>JBBBDQ010000563.1:0-17500 GCA_037127315.1 Ascarosepion bandense | reverse complement strand
TCAAGGATAACGCTCATACATACATACATACACACATACGTCCCTGCCTACTTACACATAAAGTACTACTACGACTCTTGATACTCTTAACTTCTGAATACTGTTTCTCATGAACATTAACTTCTACCAATTCATGTTATTCTTTTCTATTAATAAATTCCTATTTAAACATAAAAAATGTATACTTTTATTATTCCACATAATCAACACATTCCAACCACCTGCTGACAACCTTCTGATGATAACGAATAAACCTGTAAGTTGTAGGGAGTTCGATTATGGCCAATTCAATAAATATTCAACCATTTCCCTATAGCTATAAGTTACCATCACCTTTTAGCAACAAAATTATTTTGTGTGAAACTAGTCTTAAGAACTGAATACCTTATATTCCGCTAACAAAGCTCTTTTCCATCAATTTCATATCATGTCTCACCCAACAGTCTCATCAACAGTTAGGTTGATCACACAGCGATTTTACGACTGATATACGAGACTGGGCTAAAATCTGTCTATCTTACCAGCGTCCTTTTACCTATCAAGAGACTATCAATACATCCTCACTCCTGTCGTTCGCTACTTACGTTGGCCGGTGGCATACCTGATTAAAGACAGGTCGTTACCACTTTTCTCGACAGGTTGATTTCACAATTTGGTGTGTCAAACACGATCACGACAGATCGTAATCATTAGTTTCTGTGATCTATTTAAGGATTTCACAAGAGTTCTAGGCATACACCATATGAAGACAACAACATACCATCCATGCGCAAACGGTTAAAATCTTCATTAGTAGCTAAGGATAACCCAAATGATTAGACACAAAAAAACTTGCCACTGATTTTATTATCAATACAGAACATTATAAAACAAGATTTTCGCACCCCGATAGAAATAGTTTTTGCTACCACCATAGCCTTACCGGGACAATTTTGAAAACAACAAGAACATTCAACCGTCGACAATATTTACCCAAGAATTAAAATAAAAAAAATGTCGCAATAACAATTTTCACCAACCAGGCAAGTGGCTGTACAAATTCGTATCCCACATCACAAGCACAACAGACGGGAGTGAATATCACTCCACAAAATGCAACAGTTTCGCGGCACAAACATTTTAAAAACTATGTTCCTCAGCAACTAACAATCTTGGAGTAGTTATTATCAGGTTGACTGGAAGTTGACAGGAAGTCAGAAATCGAATGATCAAAATTAGCGTTTGAAAAGATTTAGAAAATCAAATTGATATTATTATTCGATCACTGACAATACTTACCCCACATTTTTGAAGGGTTTCATTTTTGAGCCAGAACCTGTTAGCTGGAAACTATAAATACGAAAACGAAATATAACAAATGAACGAGCTCAGAAGGGGGTTCCGTTTTGTGCGAATTCAGACATGGGTCACTCAGCAACTGAACTAACATTTCCCGCTTTGCCGATCTAGATTCTCCAAAAAAGTTAAGTAACTACTTTCCCCTTCTTCTCAATGGTTTTATTGGATATGTTGTGGACGCCTCTAGAGGGGGCGCGATACGAATTGACCCGAGCGCCCCAATTCAGTTGAGGTCCCAAGAGGCACACCAACGTTTTTGAAATAAGGATGTGAAATCTGACAGGAGGAAAAAATGGGCAACAGAGCGAGGATAATTAAGATAAATACAAATTTTATTCACAATGCCGACCACAGTCGTTGTAGTGGGGTTGAGTTGTCATTCGTCAAACCAATGTCTCGATTCTGGCTTCGAGTCGTCGCTGGTCAAGTCCGATGCTGGTGTTGCGTAGATGTTGGTCGGGTCCAGTGGTAAACCTCTCGAAAAGTTATAACTGTAGTGTAGTGTACGGGTTAGGTTCTGAGAGTCTGGGACAATAATACGCAAGGAGCCGGAAGTTTGCGGCTGTCGTGCGCAGGTCAGTTAACGCAGATCGATTGATTTAGTTCGAACTACGTGATGGCAGAAGAAGTAGGAACTGCGATGTAGCCGGAAAGCTGGTCAGTGTCAAGACCTCACTATATAGTGCGGTCTTGTCAGTGTCGAGCTGGAATGTTATCGGCGGCGGTAGCTGGTTGGTGCCGGATAGGAACCAGAAGCTGGCGTTGCGATGTATGTGAATTTTTCCTTTCTCCTCAAGGGTTTTATTAAACTCTACTTTGTAGAAACAGCAAAGAAATTGTTATTTGTCATTAAAAAAAAAAAATCATTGTCCTGCGTTTCATTCTAAATTCACTTAAGTTGTGTAATTTTAATGCATTGCATAAACATTATCGTGTTACGTCTTTTTAAAAGTATTTAGTTTCAAGATTTTCTTATTCCGGAGTACAACTGGAATATAACTAGTGATCACAGCTACCTAAATTAGATCATACACCAGCAACTAATTATGTTCCCACAACAACATAAGTACTTTCAAAGGCAGACATACTGTAACGGTTTTCGCATCAGCCTCGCCAAGCAAAAGATAATTGCTGTGAATTGTTTTCTTTATGAGATGTTGTGGCGACGATACAGAAAGTTTAATTCTTACTTTGCAAAAGAATTCAAGTTCTCTGCGCTATGTGTCGAAAAATAAAGAAAACAGCCTCGACCAATCACAAAATTTCTCACTCCATTAAATGAACGCAACTTTGGACCACAGGATTTGCTTCGCTCTTCGCGGTGAGTCATGAGTTGCGATATAGCTTTCTAAAAATTCTAACCCTTCTTACTGATTTTTTTATTTTTTATTTTTTTATAAATTTATATATTTTTTTTATAAATTTTATAAATTATTTTTTTTATAAATTTTATATTTTTTATATTTTTATATAAATTTTATTTACTGACGTTGAACTTCTTGCAAAACTTGCAATTAAGACCTTGGACATTAATTTTTGGGGGGATCTGAACGTCTCTATTGTTATTTAATTTATCTCATATATTTATGTTTTATATTCTAAAACTATTAACTAATTTTAAATTTATTGATTTAAGGCGATTTCGTTTGAAATTTACTTCGATAAAGTTTAATAATTTATTTTTATTATCGCCCTTGAACCGTAATTGAAAATGGTAAGGGGAATAACTCCCATCAGAAATCAAATATAGCGAATTAAAAAATACAAAAGTACTATTTATCCAAGTGTTTTTAGTTTTTATCCAAGCTAGTCTTCTATTAAATCTACAATTTAATTCGCAGTAGATATTATCCATCATCAGACCTTATAAACAGACGCTACAAAATAAAAAACGAAGAGCTTATCAAATAGCAAAGAAAAAAACAAAACAAAAAAAAAACACTTCACACTTCGAACAAGAAAAAATGAGTAATGCATGTAACTAGGAAATAAAATAATAATATAATTGAGGTGTTCATTTTCCACTTTACCAAAAACAAAATAGTTGAAAGGATACTCTTCTCATTATTAGAAAGAGCTATAACGCTTCGTGGATTTGAGAAGTGTATTTTCCTGAAAAAATATTTCATAAATTTCAACAGGTCTTAACAATATGACTAAGTATTCTGTAAATGAATGCTATTTCCTGCATGGAAACGGTAAATCTCACAATTACCATTACCAAGAGAAAAATCAAACGGTGTTCTTTACTAAAGTACAAGTCAGAGTGCATCTCTCGCCCGGAGTGCAGATGTTTATTTTCTGTTAGAGATTGCGGTAGTTCGTTGCTATATAAATTCAAAGAAACAAAGTAGAGATTACGAGTATAATTAATTTGACTTCAAAAGTTAATCATCTTTACTTTATCTTGGCATATTTTTTCTTTACTAAGGTCTGATTACAATTAATAATCTGACATAGCGGTAATGAGAGCGAAATAATAACTTCCTTTACAAGATCTACATTTAAAATTAAAATCTGACTCATTCTTAGAAATAAACGAATTTTCTCGAATTTATAAATTTTGCTTAGCACACACAAAATTCGCGAAATTTCACATCACGATGCGAAATGTTTGTCATCCAATGGAAAGGCCAGAATCACACTCGGTAGTGAATTCCCAAACGAAATAAGACGGAGAGGAATTTGCGAGCCTACGTGAAATTTTCTTTGGATCAATAAGAACCTTGACTTCACAGAATTTGATCGGCGAACTGAGAAGAAAACGGAAATAAATTCATTAAAACAGTTTTACTGAAAGAAAAACCATATCAGAACTATGAATTCTGGAACAATAAATATCGCCCGAAGCAAAATAAACATGAAAGTAACGTTTTAAAATTTTATTAATTATATTGTTTAGAAATAAAGTGACTATTGTTATGATGATGTATTTTGTCATAAATATACTCTTTATGGTTACTTTTAATGTCTTTTAAAAATGCGTGGTTAAACAGCAGGCTTTTGGATTAATGTTTTGTACACATCATTCACAATATTTAAAAATATCGGATTGAATTTAATTATAGCATTAACTTTACATAACATAAAAAGTTCTTAATAAAGGATTTTACATTAACTTTCTAGTATGAAATATCACATTTGCTCCTATTTCACATGTCTTAACGGTAAGTTAAAATGAAAATACTTTAAAAAATACCCAGGGGAAAAAAACACGAATTAATCATAAAAAATAAATTATTATCATTGATATATCAATGTTTTTTTTTTTAAAGAAAAGTCCCTTAAAAATACGTACTTCCATTCATTTTCGATATCTAACTTTTAAATTGAATTTTTAAAAATGAAAAAGTTTTTTTGAAACTTTTATTTTAGTTTTAATTGAAAGCTAAATGATTAAATTTACCATTTCCAGTAAGCAAAATACTCTGGTTTATTTCAAACAGAAATTATATTGATTGAAATATAAAAGTTTGAGTTTTTTTTAATTGAATTTTGCCGCTATTTTTGAGCGATCGACACATTTGTAAACAAATGTTAGTCTCGGTTGTAAAATCTTGCAAAAATAAAATATACATTTGTGACACATTATTTTTAGAAAATTAGCAAATTCTATGTTAAATTAATCTGATTTACTTATTAAGTATTACTTATTTATAATAATTTTATATTTAAAATTTAGAATAAAATTATTTCTTAATCACAAAGTTCAACTTTTTGACCTGTCCGCCGTATATCAAAACATGCTGACAGGTTCTTGATTGATAAGATAAAAGTGTATGGCCCTCACAAGTGACAAAATTTTATAAATTTTTTTCGAGTAAGGGAAGAAACTCTGACCTTTTAATTTGCACATAGAAATTACCATACAAAAAAAAAAAAACTCCAAATACAAACAAAAAAAAAAAAATAATTATTTTAAAAATATGAAGGCAAAACGGCTTTTTTTAAACTTTTTAATCTTCAATTATTAACTTAAAAATCTGAATGCAACAAATCTTTGAAGTATTTTTAAAATATTTTTGAATCTTTATAAATTATTATAATAAAAAAAATGAAAACAATTCTTTAAAAATTTCATTAGTAATCTATTTTTTTTCTTTAATTTATAATGTCCTTAATTTTTATCATTCATTCAAGCAATTAAAAGCTTATCAAATTAAATAATATCAGAGTTTTATTGTATTTTTTATTTTACTATTCGGAACAGATTGCCATTACTTTCTGCGGTAGACTGGTTGCCAGCCAAGGCTATAGAACACAGTCTGTATTATTATTTAACCCATAACTGGAGGGAAGAGACGGATTAATACCTTTCCAAAGGGTATTTGTGCGTAAGTGAATGCGAGAAATTCAACTGGAATTCGAACTCGGCTCCCCGAATTACGTTTTCCATTATAAACAGTCGTAACGTTTTGTTTACCCGCTAACTCAAATCAAAACAAGATTTTCTACCAAAATTTCGAATATGCTAGAAGGGATTAAATTTTTTTTTTAAATAATTAAAAATTACTTTGATCTTTCCTCTTAATAATAATATAAACATTTTGATGGAAAAAGTCATTTTTTAATAAGTTTAGGGCCTTTTTTCCATACTATTTTAGCGATTTAGTGGAGGTACCAATTTAAAAATAAAACATAAAACATTATTAAAACTCTCGTGATGAACTTTGCAACATTTGTAATAAAAATGATTAGAAAAATAGGATTACTAAATTATTTAAATCAAGTAAAATTAAAATGTTGTATTTCGGTATATGATGCGCAATAAAAATTCAACATCGTTTATGTTGGAAACAGAAATACAGATCACGCAATAAGATGATTATTAATGCATTTGCAGAAGATATAAAAGGCAATCTGTGAGTCTGCGTGTAACTGTTCCCTATGCACGCCTACATTTTTTAAGCTACGCCATTCAAACTTTCTAGAGACACATATCTTACAGGGAAGCCAGGATGACACACGTACTTTTTGAGTTTGAAGTTCAGAAATTTTCCTTTTCGCACTTTTTGGCCAATGGGGCCGATTGTTTACATTTGCTCCGTAAAACGTCTAAGATCTAAGATGGTTGTTGAATTACGTCACAGAAATCAAATCACACGTGTCACACGCGACTAAAATATTTTTTATTAAAAAAAAAAGAGCCTTCATATTTAATTTGTATTCTGACGTTTTAAAAATTAATTTGGTCAACAAAAAAATGTGAATATTTTTCCCCGTAATTTTGAAACAAAAGAAATATTTAAAAATAAAACGTTTTTCAAACAAAAACAAAACAAAATATGTAAAAAAAGTGCCGATGGTTAATTTAATTATTTAATTCTTTTTTTTTTTCAGATTCAATATTTCATACTTCAGAAAAAAAAAAAAATTTTCGCTAAATATTTCATGCCGGAAATCAACTGTATGTTATTCGTGTAGCATTAATGTAATTTTTTCCTCTAAAATTAAATGTCTACATTTTAAAATATTCTTCGAAAATTTCTAAACTGAGCGTAATAGTTTTTATATTTCTAATTTCAGTAAAACAAAATAAATAATTTTTATTTTTATGTTAAATTCATATTTTCCCCCGTAAGTTTGAAACAAAAACAAAGTTGTTTACAATGTCACACAAAACATCAAATCACGTTTACGCAAAACCAAAGAAAAAAAGATTTTTATAATAGAATTTTTGAACAATTTTTAAACAACAATTTTTTTATATAATTCTTTTTTTATATAAACGAGTTTTAAAGGAATTTATCCATTTAATATTTATTGCATCATTATTTGATGTTTGTGTAAGTATTGTAAACATTGCGTTCCAAGTAATTTAGCAGCCATCTTCGATTAAAGTAACAGGCACTCACACTAGGTGTGCTCAGTTTTTGTAGATTTTTTCACATGCCTCCTAAAAAAGAGCTCAGTTAGGGCGCATGTGGCCGCTAAAGCTGCGGCAGTCAGGGCAACAAGGGCAATTGCTGCAACCAGCACCAATGTTGAGGCGGCGACTACAAGCGCTCGGAAATCGCAACGCGCTGCATTAATGAGAGCCATACGCTAATCAGAAACAAATGAGGTGCACCATTCCCGTTGTGTCTGTAATGCAACTGCGACACGTGCGGCACGCGATGCCGAAACAGCTGAGAGAAGGTCTACTCGGTTGGTTAGACATGCGAGTTCTACTGCTGCCAGGGCAGCCGAGTCAGCGATTGAACGAAGTTTGCGGCGTAAGGTCGACTGTACACGACTGGAAGCCGTGCGAGGTTCCATTACTCCAGATAGTTTATACTGGTCTATGAAGGCTTTCAACTACGAGCCCACTGTCAACTATTCCATCCGCTCTGATATCTCGATCGGCAGGATGGAGTCCATTTGTCCACATTGTCAGGCAAAGAAGTGACCGTCGGAGCCACCAGGACTTTGCTGTTTCAATGGTAAATTGAAGTTGCCGCCTCCACAGGAGCCACCACCTCCACTGCAGGCTCTCTACGATGGATCTGCTGCAAAGTCTAATGAGTTCCTTAATTCTATAAAGAAATACAACTGCGCTTTCCAGATGACATCTTTCGGGGCCAAGGTTATTCGAGAGGAAGGCTGGATGCCTAGGTTTAAAGTTCAAGATCAAGTTTACCATCTCATCGGGTCACTGGAGCCCGGAACCGACCAACAGCACTCTTTCTTGCAAATTTATTTCATTTCTGACTACGAGGCCCAAGCCAATGCTTGCGAAGCTATCTTCAATACTCGAGAAGGAGATTCTCCTGGAGCTGAAACTCTCGACCGAGATGTTCTGCTGGAATTGCAGGCAATGCTGCACGCCAACAACAGTTATGTACGTAGTTTTAAATTCACCTTAGAAGTCGCGCCCTGTGACGACTACACCATTGTCATTGGTGCGCACAAACGGCCAACCGAGGAGCATTCAGGCCGCTTTAACGCTCCTACATGCAACGAAGTCGCAGTTCTTCTTCAGGGTGAGAAGCACAGTCCACGAGATGTAGTACTCAAATGTCGTGAAAACGGCCTTAAAAGGATACATGAAACCCACCACCTTGACAGGTTTCTTCAAACTATGCCAATCAGACTCCTTCGCAAAAACACTTTCATATCCTCAAGTACCTTCCTACTATGTGTGGAAGAATAGTTCATGATCACGACGCAAACAAGGGGATAACGTGGTTGGACATCTAGATGTCAAATTCTTAGATTGCCTTGGTCGCGTGTACACTGTGCCACCGTCTCAAAAGGAGCGTTTTTACCTGCGGATTCGCCTACATGAAGTCCCTGGCTCAGTAAGCTTCAACGATCTGAAAAATGTCGACAGCATTCAATATGACACGTTTAGGGAAGCCTGCTTCAAACGTGGTTTACTGGAAGACGACAATTAATGGGACTCTGCATTGGTGGAAGGTGTCTTGCGGAAAGCGTCACATGCTCTCAGACAACTGTTTGCAACTCTTCTACTCTACTGCAATATATCCGAGCCGCTGTCTCTGTGGACCATAGGAACAACATGTCCGAGGACTTCCTTCGGCTCGCACAGGCTGAATTGCCTGGAATTGAAGTTGGCCACAATAATATGATTTACAACAGAACACTGACCGAAATTAAGAAATCCTTGATGAAAATGAACTTTGCAAACTTTTGGGCTTCCTTTGTGTGTGCGAGAGGCAAACAACACATTCTCTTCGAAAGGTCTTCGCGAAATGTCTTACGATATTAGCAGTCGTACAGAATATATCGGTACCAATGAACAGAAGTTGCTACCTGACCAACAATTGGCATACAACACCGTCTTCACCGCCGTTGACAGTCAACATGTGGGTATTTACTTTCTTGATGCTCCTGGAGGGACGGGAAAAACCTTCGTCACACGACTCATTCTTGCCAAAATCTGCAGCAGCGGGAAGATTCCATTGGCCGTCGCATCCACGGGCATTGCCGCTACCCTGTTGCCAGGAGGAAGAACGGCCCACTCCACTTTCAGTCTACCCCTACGTGTAATATCACCAAAAACTCCGACACCTTTCCGGTGATTTTAGGCAAACCCTTCCCGTTGTTCCAAGAGGTACCAGGGCGGATGAGGTAAGATCAAGTCTTAAATCCTTAAATCTATGGCCCAAGGTGCAAACTTTGGGCCTAAGCACGAACATGTGCGCCCATTTGTTCGGTGATAACACAGCTTCTGATTTTGCAGATTCACTTTTATCCATTGTCGAGGACCGAATCCTAAAGGATGACGCTGGAAACATCCCAATCTCACATGTGTGCGTCACTGTTGATAATCTGATGGATCTTAAGACATTGGTTTTTCCATACCTCAAAAGGAATTACTTGGATGTTGAGTGGCTCAGTGATAGGCTATACTTGCACCAAAAAATACTGTGGTTAGTGCGATTAATGACCAGCTGTTGAACGAAATCCCAGGCGATTCACATGTGTTCAAATCAATTGATCGGACAGTGGACCCTGATAACACAGTCAAAAACCCTATTGAGTTTTTGAACTCTTTAGAAATTACAGGAGGCTAAAAATAATTTGAGGCTAAAAGTCGGCTCACCTATAATGCTAACCAGGAATTTGCTTCCTCCTACGCAGTGTAATGGTACTCGCCTGGCCGTTCGATCATTATCACCACAATTTTAACTGGACACGGGAAAGGGGAAACCGTTTTTATATTTCGGATACACCTAGAGCCATCAACAACGGCCACACCAATTCGCTTCCGGTGTTCTCAATTTCCAGTAAAATTATGTTTCGCAATTCTTTTAAGCCAGCCATGCTTCACCCATGGCCAACTGCACGTGGCCTGTTCCTGTGTTGGAAGCAATGCTTCCATTTTTGCGTTTGCATGTGAGGGAATAACGCGTAACATAGTATACAGGGAAGTTTTGTAGACTGGTATTATATTCTGCTTACTATAGACTCCCAAGTCCCTTTCCATAGGTTAACATAATTTTCCATAGCTGAAGTCTGCTTGTGGTCAGAACATAACCGACTGTGCCTTACAACATGAAATCTTCTTTTGATGATACTCTGTGTGTTAGAGCCAAGACCAGTTAGGCGTAGGAGAGTGATGTCGAAAGGGACAGAATGCACAAATTGGTAACCAAAACTTTACTGGCCAAACTCCTTATACATGCGTTACTGCAGCGGCACTGAGATTGCAAAACTGGGTTCTGTTTGACTATCTGCATTTAAAACAAGTAAGCTTCTATCTTATTTATTACTAACTTCACTTCCTGCAAATGTTTTCTATTCATTTTCAGATCAAACTTCACCCCACTTAGAAGGAAACAAAAGTATGACCGGCACTAAAACTACACTTTATACTCCGTTCGAATACTACAGCAACATGCATTCAATGCCTTCTTCTTAATGCTGAAAATGGTTACTAAGAGCATCAGCTCTCCTTTCCAACTTTCATCTTCTCCTACTACTAAAATGTTCTGAGTTGCATGGGCAACGCCGGGCTATGATGCTAGTATTAAATAAACTTGAATTGAAAAATGTTAAATTATCGCCCAAGTAACAAAGCCGAATTTCCTAAATTACATTCTTTTACACAAAAAGTTTCTTTTTCCAAAAACAAACTTTGTTTTGTGAAATTTACAAAAAAAAATTTGAAAGGAAGAGTGGTTCCTTACAGGCTGGTCCAAAAATCACCAAGGGAATTAAAAATTTAATAACGACTTTATTTTTAATTTTAATTCACAATACCATAGTATTATACAGAGTAGACCAGGGAAATGAATTCCCTAGTTTATTTAATTATTAAGAAATAAAATAAATCCCAAACTTACTTAAATTAAATAAACTTGTGGAATCCACCTGGCAAGTTTTGTTAAAAAAGCAGATACGACAATTTACCTCTCGCATAACATGTGAGTGAAGACAAAATTTCCAGCGACATTTTTTTAATCGCATGTAATGATAAAAGATTTGTGCAAACAAACTAAACGCCAAGGGCATCAGACGACTAATTTTAAGAATAACCATCGCTGGTTTTTAATCATAGACGCGCGAAATTTCAACAGTTGTTTGTGACCCCCCTCTGCCAGTATTTAAAGGAAGAAACCCAGCGAGAATTTCAGTTCGGCCAGGAAGCAGACGCTCATGTAAGCCGCTATGTTATAGAGACAAGCACAATCGGCCACTTCGTTCGTCATGCGACGCAAACCAAAATCCTCAAGTGAGAAATTTACTTTTCAACTCTATTCCAATCACTTACTTCAATTTTAACTCTAACACACCCTAATTTCAATTGACACTTACCACAAGCTAATGTTATTCCAAATGTAAAAAGCAAAAATAAATTCAGTCAACTCCAACAGCAAGCTACTGTGAACTCAAACCGAAACTAAGAAATTTCACTTTTAGTGGAACAAGATTTAAGAGAGTTCTTCAAGTCTGGGCGCGAGTTGCACTATGACTTGGCCTTTAATAATAATAATAAATAAAATTCCCTGAATAGACAAAAATCCTAACTTTTGACTATATTATTTAAATACAGCACATACAAAACTAGCCAAAGAACTTCAAGAAATGGTTAACGATCCCACTAAAATTTCTGCAAAGGAATTACATTTCTTCTACCCAAGAATAATGACACAAACAACCCGAAAAACTACAGACCAATTACATGCCTTCCGACAACATACAAACTATTAACATCTATTTTAACAAAACAGACATATTTCTTCTTGGAAAGAAATGACATGTTACCGCTTGAACATAAAGGTTGCAAACGTGGCTGTTACGGATGTAAAGACCAATTACTTATTAACAGAATGATCCTGGAAAACTGCTACAATGTATAGAAAAATCTTAGTACTACCTGGATAGATTATTGTAAGGCATTCGATAGTGTACCACATTCCTGGATCTTAAAGACTTTAAATATATACAAGATATCACCCGTTATCATCAATTTCATCAAACAATGTATGTCGATATGGAAAACCACCCTTTACCTCAATCATATAAATGGAACCTGATGAAATATCTGGTGAAATATACATCAAAAGAGGTATATTTCAAGGTGACTCTTTGTCTCCCTTACTATTTTGCAACATTAAAGCGCCTACCCACCCACCCCCCCAAAAAAAGGAAAGACTTTCTCGGGATTTCATAAAATTGAAGAAATGTGTATTGGGGGTAACAGATATGAAAACAATATTTATAAGGACAAGACCTCCAAGAATTTAAATTTTTTCAATGAATAATGAATTTTTACAGAATTTTTTTTCGTTTTTTAACATTTTAATTAGAACAATTTATAAAATTTAAAACTCATAAAATTTTGTATTAATTTGTAGCGGTCAAGTGATATTGTTATTAAAAAAAATCTGTATTTACTAATCATAAATGGAAAAGCTTACTACAAATTAGCGATCCCCAATATTTTAAAAATAATTTTGAATTGTGTATAAACTTCCAGAACTTTTAAAAATATGGACATTCATACACGACATTATAAGAAAATAAGAGCAGCAACGGATGTTCGTTATGGTGCAGTGGATACCGACTCAGAACCGTAAATCGGGGAGTTGAGTTCGAATTCCAGCTGAATTCCTTGCATTCACTTACGTACAAATACCATTGGGAAAAGTATTAATCCGTCCCTTCCCTCTAGTTATGGGTTAAATAACAAAGACAGATTGGGTTCTATAGCCTTGGTTGGAAACCAGTCTACCATAGAAATTAATGGCAACCTACTGCGAGATAGTCTTCTGCCTAGTCAGTCATGTCTCTTTCGAGACATGAACGCCCAAGCGTGTATCCCGTATGGCACTTAACTGACTGAACTATAGTAAATTTAAAAGTTATTGGTAATTTTCCAACATTCTCTTCGTAAGTAAGGTTAAATCGTCAAAGTTTCTAAAGTTCAATAAAAAAAAATTAGATTACTTAGATTATTTTCCTAAATTTTAACTTGGTAGTTAAAAATATATCAAAAAGGCATTCACATTGTATTTGTGTTGTAATAAAACATATGCACGGACAAATAGGGTCCGAGTGAACTGCTGTCAGTGCAAAAAGAAAAGCGTTTGAAGATGGTTGGAGTTATGTCCTTTAGTTTGTTGAGCTCTTTTGTCTAAAAACGTGAGCGCCGGGAATGTTTTTCAGTAAGAATTTTGAGATAAAAGATGTTGTGGATTATATTTCATTGTTTGGATATCTGTGAGACAGAATTTTGACTTCGGAGATGAAAGACATTGTGGACTATTTTTCTTTGTTTGGATATCTGTGAGACATTTTATAAGACGTTGTGGATTATTATTAATTTTTTTATTTTTGTTCAAACTGTGGGACAATTTGTTCCAATTTATCTAATAATTTTTAGTTATGTACCTATTAATCCATCTCTTCCCTCCAGTTATGGGTTAAATAACAGAACAGATTGGGTTCTATAGCCTTGGTTGGAAACCAGTCTACCACTGAAAGTAATGTCAACCTACTGCGGGATAGTCTTCTGCCTAGTCAGTCATGTCTCTTTCGAGACATGATCGCCCAAGCGTGTATCACGTATAGCACTTAACTGACTGAACTTTTATTTGCCAAACATTAAAACTTTCAAAAATCTGTCAACTTATAAAACACCTCTTCTCCGTGTTAAAAAAATGCTGTTTTTAATTATTTTCTGTGATATTTTAAACTAAAAGTAATATCCATTTTAATTCAGATTAATTAAACTTTAAATCAGTAAATATTTCTCAAGTAAAGTTTCAGAAAAGTATATTTATTTTTTAAAATATTTTTAATAAAGAGAATTATGTTGTGCTAACAGATTTGTCAATATGTCTGATTTTCGTGATTTAAAAAAAATTTAATCAATTTAAATTCGCTTTGAAGTGCATTAAAGTATTTTGCTTATTGGAAATATTAAATTTAATCTATTAACCTGGAATTAAACTAAAATTAAAGCTTCAAGTATTTTGTGGGACGATATCCAATTTTAAATTTAAACTTTCAAAGAATGTTACTAATAACTGCTCCACGAACCATTTACAGTACTTCAGTTAGTGCTAACAAATGTTATACATAAGCGTTTAGAAGAGTTATTGGGGAGTAATTAGGAATACCTTTTGGAAAATGTTATAGTGGAACATCCTGCCATTCCCGAGAATAGAATGCTGTACTTTATAAAAGACGGTAACGAGCGGTATGAGGGAAAAGGTTTTAGACATTCGCCTGACTCCTCTATGACACTGTCATCTCTCTGCCAGTCGTGGTTCCGCCGAAGGGTAGAACCACGACTGGAGAAAAATAGACAGAGATTTTTTGGCCCGGCTATATGGCCGGGAATACCCACTATAAAATGACCATGTGTCACATCTGGCCTTGCGTGGGATGGCTTGTAAATACAAAAGGTGTTAGGCATTCGCCTGACTTTTCTATGACACTGTCAGCTCTCTGCCTTCGGGTAGAGGGCGCTCTCTGCTTTCGAGCAGAGAGCACAAACCCAGTCGTGATTCCGCCGAAGGGTAGAACCACGACTGGGGAAAAATAGACAGAGATTTTTTGGCCCGGCTATATGGCCGGGAATACCCACTATAAAATGACCATGTGTCACATCTGGCATTGCGTGGGAAGGCTAGTAAATACAAAAGGTTTTAGGCGAAGGCATTCACTATTCGATAGTCGATTCCGCTCCAACCCGTGACTTGCCTATATGTGTATTATTGTTAATTGTACCTTAGTACAATAAATCTATATTTCTTATTCCTGGTGTGGAGTTCCATTCTTCAATTGATCATTTTATACTGTATTCCTTTTCTGGATATATCAGAAAGAGATTTTCTTTTTCATTTAATGCTAGCTCATAATAAACAAATTTTCCAAATATATTCATTTGTGAATAGACTCAGCTACTATGCCAGCATTCATTCATTTTTGGTTTTAAAATAAATCTTTACTCTTAGTAATTATTTTCATAATTACTTTTGTTACTGACCTGTTTCTTCAGATAGTGACGTCCGCAAAAATAATGACGTCTGTCTGCTTTTTCTTTGTCTGTCTTCATTTGTCCAGAGACGCCGCCATTAGTTTCTTTTTGACATTCATTTTGATAAAAGAAATCATTAAAAAAATCATAATAATAGGAAAAGCGACCGAAGGCTGTTTACATCTAAGCCGGGAAATAATTTTGTACTACGACTCTCATAAAATATTTATTATTGCCACTCGCCAAACGTGTTTCAGAGGTCATCCAACCAGTTAGGTACCTCTACTCATTTTCGATAACTAACTTTTAAATTAAATTTTTAAAAATAAAAAAAGTTTTTATCGAAACTTTTATTTTAGTTTTAATTGAAAGCTAAATGATTAAATTTTCTATTTCCAGTAAGCAAAATACTCGGATGTATTTCAAACAGAAATTATATTGATTAGAATCTAAAATTTTTCAATGATTTTTTAATCTTTCAGTTTTGCCGCCATTTTTGAGCGATTGACACATTTGTAAATAAGTTAATTCCCCTTTTTAAAGATTTTACAAAAATAAAATGTACATTTGTGACACATTATTTTTGGAAAATTAGTAAACTTAATGTTAAATTAATTTCATTTACATAACCTTTTCACCGTAATTGAAATGTGATGACAGGTTGATGCGAGATAAGATATGGCGATCACAAGGCACATAATTGTACAACTTTTTTCCTGTAAAGGGAAGAAACCGTGAAATACATGACCTTTTAATGTACACATAGAAATGACAAAAAAAGAAAAACTTCAAATGCGCACAAAAAATTAAAAATTATTTTAAAAATACGATGGTACGACGATTTGTATAAAACCTTTCAATGTTTGATTAGTAAATATAGTCTTCATTTAATAACTTAATAACCTAATGCCTACAAGTTTTTGAAGTATTTTAAAAATATTTTTGAAACTTTATAAATCAATATAATTAAAATAGAAAATGAAAACAATTTTTTAAAAATTTCATTATTAATCGAAAATTATTTTCCGTAATTTATATTATTTATTAAAGCAATTAATAGCTTATCAAATTCAGTAATGTCGTAATTTTTTCATTTTTTATTTTATTATTCCTAGCAAATTTTCAGAAAAAGACCAAATGGTTGAAAAAGTAATAGATGATTTACATTCCCCAATGAGTCCTGCGTTTAACTAATAAAACCATTTTTGCCTACAAAATTTAATTTCTTGAAATTTCATGAATTTACATAGAGGGAGTAACAGATGTACAAAATATTTTTAACAAGAGTTTTTAAAATTGATAATTTAAAAATAATTTCATTCATTTGTGAAAAAGTCCTGAAAGTTTCATTTAAATCCGACAATTATTTGATTTTTGCAAAAATTTCCAAATTAATGTGTTTGTCAACGGAAGAAAAAGAGTGATGTAATGTTACGTTTTCCATTATAAACTCTCGTAAGGATTTGGTTACAAGTTAACTAAAATCAAAACAAGATATTTTACCAAAACTTCAAACGTGTTAGAAGGAATAAAAAAATTTTAAGAATAATTAAAAAATACTTTGATCTTTCCTTTTAAAAGCATAAACTTTTTGATGAAAAAAAATGGTTTTTATTAAGTTTGAGGCTTTTTTTAAATTCATATTATGCCATATGCTGTTTTTTGCAGCGATTTCGTGGAGGTACCTAAATCAGATTGCTATACATCCACCGAACTTATGAGGTCGAAAGAAATGTTTTTAATGCGCACGAATAATGGTCCCAATTAACACAAGAAGCTCATTCAGTATAGTTTTTTAGTTAGTGAAAAAAAAAGCAATTCTTTTATCGATCAGCATAAACGTTTCTCGTAGAAGAATATCTCAACTTGTTAATGGTTATTGAAAATACTGTAAGATGCCAAACGACTAAATGAGTTTACATATACAATGCAGGTGTTTCGATGAGTAACGAAAAACGTGCTAAGGTTTTAAAATGTCTAAAAATGTTTATTTATATATGGAAATTAATTTTTCTTTTATTTCGGATTAGCTTTAGCCTGTTAGGAAGTTTTCCTATCACACCTACGGGGATTGATCCTGATATCAAGCAAAATTCTATGTTAATCCTATGTAGAGGGATACTCACAGGTTTGTCATCACTTCCTCTCATATTAATTCGTTTACCGGTAGCTGACCTCCGCCCTCTTGGCAAACTACTTTGTAAGAGGAGAGATTGCTAAGTGCAT
>JBBBDQ010000562.1:6180000-6313311 GCA_037127315.1 Ascarosepion bandense | reverse complement strand
TAAGCTTCATTTATGATTTTTCTTTCAAATAAAATCTGACTCAACCAGAAGGAGACACCATAAAATGATTAAGCTGTATTTTAACATGTTTATGGCCAATTTTATTTCCCCATAAAACAACATATCTTTCACTGGATTTTATATCAAACACAACTTCTTGTTTGTTCATTTTTTTAAACTCAACGATGGGAATCACAACATACCAGATTTAAATGAAGCAATCAAAGTATTTTACACTCGTCATTAAATTGTAGATGCATAGGAAATAAACTGTTTCAAAGACAATTACATAAATACCATATTAATTAAAAGACCCTAAACTTTATTTTCTACATATTAACAGACAGCGTAGGAATTCTTCAACTGCGATTTTTGTTAAACGTCAAAATTCGAAGTGTTGGCATTCGATGCAATAAATTAAAATATTGTGACGGGACTGCTCGTAATTTGGCCTTTTAGAATAATTCCATGACCTTCACAGAAAAAATAAATTTTAGTAGGAAAAAACAACGTAGTATTAACAATTAACATTAATTTCATATAGCAACAAGAATACAAGAAGTTGGTTGAATTAATATCGAATGAGAATTGTCATTTTTTTTTTTTGTTAGAGTTCTTGGATAAACTGCCTTGCTTGCGTATATGAGGAAAAAAAATTCTTATAAAAAATCCACAAATTTTATACTTCTAATAAGCAGAAATGTGGGTCTCTCCAAGTCCAAGCCAAATACAAGAAAAGATGTGGCTACAATACATCGTTTTCCTTAAACCCTCTACCCCACCCCCACCAGCGCGTGCTGAAAAAAATATGTATCGGCAACTTCAACCAACAATTGTAGAGTCGGTGAATATTCAGAAATAATACAGAATTTTCCGGTGTACCGACAACCTAAAAACTAAGTGAACTAAAGCCTATTTTTACTCCTTTGTGAATCTTTTGTGTTCATGTACATATTGTAAATACAAATGATTTATTTAACAGACATACCTATGGTTTTTCTATTATCTTATTGTTTAGAATTCGTACACCTGAATTTTATACAGATGTGACCATTTCAGCAGGTTACATAGTAATGAAGACTTCACCCATTTTTCAACAGGATGTGTTTGGCATTCATTAACCCAAACAGCATTACTCTGTAGCGGATAAGAAATTAATTAAATCAACTCTCTTCACTTTTACAAAAATTCACAATGACGTGTGAAATCCTGGATTTTCACAAATAGAAAAAAGATTGACCATGTGCTTCAAGAAAAAGTCGAACCCAAGATTTCGCAAGTAGGTAGTAAAATGATTTTTGACCAATGGAAGCGACTTGTAAGACTTGGAAGGACTTGGCGATCCAGTGTGAAATTCAAAAGGACTATATAAATGACCTCGGCGTCAGTCAAGAACCAGAGAGATGGAAGCAGAGAGAAAGAAAACACTAAAACGTAACTTTCAACTTCAAGCGACCCGGACACTGTCCTCTTTCTCTTTATCTATTTCAACAATTACTACTAGAACATTTTTTGTGCAAACTCTACCTTTAACCTCTTAATATTTCTAATTGCACATTAACTCATACAACTTATGTTATTCTTTCCTCTTAATAAATTTCTATTTTAACATTCAAAGTGTATATTTTATTAATCCACTCTTCTGCACTAATTCTATATATTCCAACCTGCCGACAACCAACCTTCTGATGAATACTGTTCTGCATAAATCCTGTAAGCTGTAGGGAGTTTGGTTAAGTAAGACACAAGGCCGAATACAAGAAACATTAACCAAGCTCCCTACACTACAACTCTAAGATTCTCATAAAATTAGATTTCTCTTGTCCTCCAAATATTATAGCTCTTTCTAGTACTGATTTGAGTTTCCTTCCCAACTTTTATTGCGAAAAGTTTTGTTTGGTTTAAGTTTAACGACCCATCAACCATTTTCGTCATTTAAGGGTCAGTCTTTGAATATTGGGATCACTTTTTTTTTTTTTTAATATGGTTCAATTGTCTTAAAAAAAAGTTTTGTCGGTAATAAATTTGTCATTCAAAGAAGTTTTGTCGGTAACGCATTTGTCATTCAAAGAAGTTTTGTCGGTAACGCATTTGTCATTCAAAGAAGTTTTGTCGGTAACGCATTTGTCATTCAAAGAAGTTTTGTCGGTAACGCATTTGTCATTCAAAGAAGTTTTGTCGGTAACGCATTTGTCATTCAAAGAAGTTTTGTCGGTAACGCATTTGTCATTCAAAGAAGTTTTGTCGGTAACGCATTTGTCATTCAAAGAAGTTTTGTCGGTAACGCATTTGTCATTCAAAGAAGTTTTGTCGGTAACGCATTTGTCATTCAAAGAAGTTTTGTCGGTAACGCATTTGTCATTCAAAGAAGTTTTGTCGGTAACACATTTGTCATTCAAAGAAGTTTTGTCGGTAACACATTTGTCATTCAAAGAAGTTTTGCCGGTAACACATTTTTCATTCAAAGAAGTTTTGCCGGTAACACATTTTTCATTCAAAGAAGTTTTGTCGGTAACACATTTGTCATTCAAAGAAGTTTTGTCGGTAACACATTTGTCATTCAAAGAAGTTTTGTCGGTAACACATTTGTCATTCAAAGAAGTTTTGTCGGTAACACATTTGTCATTCAAAGAAGCTTTGTCGGTAACACATTTGTCATTCAAAGAAGTTTTGTCGGTAACACATTTTTCATTCAAAGAAGTTTTGTCGGTAACACATTTGTCATTCAAAGAAGTTTTGTCGGTAACACATTTGTCATTCAAAGAAGTTTTGTCGGTAACACATTTGTCATTCAAAGAAGTTTTGTCGGTAACACATTTTTCATTCAAAGAAGTTTTGTCGGTAACACATTTTTCATTCAAAGAAGTTTTGCCGGTAACACATTTTTCATTCAAAGAAGTTTTGTCGGTAACACATTTTTCATTCAAAGAAGTTTTGTCGGTAACATTTTTCATTCAAAGAAGTTTTGTCGGTAACACATTTTTCATTCAAAGAAGTTTTGTCGGTAACACATTTTTCATTCAAAGAAGTTTTGTCGGTAATATATTTTTCATTCAAAAATGTTTTGTCGGTAAATACCTTCATAGCATTTTGACCCTGGTTTGGGAGTTAACTATTTACCCATAGCTGGGACCCTAGCAGGTGCTACCACTCCGGGTCAGGGTGAACCTGGGAACAACAGCAATCAAGAGGTGGTTCCATGCTCCTCACAACCTACCAATCAGAGGCCTTGCTGCCGGATGCAGTTTACGGTCATACCCTGGACCATGTGAAAAGTTAACAGCTTGATTATATCATTATTTTCTCTTAGCCATCTAATAAAGAATGGAGTGTTTAAGTTTTTGAGGAAAAATACATTCCTTAGTTCCACCAGTTTTAATTGTCATGACTAAAACCTGCTGTACAACGCCCATTGTCAGGAATAACCCTCATTCCCTTTATATTTCATTGGTGAGATGTAAGTTCTATTCAAGAAGTTTCTTCTCGCAAACTGCTGCTTTGTAGAATCAACACCAAAGAGAATGCTTCCCTGATTGCTACAATCTTAAGCTGTTCAAGTCTAGGATTAATCATGTTTGCTTTGTCCAGCACCTGATCCGTGATCACAAAAGACACAGGCAACCCTAAGCCTCTTGCTTCATCTGGGACTGTGTTCACCACAGCTCTCTAAGGGTACATTTGATACCCATTTTTGTTGCTACTTGGAATACAGCACTGCTGAGATAAGCAAGATTATGGAAAAGAGTCGTGCAGGTTTGCTGTTGATCACCACAAAGACGATAATACTTTGGCATAAAGATACATTAACTTTGATAATATGATAATATTTTTGATGTAAAGAAATATTAACTTTTGAGACTGGTTGTTGTTGTCCTAGTTGACATAGGCTCGAAGTGAGAAATTAGAGAACCGAGTTCGAATTCCCGTTGAATTCATTGCATTCACTTACACACAAGTACCATTGGAAAAGGTATTAATCTCTTCTCCTCCAGTCATGGGTTAAATAGCAGGACAGATTGGGTTATATAGTCTTAGTTGACAACCAGTCTACCACAGAAAGTAATGGCTACCTACTGCAGGAATATCTTCAGTCTTCATATCTCTTTCACGACATGATCACCTATGTCACTGTCTGATGAATAAAGATGAGATAGTAAGTGATTCTAGGAGACATGTGACACTCAAGGCCAAATTAGTTTTGGAAAAATATCCACAGTGTTTTTTATATCATTAATCATGAAAAAGATTAAACAGAATGTCATGCAAGACAATCATATTTTACACAATTATATTAATTTTGCACATTCATTAAGGGACTCAATTCTTTGACCATGGAAAATGCCAAATGAAATGATGACATGATAAATGTTTGTAACTTGTTTGCTAAAAAGGATAATTCTTAATGGGTTTTCTCAGTTACATTCAGCTTAGCTTAAATAGGAGTGAAAAAGCACAGTGAGGATCAGAAAAAAAGAGTTGAAAGGTCTGTACACATAATGCAGAAAATGAATGCATAGAATTTGTTGTCCTTGTGCCATGTACCAATAAATGAGAGGAAAATTCTCTCTATTCACCAACCAATGAGAAAGCACATTTCTGCACATATGAATGAAGAAAAATGTGGTTGATGGTAGCTCTCCACAATTTCCTATCCTTTGTTCTTTTAACCAATGTTTATTACCTTATCCTTTTTTGTCCCTGTTCTGACATCCATTTACACAAGCTCATTAGGTTGTTTACTCTCTGCTTCTGTCTTCAGTACGTTCTGCGACTATCAAGGTCTGCAGAACCTCTAAACCTAGTAAACATATATCACCAAGTAAATGATATATCAGCTTCAGTAATTAATATCAGATGTGTTTGGTGTCTTGAGGCACCAGTTTCTGAATTGCGATATTGCTAAAGATATGGTGGATCATTTGTCAATTTGGTTGACTGCATCTCAAAAGCTTTGGCTTATTTGACGACATTTTCAGGGTAGTTAATTTACTGTCACTGATAGTCTTCATTGAAGGACAACTGAAACCCTAAACTTTTGAGATGAGGATATTTATAAGATTTAATTTTTTTTAAAAAGGAAAAAATATAGAATTATTTGATACCGGGTATTTTAAAGCAAGTGTATACCCAAGTCAAGTTTTAAATTTTAGAAAATATGCTAAAATAAATTGGGGTGGGGATGACATAACTGAAACCAAATTTTCCAAACCATGTCTGAATTTAAGCAGAGGTTGTTTTAATTTGCTTCATACTAATCATTTCAGAAAGGCACGAATTCACTTATCCCTATACGCCACACTACTAATGAATATTTCAATGAAATGTCTTATCACTGGCATGTCATCTTCAACCATAAGTGTGTTCATGAAAAGACTAAAAATAGCAAAAACCTCATATTCCTAATAATAAAACCCCTTTATCATATGATAAGCAACAATTTTGTACAAAGGGGTGCAGAAAAGATTTTAGCCATCTCACTTCTCAAAATTTGAGCAACTTACCAAACATCTGGATATATGGTGTGTGTTTGGGGGAGGTCTTAGTCAAGAACCTTTCAGTACTCCTTTGTATAAACAGTTTGAATATTGGAAAAGTGGGGAAAAAAAGTGAATTATAAAAAAAATTGCTGGTATTTACATCCAAAAAAATATGATCAACAAATATGACATCTGTTTCATATAAAGACGAGAACGATTATTTTTATTTAAATGACTGACCTCGAGGCTAAGACAGTTGCATTTTTTATATCAGCATGGAAAATGGTTCCTGAATCAAAATAAAAGATCCCATTTCAAATGTTGCTTTTACCAAACAGTCTTCACTACAGAGACAAGAATGACTCAACACAATCTTCCTACATTTCCACCTCTATTTTCTCCGGTACTATATGAACTTAAAACTAAAAATAAATTACACACAATTCCTGTTATGATTGGTCTAGTGGCCGAGATAGTTGCATATTCCCATTAGTACACTTTTTAGATATTCTTATAAAAGATTCTAGCTAGTGACTTCGAAATTTTCTCCTTAATTGAAAAATTATTGCATTAACCTTCCTAACTCACAAAATAAACAGGGATTGTTGAAACATGTATTCATTGTTTTGTCAGATTTCATATTTTGATTTGTCAGATTTTCATATTTTCATAAAAAATGCTGGCAAAATTTCAGGATATACTTGGAAGATAAATATATGATGCGAATTTCCAGTTTATAATATCTGTTTTTATTAGTAATATTTAGACTGAAAGTTGGTTCAGTGTGTCAGAAAATTCTTACCAGAATCTTTCTTGCACATTTATGAATCTACCATTTGTGCGGACACTGAATATTTTACACTTTGTCCACATCTTTGATAAAATGTAAAGAAGGTCTATAATGTTATCAATCCTGACCTGATAACTTGACAAAAATGTTGAACATAAATTCAGTCAATCAGTTAAGTGCCATACATGAAACACGCTTGGGCGATCATGTCTCGAAAGAGAGATTACTGACTCTGCAGAAGATTATCCTGCAGTAGGTTGCCATTGCTTTCTGTGGTAGACTGGTTGCCAGCCAAGAGTATAGAACACAATCTGTCCTGTTATTTAACCCATAACTGGAGGGAAGAGATGGATTAATACCTTACCTAAGGATATTTGTGTGTAAGTGAATGCAATGAATTCAGCGGTATTTGGAACTTGGCTCTCCGATTTCTTGTTTTGAGTCGATATCCGCTGCTCCACAACGCACAAAAGCAAAAGAGCTGAAAATGTTAGCAAGACAAAAATAAGAAAAAGAATTGACTTTAAGAATATCGCAGAGAGTGATTGAAGAATAATTAAAAAGATAATCCCTGAGACAAGTGGATTGACCAGCAAAAATGCAGAATATTAAAGTTAGATATAAAAGTAACCAAACTCTTACCTTTAATTCTTCTTCTATGTGCCCTGTCCCTTCGTGACGTAGGCGATCATAGCTTTCCACGTTTCTCTATCCCTGGTGGCTCTGAGCATGCCTTCTCCTGTTACACTATGCAATCCTCGTTCCATCATCCACCTGATTCGGTACTTCAAATATGTTATCTGTTGCTTTCTCCTGTCTCTTTTCCCCTCTGTCTTGTTAGTATCAGATTCTCCAGTCCCTCCTTCCTCATTGCGTGTCCCAGGAACTTCAGCTGTCTCTCCCTGATGCTCAGTATTAATTTTCTTTTTGTTTCCATCATTTCCAAGACGTCATCATTGCTCACATTCTCAATCCATGAGATTCGCAGCATCCTTCTATAGAACCACATTTCAGTTGCTTCAGGTTTTTCCTTCATCTTTGATGATATTGTCCAGCATTCACTGCCCTATTGAAGGATGGACATCACATAGCAATCCAGTACTCTCTTCCTAGTTTCTGGCAAAATTGTCCTGTTTCTGGCAAAATTGTCCTGTTTCTTAATACTTTACTCAACTTCTGGAATGCTTCCTTCACCATGCCAATTTTCTTCGGATCTCTGTGTCGCACTTTCCGTCTTCTGTTAAAACACTTCCATTAATTAAGCAACATAAAAAGAAATATGAGTTGAGCAAACAAGTATGTGAAAATTGATTTCTCAACATTGCTTTTGGGATGAATATAGAGCTACATTCCATGAATTTGAACTAGAGGCTGGTTCCCTTTGGTGTATAATCAGCATAACACAGAAAACCGGAAGGTAGAGTAATATTTTTAGTTAGTATCATATTGTTCGTTTAGATTGTTTATGTGGTACATTTTAAAAACCAAGAAGTCTCAAGCTAAAGATTATCTTCATGCTTATTCATATTCTTCAAACCTTCAGTTAGTCAGTTAAGTGCCATAGGCGATACATGCTTTGGGCTATCATGTCTCGAAAGAGACATGACTGACTGGCCAGATGATTATCCCGCAGTAGGTTGCCATTGCTTTCTGCAGTAGACTGGTTGCCGGCCAATGCTATAGAACCCAATCTGTCCTATTATCTGACTCATAGCTGGAGGGGAAAGAGATATATTATTCAGTAGATATTAGTAAGGGATCAGTATATTACTTCATAACAATAAAAAACTGATCCCCCACTTTATGACCAGTAGAAATCTTAATCATGTTTTCAACTATTATATTTAGTCAGTCAGTTAAATGCCATACGTGATACACACTTTGGGTGATCATGTCTCAAAAGAGGCATGACTGACTGGACAGAAGATTATTCCGCAGTAGGTTGCCATTGCTTTCTGCGGTAGACTGGTTGCCGACCAAGGCTATAGAACCCAATCTGTCCTATCATTTAAACCATAAATGGGGGAGGGAAGAGACGGATTAATACCTTTCCCAAGGGTATTTGTGCATAAGTGAATGCAAGGAATTCAACTGGAATTCAAACTCGGCTCCCCGATTTGTCGTTCCGAGTTGATATCCACTGCACCACAATGCACATTCACTTCAAAGCTCACTTTGCAAAAAAAAAAAAAAAAATTCTAAGACATTGATTTAAGGAAATGGCCTCTAGTCTTTTTCAAGAGAATAATTCTGGCAGGTCATTACAGAGAGATGTATATGACAATGGAAAACGGTATCATATAAAGATCTTTTGAAAGCAATAAAAACTGCTGTAAATAGTTTTCAAATCAAAGCAGTAGGAAAATTTAAAAATTCAATGGTTAAAATAGTGATGAAGTTGATAGAATATGAAGTAGACAAATTTAACATGTTGCAAGGGGAGAGAGAGAGAGCTAGGGAAGAAAGATTTATTCTCCCATTTGTACTTCACCTGTTATGGGCCTTAACATATCCGTGATATAATGCCATACGTCACAGATGGAATATAACAGATGAAAGCAAAAAGATTGACAAACATACTTTGTTCTCACAGAAACTTTTATACTACTATGACATACATATATATACACTAGCAGTATAGGCCGGCGTTGCCCGGGTGTAATGAAAGCTTTAAAACTAATCCATGGTCCTGGAATACAGACTCAGCCTAAATATTTGAAATAATAAAATAATTGCGACAATTTACCAATCCCACCTCATATATATATATATATATATATACTAGCAGTATAGTCTGGCGTGGCTCGGGTGGAATGAAAGCTTTAAAACTAATCCATGTTCCTGGAGCTCAGACTCTGGACATTGGCACGAAAGACTAAAAAAGCAATAGTTGTTTCTAGTTAAAGTGAAACTGTAGACTGAAAGAAAAATGAATGGATGTAAGTCAAATTTTGATTTCCTGCTATCGATATCAAGTAAGTTTTTTTGTCGTAAATTGAATTTTGAAGGCTAAATATGTCCTCTGAGTAAATAGTATCATGGCTGAGACTAAGAACTACAATTATACCAACTTAGAGCCAAACCTGAAGCAAAAACTAAAATCAAAGGGCTGAACAAATACAAACACACAGGCAAATAAACAGACACAAACATCTTGCCTTTTATATTATATATATATATATATATATAATCGATTTTCTGCACTATTGTAAGAACTGCAACCTTGAAACTTCTGAATATTGTTTCTCATGTCTTTGTCTATGAGTGCATCAAATTTGATTAAAATCGGACCACTCCTTCTATAACCCTATTTTTTTGTTTATTGATTTTCGATATTTATCAGGGATACCTCGACACAAAACTTAGCTAAGAACACTCGCAGACGCTTATAGTACAACTGTGTAAAATTTCAAGAAAATCGGTTCTACTGTTTCGGAGTCTATAGGTAACGGACACACACACACACACACACAGACAAAGTTCCATTTATAAATAAGTTTAGATTTAGATTGTTCCATGCAGAGAAAATATATATCTATATGGCAAAGCAGAGTGTAAGAAACAACAAAAAAAAAATAAATAAATAAATAAAAATAAAGGAAGTGTCTTACAAATAATAAGGAGATACTCCTGTGTCTGGAGAAGCCATGTTTATAACTTTAGATTCAAACAGGCCAGATTTATCTATGTCCCATGTAATGACAAATTCCACAAATGGAAAACAAGTACTGGGTATTTCCCAAATTGAGGACTGCAAGTTAGAGATTCTTTCTATATCAGAGAAAGATATATTCCAAAAGGGAAAGGTCACCTTGGATTTATTAGCTGCTGGTGAGGCAGATTTAGCCTCTGCCCAGGCTAAAGAGAGCAAACTTTGTTTGCTGCATAAAAACTTATATTGATAACCACTTTTGTCAAAGCAAAAAAACTTATATTGACTGCCACTTTTGTCACTGTACGAAGTGAAGTCACATGAACCCATGTGACTTCTCTCCACCAAAGAAGATAATCACCATCTTTATCTCTACAATGTAAAATAATAATCTATTTAGGTCTATGAGATATTGTGCTAACCAAATGTTTTCATGGCCTATATTCTTATTATATATAAATACAAATTTAAGTTACAGCAATCTGTTTGCCAAACAAAACCTGATATAAAAGTTATTTATCAATATTTTTTATCATACTTGACATTATAATCTGGAAAACACATGATATATTGAGTATATAAATATATGTACTGAAAATTTAAAGTAGACTGGTTGCCAACCAAGGCTATAGAAC
Organism: Ascarosepion bandense; assembly: GCA_037127315.1. Lineage (NCBI taxonomy): Eukaryota > Metazoa > Mollusca > Cephalopoda > Sepiida > Sepiidae > Ascarosepion > Ascarosepion bandense. Next base: position 6,302,757 of record JBBBDQ010000562.1, on the reverse strand, counting down.
CCAATCTGTCCTGCTATACAACTCATAACTGGAGGAAGAAGAAATGGATTAACACCTTTTCCAAGGGTATTTGTGCATAAGTGAATGCAACAAATTCAACTGGAATTCGAAACCTGCTCTCCGATTTCTCATTCCGAGTTGATATCCATTGCACCACAACACTACTAAGCTCATTAAATCTCTTGTTGTATGTAAGATGCAAAAAAGCTGTTTCTCTTTCAAAGATTTACGTATCACAATCTTTATATCTCAATTAGACTATTGGCAAACAAAACTGGTTATAAGTCAATTACTAAAGGATACAGCGATAATAATCTATGTCATATCTTACCTTGAACAGCGGAAGTAAATTGACAGGTTTTTTGTTTGTTTGAGTGTTGTTTAACGGCATATCAACCTCTGTGGGTTATTTTGTGCCCAAAAGGTGGGCTTTTGAGGTATTTTTTATAATGTTCGGTTATAGTGAAAAGGTTGTTTTAGTAAGATTTTAATGAAAATTTTGTTTTTATTCTATATTATAGAAAACTGAAAATGTCTTATAGTTTTGTATTTAAAAATGTTTTGCTGAGAACTTTTTCCTTCAAAAATGTATTATTGGTAATATTTTCCTTCAAAAATGTATATTTTCTATAAAAGTTAATTTTTATGTATACATTTCTATTAAAATTATTTTTATACTTTCATAGTGTTTTGACCCCAGTTTGGGGGTTAACTATTTGCCCATAGCTGGGACCCTAACTGATACTACCACTCCGGGTCAGGGTGGGCCTGGGAACAACAGCAATTAAGAGGTGGTTCTATGCTCCTCACAACCTCCTAATTAGAGACCTTGCTGCCGGATGCAGTTTACTATCAAACCCAGGACCAATTGACAGGTACATCTGGCCGTAGGTAAGGTCAACAAAAGTGATCACCAACTTGAAAGACGATGACCCGACAAGGATGTGGTTGACAAGTACATCAGGCTGTAGATAAAAGTTAAGAACAAGGGTGGTTAACTGATATATCCAGCCATATATGATATTAAAGTGCAACTGGAAAAGCAATTCAAAATGAGAACCGAGCATGAGTGAAGAGGTGTTACCATGTGGGTCCTGAGAGCATCAGTCAGTTGAGTGCCATATGTGATACATGCTTGGGCGATCATGTTTCTAAAGAGACATAACTGACTGAGCAGAAGATTTTCTCGCAGTAGGTTGCCATTACTTACTTTCTTTTCCTGAGACCATAAAAAGTCTAAAATTTTTGGCTTCAGGTGTAGAGACTGGCTTCTAACTCAACAGCTCCTTCACATGTACGAACTCTCTCCAGCTGACCCCCTGCTCTACACAAACACCACCATCGAAAAATAAAAACATAAGTTTATATTGTATATACATGTTCCTTGTTGCTTTTGATCGGTAGTATACAACATCTAGACTAAAACTTTAAATTACACAAGTTAATGAAAATTAAGTGATTGATTACTCACTACTTCTGAAAACATTCATGAAAAACATGCCTCAGTGAATATGAAGCGATAATCTCAAAACTATTCTGTCAATTCAGTAATTACTTTTTCCCTAAATCAGGAAAGATTAAACAATGCGTGACTATCAGAAGTTTCAGCAACTCTGAGGTGAGATTGAGTAACAACATAAATTGCTAGACACCAGAATTCAAAAAGATAATAAAATGAGGGGAAATATTCTTCACAAGAAAATGATTTATAGTCTTCCTATAGAAAGGTCATCATTAATGAAAATGTTTAGAAATTTCAAAAATAAACACATCAAAAAATATAAAATATCAAAAATATTAACTGAGCTCATATTTGATATGACAAAGCAACAAAAAAAAAAAACAATCAATAATTGAGGCTTCGAAATGGTTTGAATTCTCTCCAACTTTGTTGTCTTTTCATCCCTAATATTTTTGCTACATTTCGGAGATGAATAAGTGTTAATATTTAAGGATACTTATGACTACAAATAAACTTCAAGAAAACTGAATGTATGGTCATCAGCAAAAGGTGCAACCCAAAATGCCAAATACAGTTGGGGGATACCAGAATCAAGCAAGTACAAAAGTTTAAATACCTGGAAGTGTTCTAACAGGAGATGAAAAGTGCAACACAGATCCGAAGGCGAATTGGCATGGCAAAGGTCGCGTTCCAGAAGCTGAGTAAAGTACTAACACACAGGAACATTTCACTAGAAACAAAGAAAAGAGTGCTGGATTGCTATGTGATGTCAGTTCTTCAATATAACAGTGAATGCTGGACAATATCATCGAAAATGAGGACAAAACTGGAAGCAGCAGAAATGTGGTTCTACAGAAGGATGCTGTGGATATCGTGAACTGAGCATGCAAGCAATGATAAGGTGTTGGAAAGAATGGTAACAAAAAGGAAATTAATACTGAGCATCAGGAAGACACAACTGAAGTTCCTGGGACACGCAAGGAGGAAGGAGAGCTTGGATAACCTGATACTGACTGGCCAGATAGAAAGAGAGACAGAGGAAAGCAGCAGATAACATATTTGCAGGGCCTGATCAGGTGGATGACGGAACGGGGGTTGCTAGGAGTAACAGGAGCAAATATACGAAAAGCCACAAGAGATAGGAAGACGTGGAGAACCATGATCGCCTACGTCCTGAAGGGACAGGGCACACAGAAGAAGAAGAAGCCATCAGTGTTGTCTTTTCATTTGTAATGATTTTGTCCTGAGACTTGGAAACAAGTGAGTATTAATATTTGTTGTACCTCCAAAAACCTAGATATTTTTCTGCACACAGATGTAGTCATAGTTGAAGTTAATATATAGTTAACTTGGATATTTAGATATTAATTAACTAAGTTAACTAATTATGAAAATTATAATTATAATTGTATAATTATATTATCCACTAATTATATAATCTTATTATATAGTAAGCTTATATAATTTTTTGTTTTTTTTAATCGTGTCACCCCAAGCAAGGCATTCCACTGCCACTATAGCGCAAGGGGTTACATAGAGGGATTGGGTATAGGAAATGTCAGAAGGAGGGTGATAGACGAACTTAGGATGTACATAGGGAGAGAGTTGGAGAGAGTGGGTGTGAGTTAGTGTGTTAGGAGGTGTCTATTGACCTTACATTTAAACTCCTGGAGGTTGTAGCCGTCGGGGAAGCAAGCATGCGGTAGGGAATTCCAGAGGCAGGAAGTGCGAGGGAAGAAGCTGTTTGGAGTAGAAATTGCGGTTACATTTCATCGGTTTCACTGTAAAAGGGTGGGACCTAGTTGCCAATCTAGTATCTCGTGCAAATTCACATCTAGGGGTACCAGTGATTTAAGTTCGTCAGAGCAGAAACCATGAAAGTATTTATAGAAGAGACACAGGGAAGCCACGTCACACCGGTGAGAGAGATACTGCAGGCAGTCAGCCAAGTCGACATTATATAATTATATATTATATAATTATATTATAATAAGCTTATTATATAATCCGCTAATTATATTATCCATTAGTTAACGTAGATAGTTAGATACCGTAATGTAAACAAACATCTGCACATAATTTCGGTAAAATAATGTCAACAAATCAGAACTAAGGAGACAACATTAGCCAATCAAATGGAAGATCAAGAAACTAAAATTGTGTTTAAGTTGAGCATATCTTTACCAATATAAGTCAAGGAGAATCGGCAATACAACAACAGAAGAGAAGCAACCACATTGATGAACCAGGAAAAACACATCTCAAAACATTGGTGCTTTAAAATTCTACACATGACTCTCAGAATTTGACGCACAAACTAACATTCTGCTGGTTGACAATTATATTTACTAGCAGAACCCGTGGACTTTCCACGGAAGGCTAATTACGATTTCCTGGAAAAATTTTACTTTGTCATACGACAAATGATAGTAACGTCTTCAAACATAAGGGTATGGATAATAAAATGATGATAAAACAGTGTAATTTTATTAAAATATCTATAAAAGTAATGTCCATAGAAGCTACTTTAGTGTAATCTTATATTAAGTGGCATATGCACAAACCATAACCATACTGAATGCTATTATGTGAGAGATTTTGAAAGAGAAAATGTTTTTTATGACTGAAAAATCATGGCTTCTGTGTCCATTCTAAACAGAAAAGACCAACTGAGTAATGGTCAAGGGTGTAGAGGCCAGAAATTTCATTGTTAGGTTGCGGGATACAACAAACCTAACTATTTTTACGATATTGTACAGTACACACATATACACACACAATTACTGCTACAATGACCAGCTTAAGCTGCTACTGCTACAGTAATGCTATAGGCTCTCTCCTCCTACTCTCTCCCTCTTTACTACCCTTCCGTTTGGCAAAGGTGAGAGAAAACCTGAGGAGAGTAGAATAGAGGGGAAGGAAAAGCTCGTATAGAGAGTAAGTGTGGTATCTTTATTCAGTCACGTGACGAACAGAGGAACTAAGTAACTAAGTAAGGAAGGAACAAGCAGAATTATTATGTGCTTTATAGTTACAACCTATTCATACTAAAATCAAATATGCCTTTGAAAAGCTTACACAAGGGATTTATGACCGGAGTTTACCATTTACAGAACAAGCTAATTTCTCTGATCAAGACATTTTTCCCCACAGCGCCAGTATTCTGCCAAATAAAAAGTTGCCATTGTTTGTTCTGTAAATTCATGTTTGTGTTTATTCATAGTTAAAAGATTTGCTTCTTGAGAGCTACTGAAGCAAATTGTAGCTATCCAATGCTCTACATATTCAATGAATGATTAGGATATTTGTCATTGTTGTGTTCTCATCCCTAATGTGTTTGCCATGAAATTTGGAGACAAGTGGATTTGTTGATTTACAAAGAGTGGATTGTTTCTACTCTAGTCAAATTTGTTTCTCCCCCACCCCTACCCCGACTCAACTACTTTGTCTTCAGACTTTGAGATGGGTTTTTAATACAATCCTTTCAAGTATATCATTTCTCAATTAAAAACTATGTACATTTTTTTTGTTTTACTTATGTTTAAATTGTTGTGGAGTAGTTTTCGCACTGAAAGTTATAATCGTGCTATGTCGGTTGCTAATTGACTTAACGCACCCAAAATGTTAGGAAACTTGGTAATCTTCCACTGAAAGCTGACTCCTTAGTATTTAGCTAACTGCCGACTGATATCAACTGCCTAGTAGTTCTACTGAACTCAAATAGAAGTCTAAAGAACTTCCTGTTAACTCTTATTAATATAGGAGGGAGAGGCCATTATCTGAGGAATAGGTGTGTTTCACCATAACATAAATGTATTGAATTTCTGTACTTAAAGCAGGGACAATTAACTTCTGACTGGATGTGTCAGAACAAATCTGACCTCTGACTTCAGAGATCATTGAAGGCAGAATTAGTGGCTTGTATGTTCTGTATTGTAGTCAAACAATTATATTCTCAAAGTTAAATTGTTATCCGCCTGTAATTTGAGAAGAAAAAATTCAGTGGATGGTTGTGCTGTTCTCCAATGTCAATAGAAGTCATCAAGTCATTTTAACCAAAAAAAGTTTTCTGAGTCAAGGAAAACACACACACACACACAAAAAAGAAAAAAAAAGAAAAAAAATTTCATTGTTTTGTTTGTAAGACATTGTTCAACAATGAAAAATATTTCAGACACATTCTAAAATTTCCTGGATTAAAATTGATTTTTTTTCAGCTCTTTTAAACAAAAAAAAAAAAATAGCCACAAACCACAGAAATAACAAGTGTCTGTGAGCAAAGCATTCTTACTCAAAAGAACATTGCAAATTAAGAAATAAATTCAAGTCTGTCTGTCTGTCTGTTGCAACAGATTCCTGGAGATGTTTAGCTGTAAAAATCAACTGGCAATTTAAGACAGTTTGAAAGCTATTCAATCTTCAATATTCAGCCTTGACAGAGTTTAAAATCATATTGCCATATTTGTGGATGGGGGGGGCGACACTTTACAAGGTGCAGAAAGCATATCACTACTTTATCAGTCACTAATTCCATAACAAATGTTCAGGCAAATAACTACTACTTTGTGGAATAGGCTCCTGTGTGAGTGCTTCCTTGAACATCATAATTTCAACCTCTTTAAGTCTCAGTCATTCTTATCTATCTGTGATGATGGCTATCTCTCATATAATCTTTACTACTTTCTCCTCTTATGTTCATATTACGCAATACATTCAGTGACCTACCTTGAGTGGCTATCTGGCTTGTATTGGGTGATTTTTATTAAAGAAGAAAATAAACATCCTAACTGATTTTTCTTAGCTCTTTGGTGCTGCCTGGTGTTCCTTTCAACAGGCTTCACTTCAAAGTTGGAAATGCCACCATACCTCTCGGAAATTTTGAACCTTCAAAGTTGTGCAATGACGCTACCACATTTCACTGAATCAACAAGGATAAGCAGAAAACAGAGTGAATTCATTCCTTGGGTTACCATAATTTCAAGAATTTCATTTTGAATTCAAAAAGCCTCAAGTAAAATCTGTCAAGGTTTTTGGTCTCAATCTGACTGATGGCCAGTCATGTTGACTGGCTCCAACCCATTCTTTCAAAATGACCCCTTCAATAACAGAAACAATAACAAAATGCCATGTACCCAGAGTCCCTTTCAAGTTTAGTGACTGTGTTATGATGAAACACACCTATTCTATAGTGAATAGACTCCCCCACCTAATTTAAGTAGGGGCAGTAAGAGGAACGAGGGTCATTCGATGTTGGACAATATTAGTTGACAGTCGAATACGAAAGTAGTCAGCTACCTAGCAAGATTACACTGCGTAATACATATATCGAGTTCCTAATGTTTTGTACGTCGAACCTATAAGAACCGACTTTAGCACAAATACTAGCCTCCCCTGCAAAAATAACTCCACAACAGACTGTATCATTTGTTTTGCGCATCAGGATATTTTTCTGTAACATTTTCATTTTTTGAGATTTGAAAAAACAAATATAAGAAAAATGATATTCTTTACTCTTTCATATTTGAAGTTTTTTTTTTTTGTCTGGGTAATTACAGGTATCCTTGATAGTATAAATAATATATTCTAATTAAAAATTAGGAGGATTACTGAATTAAATACAAAGTCGGTTCACTGCGCAGGGCCAGGAAGTTTTTCCCGTCTGAGTCCATCCTGCACATATATAAATGTTCCATTAGCCTGTGTATTGAATACTGCTGCCACATCTGGTCAGGTGCTCCTGCTATTCACCTTGGGGTTCTTGACAAAATCCAAAAAAGAATCTGTAATGTGATTGATACCGACTTGGCAGCTCGGCTGCAGTCGTTGTCTCACCGGTATGATGTGGCTTCCCTGTGCCTTTTCTATAAATTTCACAGCTTCTGTCCCAATGAACTTAGATCATTGGTGCCCCCTAGGTATGAATTTACATAAGCTACTAGATTAGCAACTAGGCTCCACCCTTTTACAGTTAAACCCGATAAAATATAACCGCAATTTCTATTCTAACAGCTTCTTTTCATGCACTTCCCACATGTGGAATTCCCTTCCATGTACATGCTTTCCCGACAGCTACAATCCCCAGGAATTTAAATGTAAGGTCAAAAGACATCTATCACACTAACTTGCATACATTCTCTCAAACTTTTTTCATCTACTCCCCCCCCACCATCCTCGGTATCCTCATCTGTTTATTATCCTCCTCCTGACATTTCTTATAACTAACCCCTTTTTCTTATCACTTTCTCCTATGTAACCCCCTGCACAACAGTGGCAGTAGAATACCTGGCTTGGAGTGAGATGATTAAAAAAAGAGTATTTGAATGCATATAGAAGCTCTATTCCTTTAAAAAAAATCTCTCTCAAAATATCCTTTTAGTCTGATTTAAAGTTGGGTTATCTGCTAATATTTACCCAGACACCATACACAACCTGTAATTATACCTTGTCTGACTCCATAATTCACAACATACATATAAGATATACACATACGTAAAATATGTGTGTGTGTTGAATGTGACATATTTATAGGGGAACATTGCTAAATATTAGATATGGACTATTTACAGGTATAGATAGAGTGAACAAATACACAAGCATAGCTAGCATGTGTGTCACCTGTGACAACCCTTGAGTTTGCAATAAATCCTCCCCATTCTCTATCTCTTTATATATATATATATATATATATATAGAGAGAGAGAGAGACTCATTCGCAGACAGATCTGTTTCACTGTATCACAGCTCATCAGTATGGTTAGACATCTGATTGCTTTTAACACAGGATTGAAACCTGACCGAATTGGCGTCAGTCGGTGATTCTACCTCTGAGCTATGGGCGCTTGGTAGAATGAGGCAGACTTTTTAGCATGTATATTATCATTATATATAAACTATTAGCAGGCTCAAAAGTTGAATAGGCTAACACAAATTAATTTCTGTCAAGGAAAATAACTGAAATGTATATGATAACAACCAAGATGTGTCCCCCAACACACAGCATTGCTGCAGCATTAAAAGAACGCAACCTGGGACCGTCCACAAGGTTTCACATTGTCAACAATAATAAAACAGCCATGAATGCATCACTGGATAATGTTTGTGTGCCCAAATAATAATTATTTAAATAGGATAGTTTGACATTACACAATTCATTTAAGTCACTCAAAACTGAAAAAGGTTCTTCAATTGTGAGTAGTGACCCAACATTAAAACTAAAACCACTTTCATTTGAATACAGCCTATCCAGTCTTATGGAGTAAACCCAAAAGTGCCACCGCCAAGCTAAGCTACTGGACAGAGATCAGAACTATGTGTTGTTTGAATCTTGAAACTGAGAGTGACCAAGCAGTATTGATTCATATGACCATTCTTTCTCTCCCTCTCTCTCACACACTATATATATATATATATATATATATATATATATATAACTTATTTATAAATGGAACTTTGTGTGTGTATCTGTTACCTATAGACTCCAAAACGGCTGAACCGATTTTCTTGAAAATTTACAGAGTTGTACTCCAAGTATCTGTGAATGTTCTTAGCTAGGTTTTGAGTCAAGGTACCCCCAATGAAAATCGATAATCGAAAAAAATCGGGTTATAGAAGGAGTGGTCCGATTTTAATCAAATTTGATACACCCATAGACAAAGACATAAGAAATGATATTCAGAAGTTTCAAGGTTGCAGTTCTTACAATAGTGCAGAAAATCAATAATATATATATATATATATGTGTGTATATATATATATATCAGCATGCAGTGTGGGTATAGAAGAATCCAAAGAAGTATCCTTTACATACAGTGGTAGGATAACTCTCTAAGAGAGCTCTAAATATATATATTTTCTTTTAAGGGAGCGACCGTTATTTTTATTCATTTTTTATGGTTTTTGTGAATCTCATTCATGTAAAATCCTTTGTTAAATAAAGACGGAAGCTGACAATGGTTTGCCTGAAACAGGCCTATACTTCCGATTCACCATGAAATAACGTGCCTATCTTAATTTTTCTTATATATATATATATATATATATATAAAAGGCAAGATGTTTGTGTCTGTGTGTCTGTTATCTACCTGTATGTCTGTATTTTTTTCAGCCCTTTTATTTTAGTTTTTGTTTCGGGTTTGGCTCTAAGTAGATATAATTATAGTTCTTAGTCTCAGCCATGATACCATTTACTCAGAGGACTTATTTAGTCTTCAAAATTCAGTTTACGATGAAAAAACTTACTTGATATCGATACCAGGAAATCAAAATTTGACTTACATCTATTCATTTTTCTTTCAGTCTACGGTTTTGCTTTAACTAGAAACAACTATTGCTTTTTAGTCTTTCGTGCCAACGTCCAAAGAGTTGGAACTCCAGGACCACGAATTAGTTTTAAAGCTTTCATTTCACCCGAGCAATGCCGGGCTATACTGCTTATATATATATAACATAGAATATTTGGCATTTAAGTCAGGTAAATTCCGATAGAGACGAACTCAAGAGAACTCGGTGTTAAATTTATTTATTTAACAGAGTAATATAATCTAGAAAAATTTTTAGATATTCTAAAATCTCGTGAGTAATACATATTTTGCAGCAAACCAGCTACTTGTCAGACCCAAATGATACAACAGTTAATATTCAAAATAATCCCTTACGTGCCCATATCAAGAATAGACATTTGTAACGGTAATCCACAAAAATATTTCCTCGCTCATTCAAAAAAAACACCAAAGAGAGGAAGAAAAAGAAAAACAGAAAAAGAAAAAAGACAAAGCAAAAGAAATATATATAAAAAGTATATATAAAAAAAGAAGAAAGTAAGTATATATATATATATATATATATATATATATATATATGTGTGTGTGTGTGAAGTGAAGAATGATCAATATCAGAAACAGAGCATTTATAGCTTGAGACAGTGTCGATATATGAATCAACACTGCACATTTCCTACCACAATGCTTTCTTCAGACCAACTGTAAGAACTTGCAAATTTTAATGCTTCCAAAATTAAAATACTGTCCCTTCATCTGCAAAAGTAATTTTTGCCTTCCACAAGCATGGCTGATGACAACCTTCTGAAGAGCAGTTCATTGCACCTTTGCCGTCTCACATTTTTGACTGACATGAAGTGGAATGCTTATGTTGAATCAGTTACTTGGTCTCTTACTAAGAAAGAAGGGAAAACCTGAAGGAGACTACGACCACCTTTAAATTTGTTGTTTTTCATTTTTTCTTACTTTTTTCGGTGCAGTCTTATTGGTTATTATATAAAGTTTCCGATTATCAAAAACAATTTGAAAAAATTTCAATATTTAAACAATTTCAGAAGGGGACTAACTTTCTCATATAACATAGTAAATCGATCCTCCATTTTGGAACCACTCACATTTGGGTCGCTTTGTTTTGTTTATTTGGGACGAGTTGTTGCTCTTGTTTTTGTCTTTTTCAAGTTTTCTTTAGTTCTTACAATCGCATCTTCTTCGAAAACTCCAAGAATGGCTTTATTCAAAAATTCCGCAAAGGATTCAGTTGTTGAATATGCACAAGCAACAAAGTTAATTGCACAGGATCGATTTACTATGACATTGTATGAAAAACTGTGCCCCCCCCCTAAAATTGTTGAAATATTGAAATTTTTTCTGTCACTCAGAATGTTTAGGGTTTAATTGATAAGATAGCACTGAAAAAAGTAAAAAAGTAAAAAAGAAAATGTAAAACAACAAATTTAAAGGTGGTGGTAGTCTCCTTCAGGTCCACCAAAAGTAGTTTCACCATATTGTATGAGACAATTTTTCTAATATCTGTCTTGCATGTTTATAAGTTTACTATTTGACTATGAATTGAATGTGGCTGCCATATCTGGTCTGGTGCTCCTATATATCTTGAGATTATTGAAAAGATCCAAAAAAAGAAGAGTATGTTATTGATCCTGACTGGCATCTCACCTTAAGTAATTTTCCCACTCATGTAATGTAGCTTTTTTGTGCTTTTTATATAAATATTTTCATAATTTTTGGTGACCTTTATTTCTGGCACTTTTTTTTATATATATTTTGTTTTTGTTTGAAAAAACATTTTTTTTTAAATATTTTTTTTGTTTCAAAATTACGGGGAAAAATATTTACATTTGTTTGTTGATCAAATGAATTTTTAAAATGTCGGAATGAAAATGAATTATAAAGGCTCAATTTTTTTTTTTAATAAAAAAATATTTTTGTCGTGTTTGACACGTGTGATTTAATTTCTGTGACGTAATGTAGCAAGCATCTTAGATCTTAGATGTTTTACGGAGCAAATGTAAACAATCGGCTCCATTGGCCAAAAAGTGCGAAAGGGAAAATTGCTGAACTTAAAACTCAAAAAGTATGTGTCAACCTGGCTTCCCTGTAGGTATGTGTCCCTAGAAAGTTTGAATGGCATAGCTTTAAAAAAATGTAGATGTGCATAGGGAACAGTCACACACAGACTCATCTATATATATATATATAGATTATCCAACGGTTTTGTACTTTCGGCTATACTTTTAGCCATTATCAAGAATTAATTTTGTTTTACTTGGAAATAAACATGTGTAAAGTTTATGCATATAGTCTTGTGCATGTTAAGTTTTGAACATTGTATGCACATTGTTACCATGTTCATAACTGATGTTATTAAGTGTAGAATTTCTCTTTTTTCCAGGACCTGTCCGTGATATACTTGTTGGTAATATATGCATAATATCCTCATTCACATGCAAAAGAAGATTAAAAATAATGGAGGAATTACTAATAGAAAAAGGGAAATTCTACTCTTAATAACGTCCATTATGAACATGGTAACAATGTGCTTACAATGTTCAAAACTTAACAGACACAAGACTATATGCATAAACTTTCCACATGTTTATTTACAAGTAAAACGAAATTAATTCTTGATAATGGCTAAATGTATAACTGAAAGCACAAAACCTTTGGGCAATTCTTATATAATTTGAGGTCTGAAAAGAAAACTTAATGATAAACCTTGTCTCTACATTTTTAATGAAATGTGTGTGTGTATATATATATATAAAACACAAAGTTTGTCACTTTAACTGAGCAGGTTCCTGCTGACTTCAAAGTTTCATGAAGACACCGTTATGATGTTCTTACTTGTCAAGGATGGCTTGTGCAAACCAGCTCTGATGAGTGTGAACAACTTAGTGTTCTCACAAACCTGCTCAGTTAAAGTGACAAATTTTCTGTACTTATTAACACTATCTCCATGACGATATCTAGCACTTTATGATAAAAACCTGCTTGCCAAAATACATTTTATCAATAAAAATCACTGAAAAAGCAACAATCTTGGCACTAAACATCATCCCAATTAAACACTATATATATATATATATATATATAAGAAAAGATTTAGGCAGACATGCTATTTCATGGTAAATCGGAAGTATGAGCCTATTTCAGGCAAATCATCATCAGCTTCCATCTTTATTGTACAGAAGATTTTATACGAATTCCTTTGTAAAACGCGAATTTGTGTAAAATCCTTTGTAAAATAAGAACTGAAGCTGATGATGGTTCGCCTGAAATAGGCCTATACTTTCGATTTACCATGAAATAACGTGTCTGCCTTAATTTTTCTTATATTTGATCTATATATATTTATATACATATATATTTAGAGCTCTGTTAAAGAGTTATCCTACCACTGTATGTACAGGATACTCCGTTGGATTCTTCTATACTCACACTGCATGCTTATATATATATATATATATATATATATATAAGAAAAAATTTAGGCAGACAAGTGATTTCATGGTAAATCGAACCTATAGGCCTATTTCAGGTGAACCATCATCAGCTTCCATCTTTATTGTACAGAAGTTTTTACACGAATCACTTATTGAAATGTAAACATATATATAATAAACAGTTGAAATCATGTGTTGACATACACTTTAAACAGAAACTCAGTTTTTCACAATTCCTGATATTGGATCTTAGTACTTCAAGTAAAAGGTTAGGAAGAAAACCCTCATCAATGTTGGAAAGAGTGATTAGTTATTGGACTTGAGAAATCTATTTTTCTGAAAAATTGTTTCAAGAAAGATTTTATAAATCTCAGTTGACAATATTACAGGCAGCTTTTCAATGTATACTGAATGTTTCCTTATAAGGAAACAGTTAATATTATCATTACCTAAGATTCCTGGTCTAAGGTATGTTTTGATCCTGACATAACATACAGAGATCATTAGGATGTGTCATCATAAAAATAAATATAAATTACAATAATTATCCTATTCTTCCATTTAGCCACAATAAAAAGTTTTTTTTTAATTTGGCCAAGCAGTTACCTTCTCCCTACCTACCACTACTAACCCAGTGGCCAAGCCACGTACCTCCCACTACCATAGAAGAAATTACTACTAAAATTCCATGAGCTTAACCCTATAAAATGTAGTATTCCTCAACCCTTCCTTTACTAGCCCCTGCTATTAGAATTTTTTCTCATTCTTCGTTTAAATGGGGTTGACAATGCATGTCTTAAACTGACATGTTGAAAATGGCTCTATCCTCTTTAAATTTTATCTGAATATATATATATATATATATATATATATTGTATATTTTGGCAGCAACCTTTCTTTCAAATATGTTTGATTCATTTGTTTATTGAATTTTTCTGGCATTCTTAAATTTTTCCATTTGGTAGAGTGAAGGTAGTGTAAAATTGTCTGTCGTTGCTGTTGTCTGAAGTGTTTTTAGGCCCCTTCTTTAGCCATTTTTAAGAGGCTTTTTAATAAGTGTTGCCAATTTCTTTTGATGGTTATCTCTTTTTTTTTATAAGCGTCTCACCCCAAGCAAGGCATGTCACTGCCACTACTGCACAGGGGGCTACATAGAGTGGAGAAAGGATGATTAAATATAGGAAATGTCAGAGGGTGGGTGATAGGCGGGTAAGGATACCGAGAATGAGGGTTGGGGAGATTAGAGTGTTCTGAGAATAATTGGGAGTTAGGGTGATAGGAGGTGTCTATTGACCCTACATTTAAACACCTGGAGATTGTAGCTGTCGGGAAAGCAAACTTGTGGAAGGGAGTTCCACAGGCGGGAAGCGCGAGAAAAGAAGCTGTTGGAGTAGAATTTACAGTTACATCTTATTTGTTTAACTGTAAAAGGGTGAGACCTAGTTGCTAATCTAGTATCTCGTGTAAATTCGTGCTTAGGCGGCACCAGTGATCTAAGCTCATCGGAGCAGTAGCCATGAAAGTACTTGTAGAAGAGGCACAGGGAAGCCACATCACGCCGGTGAGAAAGTGGTTGCAGCCAGTCTTCCAAGTCAGTATCAACCACGTTACAGATCCTCCTTTGTATTTTGTCAAGAAGCCCAAGGAGAGCAGCAGAGGCACCCGACCAGATATGGCAGCAATATTCAATACACGGGCAGATGGTAGATTTGTATATGTGCAGAATAGATTCAGGTGGGAAAAACTTCCGGGCCCTGCACAGGGAGCTGACTTTCTTTTTAAGATATAGTTTCATGAGATCTTTATAGAATTAACATTTATTCTGAGCCCTCTGAAATTTGAATTAGTACCATTCTATTTTAAAGTGTATGTGTGTGCACGTAATAATAGAAAACAATATTCAATTAAAGATCTCTAGAAGGCAAGTTGAAGCAAAATCAGTAGAAATATTAATAAAATCAATGGTTAAAAGATGAATGAAGGTTATATAATGTTAAAATGAAAAATAAATTTATTTGGATATACAGAATATTGTTTTGATAAAATCTGTTTTTATGGCCGATAAATTTATAAATAAAACCTGACATTCCCAAGTTTTCAATATTTTTAAGGAAATAAGAGCTGAAATTCCCACAATATATCACTTATTGAACTGTAAACTTTTTATATACACTAAGATGGCTGACCATTTAAATAGCTTGGAATGTTTCAGAAAATTGAGTTTTTGCTGTAGGGTCTTTCTTCTATACTAACTGACATCATGTGTTAACTGGAGGTGAGTATGTGGATATATTTTCAGGCATGTCTGCAAACTCAGTGACTACTTGATATCATGGAAAAATCAATAATATATCTATCTGGATATATGAAAGAAAATTATGAAACTTTACAAATCTAGTTCATCATTGGATCTATTCTGATATGCCTTGTTTATTTGTACAACCAAAAGTTTACAAGTATAAACACTCATGAAAAATACTTGTCAGTCATATCACCCAAGAAGGGAATAGGTTTCATCTCCTAGAGTAGAATGGACTTTGATAAGAAAATGATAACTCACAGCTGAAACAACAGCAAAGGACATTATGAGGATCTTAAAGGATGCAAGTACAAAAATCTATATCCTTTATAAAAGAGGCAAAATGTGTATTCAACAGGGGATGTCAAGGAAAAGATGGTTGGGAATGAAGTAGATAAAAAAATGACAACTAACATTGGATTTAAACTTTTATAGATTGTAGCTATCAGAGAAGCTTGAAAATGGAAGTGAATTCCACTAATGGGAAGTGTGAGAAAAGAAACTATTAGAGTAGAAGTGGTGGTTACATTTAATTAGTTTGGTAAAAGGGCAATATGAATAGTTGAATATAAACAACACACATGGCCTGAAGATTGTATCCAATTTTATATTTAGATACACTTTATCTTAGATATTGAGAAGTTTAACCAATAAATTAACATACCTTAAAATTATTTTTATATATGTGTGTTAAATGGTAAATTGCCAAATTTTTTTTTCCAGTAGTTTTCTGGTGGAAAGTTATTTTAAGTGAGCAGATTTATCATAAAGCAGGCATATATACTGACAGTAAAAAGAGGTCAACACAACACGATTAACCTGGCATATATATATAAGTATGCTTAAAAGTGGTTAACACAATAAAAAAGCAATTAACCACCAACAAGTCCTACACCACTTAAGAAACAGCAAAAAACAAAGATAAAAAACAAAGATAAAAAAAACATCAGACACACAAATATATCAACTTACTCTAAACTACATATAACTACAGAAAAATTTAGGAAACAACAACAAGAAAATGATCCTGAAGAGTGAAGATGCAATAAAATCATGAAACCTTTGAAGACAACATGACTAAATTAACACTGCTCAGTTAAGTGACAAACTTTTTCATATTAACTCTTTTACTGCTGCCATTTATGGTCAGGTGCCCCTGCCATTCTCCTCAGTGTTCTTGACAAGCTCCAAAGGAGAGTCTGTAATGTGATAGGTACTGATCTGGCGACTCGACTGCAGCCACTTTCCCATCGTCGAAATGTGGCCTCCCTCTGTCTCTTCTATAAATACTTTCATGGCTTCTGCTCGGACGAACTTAAGTCACTGATGCCTCCTCAACAGGTGTTTACCCGTGCAACCAGACTGGCAACTGGGTCCCACCCATTCACAGTCAGGTTAGCCAAATGCAGACGACAATTCTACTCCTGCAGCTTCCTCTCTCACACTTCCCGCTTGTGGAACTCACTCCCGTATTCTTGCTTTCCTGACAGCTACAACCTCCAGAAATTTAAATGCAAAGTTAATACTCATCTACTAACCACTGGCCTCTAGCTCTCTCCCCTCCCCTGTATAACCTTCCCTTTCTCTCCACCTATGTATCTGTCATCACACCTTCTTTCTCAGCTTTCTATTGTTCCTTCCTAACTAGCTTGTACTCCTCACTCTTTTCTAATTAATCTTTTTACATTTATGTAACCCCCTGCACATCAGTGGCATTTCTGCCTTGCTTGGGGTGAAATGATTAAAAAAAAAAATAGCTAAATGTAACCACCTCTTCTACTCTAAGAGTTTTTATCTTGACACTTCTCGTTTGTAGAACTTCCTTTCATTTGCTTGCTTCCCTCATAGCTACAATCTTCAAAAGTTTAAATGCAATGTCATTTCCCATCTTCTATCTCTTTGTTACCCATTCTTCTCTAATCATTCCTTCAACATTTTTTGCACCATAACCCCCTGTGCACCAGTGACACTCCTAACTTATTTGAGATGAAATAATTATATATATTTTGATTTTTTTGGATGTGTTATTTTTGTGGGTTTATATGTCCTTTTATAAGTTTACTAGCAGTATAGCCCGGCGTTGCTCGGGTGTAATGAAAGCTTTAAAACTAATCCATGGTCCTGGAGCTCAGACTCTTTGGATGTTGGCACGAAAGACTAAAAAGCAATAGTTGTTTCCAGTTAAAGTGAAACTGTAGACTGAAAGAAAAATGAATGGATGTAAATCAAATTTTGATTTCCTGGTATCGATATCAAATAAGTTTTTTTTCGTCGTAAACTGAATTTTGAAGGCAAAATAAGCCCTCTGAGTAAATGGTATCATGGCTGAGACTAAGAACTACAATTATACCTACTTAGAGCCAAACCCGAAGCAAAAACTAAAGTAAAAGGACTGAAAAAATACATACAGGCAGATAAACACACACGCAAACATATTGCCTTTTATATATATATAATCGATTATCTGCACTATTGAAGAACTGCAACCTTGAAACTTCTGAATATCATTTCTTATGTCTATGAGTGTATCAAATTTGATTAAAATCGGACCACTCCTTCTATAACCCGATTTTTCGATTATCGATTTTCGATATTTATCGGGGGTACCTCAACACAAAACCTAGTTAGGAACACTCGCAGACATTTATAGTACAACTGTGTAAATTTTCAAGAAAATCAGTTCAGCTGTTTCGGAGTCTATAGGTAACGGACACACAGAGACACACACTGATTATTTTGTGTATGTTTATACCTATCCTCTTTTTTGTGTCTATTCTCTCCATAATTTTTTTGTGTGATTTGATGTATGTATTCTTAAATTTGTGACACTTCCAGCTAAAATGATAGGTTCATTTCACCTCTATAAATAGCCGTTTTTTAAATATTCTGAATGAAATTAATTTTTTTTTCCACAAGCTAATTGTAATTTTTCTAAAATCTACCAAAATAAATTCGGGATTTATAACCGTTTAATTAGGAGTTGAGTTGTCTTCTCTATCATATTACTCAGGATAATATCTATTGAGTTCTCTATTTTTATCTATTTAGTATTAAATAAAATCTTTTGGATTATCCTCTCCCTTTTTATAGGTTTGCCATTCTCTCACACACACACACATATATATATATATATACACACACACACACACACACAGTGTCCATAAAGTTCATGTGCACTTTTAAAAGTTTATAACTTTATTTGTATTTGCAATAGAAATAATTTCTTTCATAAAAGCAAATAATGTTATAAATTTTTTAAAGTGCACACAAATTATATGGATATATATATATATATATATATATATAAAACAAAAGGAACCTGATACGTAAAGCCACAAGTTTATTTGCCTCAAGAGAGTCAACTTTAGACTCAAAACACGTGTAGTGTCACAAATGTCATTATTGACACTTAACGTATCATAACATGCACAATAACAACAATATACACTTTAAACAAAATGTTGACAGCTTCCAACACTTATATACGCACACACATACTTTATAGCTGTTATATTACCACCAGATAAATATTTATATATTAGTGTACCTGCATGCACACACACAATATATATATATATATATAAGGCTATTTCCTATCACCCATTTGCCCACATATTTGTATTTGGAGACCTCAATGCCCATCACTCTGAGTGGCTTGAAAACGCTGTTACTGATTCGGCGGGCATTCACGCCATGAACTTTGCTATTTCCCAATCCCTTACGCAAGTGGTGGACTTCCCCACTCGCTTCCCAAGCACACCCTCGGGTCATTCCTCACTGCTAGATATATGTTTCACCTCTGCGCCCGACGCCTGTCAAGTCTCGCAGCTTTGCCCTCTCGGCAACTCCGACCACGCTGTAGTCTCCCTCAGTATTTCTTTCCAATCTCACTCCCCCCAGGATCCCCCTACTTATAGAACCTCCTACCTCTACCAAAAAGCTGACTGGGATGCCTTTCGCGATTTCCTCTGCGACGTCCCTTGGGGAAAAGTATTCGACCTATCAGTTGATGACTGTGCCTCTGAGGTCTCGTCATGGGTGAAAGCTGGCATTGATGCCTTCATACCCACCAGGAAGTATTGCTTAAAACCTCATTCCTCTCCGTGGTTCTCTCCGGCCTGCTCAGCCGCCATTGCCCACAAGAACCATTACTTCCGTCTATTCCGGAGACAGCCAACTGATCACAATAGGCGCCTGTTCACATCCGCTCGCAGTGAGTGCAAGAGAACCCTAAATGACGCCAAACAGTTGTTTGCTGAGAGAATGCGACAGCACATAGCTGACCGCAAGTTCGGCTCCAAGGACTATTGGAGGATTTGTAAACGAGTGCTCAACAATAGGAAATCCTCAATACCTCCTTTAATCCATGGATTTGATGTTCTCACGTCATCTGCTGAGAAAGCTGAGTGCTTTGCCCGCAGATTCTCATCCAACTCCACACTCGACTCGTCCGGAGTGCACCCACCCGACTTCCCTATTAGAACTGAGGACAAACTGCACGACGTATATATTACCCCGACAATAGTATCCAGAGTAATTTCAAAACTCGACCCCCATAAGGCGTGTGGAGACGATGGAATCCCGGTGATAGTCCTTAAGAGGTGTGCCCCTGAACTTTCCCCTGTCCTCTCTAAACTGTTTAACTACTGCCTTTCTGCTTCCTGCTTTCCTGCATGCTGGAAATTCTCCTCAGTCGTTCCTGTCTTTAAGAACTGTGGTGAACCCTCGGACCCATCCAACTATCGCCCTATCAGTCTTCTACCAATATTCGGGAAAGTGTTCGAGGCTATAATAAATGCTGAAATAGTTCATCATCTCACCGCCCACAAACTGTTCTCCGACAGGCAATATGGATTCAGATTTGACAGGTCCACAGCCGACCTGCTAACTACTGTAACGGAGTACATGCTACAGGCCCTTGATGAGTCTGACGAGGCTCGCGCGGTTGCTCTGGATATCTCCAAGGCTTTCGACAGGGTTTGGCACCCTGGCCTCCTATGCAAACTACGCGGTTATGGTATTACCGGTCGCCTGCTTGACCTAATCCAATCTTTCTTAAATAACCGCAAAATGAAGGTCGTTCTGAATTGGCGTGCCTCTTCGTCCTACAGCACGAATGCTGGTGTCCCACAAGGCTCTATCCTGGGCCCAACGCTCTTCCTTATTTTCATCAACGACCTCCCAGATGAGATCAAGTCCCAAGTAGGCATCTACGCAGATGACACTACAATATACTCCCGCTCCAGTAAGAAACCTGTCGTGGCGGACAGACATAATCTCGCTGCTGACCTTGAGCGGGATCTACACTCTGTGGTGAACAGGGGCAAGAAGTGGCTTGTCAACTTCAATTCATCTAAGACCAAGCTGTTGTCTGTCAACCATTACAGGCAACCTCTTCTGCTTCCCATAAGCATGGACCAGATGATTCTCCCGGAGAGTAATACACTACGCCTCCTCGGACTTACCCTGTCCTCAGACCTCAAATGGAAGCACTATATTGAATCCATAGCAAAATCTACTGCTAAGAAGATTGGGTCACTATGTCGATCCAGGATGTTTTTTCCACCTGAATCCATCCTGCATATATACAAGTCAACCATCCGTCCGTGCATGGAGTACTGCTGCCATTTATGGTCAGGTGCCCCTGCCGTTCTCCTCAGTGTTCTTGACAAGCTCCAAAGGAGAGTCTGTAATGTGATAGGTACTGATCTGGCGACTCGTCTGCAGCCACTTTCCCATCGTCGAAATGTGGCCTCCCTCTGTCTCTTCTATAAATACTTTCATGGCTTCTGCTCGGATGAGCTTAAGTCACTGATGCCTCCTCAACAGGTGTTTACCCGTTCAACCAGACTGGCAACTGGGTCCCACCCATTCACAGTCAGGTTAGCCAAACGCAGACGACAATTCTACTTCTGCAGCTTCCTCTCTCGCACTTCCCGCCTGTGGAACTCACTCCCGTATTCTTGCTTTTCTGACGGCTACGACCTCCAGAAATTTAAAAGCAAAGTTAATACTCACCTACTAACCACTGGCCTCTAGCTCTCTCCCCTCCCCTGTATAACCTTCCCTTTCTCTCCGCCATGTATCTTGCTCGGGGTGAAATGATTAAAAAAAAAAAATATATACATACACGCACTCTCTCTCTCCTTTTAGAAGAATTTTTAACATCAGCTGAAATTTTCTTCAATCAAACTATCATCAATTTGGAGTCTTGTTATAACGTAAACTGATTCGTTGTCATTTAAAAAAAAAAAACAACAGAGAGAGAAAGTCAATCCAAATAATGATTGGTTTAGCACACACCCAGTTTCATGTTTACCCTGTGAGAGAAGACATGATATCGACAATTAGGGTAGCGTTTGCTATCAATTGATCAGTCAATGAAAGATGCTGTAAGATGAGATCTATTTATAAAAGTTTATAGTCTCAGAGGTGTGGCCGTCTTAATGGTGAACAACAAAAAACTAAAATCAGAAAGATCCAAGTTCTGTCCAATTCAATTCATGCTCTCACTTCATATTAAGTCTTCTGCTGCTGCATCGATTCAGGACATAGGCGATCATTTCTCTTCAGTTTCATTTGTGGCTCTAAGTAATGTTTGTCTTTTTACTATCCTCACTACTTCCAGTTCTACCACCCATTTACGCACTAGGTAGGTTACTTGCTATTTCACTATCTCTTTCTTGCTTGCAGTATGTCTTGTGAGTGTCAAATTCTCCAAACCCTCTTCCTTATGAACCCCCAAAAATTTGATTGATTCATTGTATGAGTGTCATTTTCTAAATTCTTTAAACTTTCTTGCTCACCTTTTCTGTTGCAATCATTTCATCTGAAGCAAAGAAATACAATCACTCAAATGCAAAGGATTACTGAGAGTTAAAGAGTGAGAAGAAACATTATGATGAGAGGAAAATCAAAGAGCAGAATTCAAGGAGACAAATTATGACAATTGACATCAATCTTCAAACATTTAAATGAAAATTTGACTGGAAAGCAAGAAGCCACAAGTGAGATATATGAGAGAAGAAACTGTTAGCATAGAATTTATGGTTACATCTCGCAATTTCAATTGAAAATTATGAGACCTGCCTGCCAATCTAGTACTGAACTTAAATTCATATAGTCGAGGTACCAAAGTGGAAAACTCATGAGAACAATTACCTCAAAACTATTTATAGAAAAGTGAAAAAGTGAGTGAAACTAAGTTACCAGGTCTAGACCAATAACATTGCACATCTTTTTGGATGTTATCAAGAGTCTCTAGATACATAGAAGCTACCAGACCAGATGCAGCAGCAATATTCAGTATAGTTCTGTTCATTGTATTCTCAATGTGTGTATATATATATATATATATATATATGATCAGAGTAATATTAAACAACATTTCTCTAAAAAACAAACATGTAGGTAATATCAGACAGATTTTGGTCAACAATACGGTGATCCTTACTCATACACACAGTAAGAGGAACCTGCAGATATTGGAGGCCATGTACATCAAATCTAAACAACCAACACTCAATAAAATCAACTTTAAATCTGGAAATAACATATTACATTGCATTTGACTACATGGTTTTGTTGTCATTTTGCGCTATCACGTGGTGTGACGTCATAAAACCGCATTGTAAATTTAAGAACTGCGTTTATTATTTTTGGTAACTATTGCCGTTGCCAAGCGGAGTTTTATGTCAACATAAGAAAATCATAGGTGATGGTGGATGTTATAATATTTCAGTCTAAACAACCTCTAAAGATGGCTCATGTGAGCCGAAAGCTTAAAAGAAAATCAATAAATAATTATCCAAATGTTGGAGAATTTTTGTCTTTATTTTCAACTGAAATTAAAGCAAAAAGACAACGTTTAGAATGGCTCATGATTAAACATAATAGACATTCATTGTCTCTTATATTTAACAGCATATGTTTAGAATATATATATATATATATATATGTCATCCGCAGACAGATCTGTTTCGCCGGATCACAGCTCATCAGTATGGTTAGACTGCTTTTAACCCAGGATTGAAACCCGACCGAAATGGCGTCAGTCAGCGATTCTACCTCTTTTTCTCTCTCTCTCTCTATATATATATATATATACACGTGTGTGTGTGTGTGTGTGTGTGTGTGTGTGTGTGTGTGTGTGTGTATCACTTAACTGATCTGTGTCACTTCTGTCAAACTGACTTCAAAATTCCATCAACAATATTCTCACTCATCAGGGCTTGTCCAATTTTTCTGCTGATATTTTTCAATATTTGTGTTTTCATGTAATGTTGTAGAACTGATGTTATTTGTTACTTTTGTGTGTAAGTGAGTGTGTGATTTTTTTCCTCTTGATGAATATCATGTTATCTGCTTAGCTTCTTTCTACTCTTTCTTATTTCATTTTTTACTTTGTTTTATTATTTTCTGGTTTTCTGCTTATTTTTAAAGAGTGCTGAATTTTTGGTGGTTTGTTATCTTGTGGTGTGTTGACCACTTGGCTTAAAAGGTTCCTTAAAGACACTAACAACAAGGATAATAACAATAACTTGGATTTACATCAATAAACTGCTCACCACAGCAGAGAAAATCTGATTGCATTAGAAAACAACTGAATAAACATAATAAACTACAGACAAAAAAAACAAACTAACATCAAATTTAAAAAGCTTTTTAAAAAATTAAAAAAAGACTTAAAAATGATGGGCTAATCAAAAACATTATACATACAAGTTGACAAATCTCAAAATGTTTACAGAATAGAAACCAACGACCACAGAAAATCTAGTTAAAAAGAAATTGCCAAGTTCTACAAAACCACCAGCAATGAAACGAAAAACAACATAAAGAGACATAGCAGCCAAACAAAAACTAGACATCAGAATTAAACAATTACCAAAAAGCACAACTATTCATTCAACTTAAAGAAAATAAGGATAACTTCTTAAACAAGCCAACATGTAGGCTAATGAATCCCAGAAAAACCAACATTGGAAAAATAAGCAAATAGTACAAAAAATATGCACAAAATTAAGGAGCATAAACTAATGGAAAAACACAAAAGAAACAATTGATTTAACAACATCACCAACAAAAAAAACTGCTTCTTTATACAATTAGATATAAAAGACTTCTATCTATCCATCAATAAACACATACACTGACTGATGCCTTAGACCTGGTGAAACACAAACATCTCAGATGAAACCTTAAACATTTTAAAATATGGCAGAATGTCAATACTATACTACAATAACAAAATAAGGACAAAAAGTGAAACACTAACAATAGCAATAATGTCAATAAGAATCATAATTTTGATGTGACAATGGGCAGTTATAACAGTGCAGAAATATGTGAACTCATAGGCACATACATCAAAAAATTAGTCTTAAATAGACATAAAATCTGGTCTAAAATTGTAAATTTTTTAGATATAACATTTGGTTTAAACAATGCACGAAAACCATACAGAAAACAAAAACTCTATATACAGTAATAAAAATTCAAAAACCTCCACAACATATTCAAGCACACGTCTTTATTCATAAACAAAATAACAAATCTTAACAATAAGAAATATTTTAAAAAAATATATGAATCAGTACTAACAAATAGTGCTTATTAGAACAGACTAGAATAACACATCACTCAATAAATCCCAGGCCTCACATAAAGATGTCACTCATAAAATATCCATATGATTTTTATGAAGTACTAACCTTCAAATAGCATGTAACAAAATTTGGGCCCAATTGGATTATTAGTTTACAAATTACAGTTATTTAAGTGAAGCTACTGTTGCAAATTTTCAAAACAATGGAAACATCTGAATTTCGTGTGTTGAAAAAGCATTGTTTTCTGATCGAAAAAATACTGTTCAAGCAAAGCAATGTCTTGATAAGTATTATTTGGACTTTGCTTCATTTTAAACACCAGTTAAGAGGTGGTATGCTGACAGATCTTTCTGCGGATGACTATATATATATATATAAATATATATATATATATATATCCACTGAACTGAGTATTCAGAAAATACTGTTAGGAAAATATCTATCTTCAGGCAGGATTCAGGGTGTGAGGAATAAATTGTCGTTTAAATTACACAAAAATGAAAGTAACACTGACATCACATGCTAACAAATATATTTACCAAAATTACACAAAAATATCTTAAAGTACTAAAGAGTAAATTTATTAAAAAAAAACAAAATTGCCATTGGCTTCATCCACAGCCTCCAGATGATTTAAGAATCTTTCATCTCTTCTGGTCAGTCTCCTTGTTTAAGTTGGTGAATCTTGCGATAATTCTTGCTTTCAGTCATTTCCAGTGTCCTTATAATTTTTTCATGGAATCTGCATATACACCTAAAAGGACACTTTGGAAACAAGGTCTCCAAATGATTTCTATAGAAACTACCACAAATAAAGAGAGCACAATAATACTTTTGAACAGAGTAAGATTTCAGAGAAAAAACAAGTATTTTTCCATAATCATCAACATTAGATTAGGCAAAAAGCCATAACCAAACTTATTTATAAATGGAAATTTGTGTGTGTGTCCATTACCTATAGACTCCAAAATGGCTGAACCGATTTTCTTGAAAATTTACACAGTTGTACTATGAGCGTCAACAAGTGTTCTTAGCTTGGTTTTGTGTCAAGGTACCCCGATAAATATCGAAAATTGAAAAAAAAAAAAAAAAAAAAATCGGGTTATAGAAGGAGTGGTCTGATTTTAATCAAATTTGATACACTCATAGACAAAGACATAAGAAACAATATTCAGAAGTTTCAAGGTTGCAGTTCTTACAATAGTGCAGAAAATCGATAATATATATATATATATATATATATAAAAGGCAAGATGTTTGTGTGTGTCTGTTTATCTGCCTGTATGTATTTTTCCAGCCCTTTTATTTTAGTTTTTGCTTCGGGTTTGGCTCTAAGTAGGTATAATTGTAGTTCTTAGTCTCGGCCATGATACCATTCACTCATAGGAATCATTTAGCCTTCAAAATTCAGATTGACAAAAAACTTATTTGATATCGATAGCAAGCAATCAAAATTTGACTTACATTCATTCATTTTTCTTTCAGTCTACGGTTTCGCTTTAACTGGAAACAACTATTGCTTTTTAGTCTTTCGTCCAAAGAGTCTGAGCTCCAGGACCATGGATTAGTTTTAAAGCTTTCATTACACCCGAGCAACGCCGGGCTATACTGCTAGTATGTCATGTTTGTAAAAACCTGTCCCAGCAGAGATGACCAACATTTTTCAGAGTAGTGATTTCATTATCCTGGAAAATGCTGTCTGTATCATTTATTCTACAGCAGTTTGAAATCGGGAAACATCAAATCCAAACTCTTTGACGACACTTTTTATGGTAGAACAGGCCAGCCAAAATTTGCAACAGGATCCATACTTATATGAGGCCTAATCTCATTAATTTGCAAGTAAAAAGTTGTCACTTGTGGCTAAAATGTAACATCATCGCAAACAATAAATAGTGTAAATAATTTTCATAATGCTAATTTTGTTTCATTATTCTGAAGGGACCTTTTGGTATCTCTGCATAAAGTCAATATACTAAACAAATTCTTCAAATAATACACAATAATGCTCTTGGATTAATTCTCGAGTAATTCATTCAGAAACAATCTCTTCAATAGACACTCAACATCGGAATGATGCACAACACAAAACACACTCAGACTTCTGCCTGAGTGCTTTATATACTAAAAATTTATGATCATGTGACCCCAGAAGTACAATTCATTCAGTGGTTACATTTGTGGCCTGGAAACCCATGTTTGACCACATGTGTCAGTATCTACACTTTCTTTCTAAATCATCATGAATCTAAAAGATTTGCACCATCAATTTAGTCAGTATCCCCATTTAACACACCCAGTAAAAGTCAATGAATGTTGATGAATGGCAGTGGATGTAATTCCTTCTAAATAGTAGAATTCAATGATACATCTTTACTTCAGACACTACTATCTATAACAAGGTAAAACAATATGGGTAATTAATGGTAAGGTACAGATTCTGCTACCAAATGACCAAAATCTGCCTATGATTTGTTAATCAACATTATAAAATAAGATGCATTATTTTTTGTTCTACCTTTACATTACTCTACATTCGTGTGTATGTGTGTGTTAAGTATATATATATATATATATCTGTAAAGACAATATCAATAAGTAATGTGATAGGTACCGATTTGGCGGCTCGACTACAGCCACTTCCCCACTGACGAGATGTGGCCTCCATTTATCTGTTCTATAAATACTTTCATGGCTTCTGCTCCAATGAACTTAAGTCACTGGTGCCTCTGCAACAGGTGTTTACTCGTGCAACCCAGATTGGCAACTGGACCCCACCCATTCACAGTTAAATTAACCAAATGCAGACGACAATTCTACTCCTGCAGCTTCTTCTCTCACACTTCCCGCCTGTGGAACTCGCTTCCACATTCTTGCTTTCCTGACAGCTACAACTTCCAGGAATTTAAATGCAATGTCAATACTCATATATTAACTACTTGACTAGTTCTTTCACCACCCCGTATATCCTTTCCTTTCTCTACACCATACTTCCATAATTCTTGCCTTAAGTTCATTTTTGGTATTACAAGAAGTTTTGTTCATTTATCCTTCAACTGTGCCCACACATAGCAACCAGGGGGTTGCAGTCCGGGGAGTTAGGTGACCAGATTTAAGGAGAAGTGGTTGCAGAAATTGTCTGACAACCATGACAATTCTACTCCTGTAGCTTCTTTTCTCGCACTTCCCGTCTGTGGAACGCGCTTCCATATTCTTGCTTTCCTGACGGCTACAACCTCCAGGAATTTAAATGCAATGTCAATACTCATCTATTAACCACTTGACTAGTTCTTTCACCACCCCGTATATCCTTTCCTTTCTCCCCACCTTTGAAACTGTCATCACACCTGTATTCCTATCCTTCTCTTGCTCCTTTCTAACTGGTTCGTCTTCCTCTTCACTCTCTTCTAATTAATCTTTTTACTCTTATGTAGCCCCCTGCACATCAGTTGCATTCCCTCCTTGCTCGAGGTGATACGATTTTAAAAAAATAAAAAATAAAATAAAATAAAAAAAATAAAAGTAATTACAAGAGGAATTACTTTTATGCCAGTGGGCTTTGTTCTTTAAGGAACTTTATCAAGGCAAGTAAAGAAATTGTATTTAACAAAAGCTGTATTTATACACCGAAAAAGTAATGTGGACAAAATGTTTAGCATTCAAATTTGAATTATTGAATGCTCCAAAAATGTGTGTCAATGAAAGGAAAGACAAACGATGCAGAATGTTAAGTGAAATAAGTTCAATTATATATGTTAAATTTTTTTATGCAAGCCAATGTTTTCCCAATAAAATTGACATTAACATTTCTGTATGAAGTATTTATTAGTTTCAGTTTAAAATGTCTATCTTTATTGTTTTGGGCAGGTGTTTACATACAAATGAGGGCTTATGACCATCTCACGTTGAATACATCGGTTCTCGTTCAATCCCGAAGTTAAGCAACGTTGAGCCTGGTCAGTACTTAGATGGGTGACGGCTTGGGAATACCAGGTGCTGTAAGCATTTAGTGACTGATGTGCATGCTTACGGCCATATCGTGTCGTATAGTGACGGATGTGAGTTGTGGTGCAGTGGATATTGGCTTGGAAAGAGAAATCGGTGAGCCGAGTTCGAATTCCAGTTGAATACCCTGCATTCCCTTAAGCACCCTTGGGAAAAGGTATTAATCTGTCCCTTCCCTCCAGTTATGGGTTAAATAACAGGGTAGGACTTGGGGACCCTGCCCTTAAAAACAAATACCAATGAATCTTGATACTCGAAAAGAAAAAAGGATTACTAGACACAAAACTTATATAAAAACAACAATAAATCGTTGAAAAGAAAAAAAGATATTACCAGCAATAAATAAATCAAATTTAGTTGGCAATAAATGACCCGCCGAGGTTGATATGCCATAAAAACAAAACAACCAAACTAATAAATGAAGTACAACAAAATATTTTATTTATGAATAAATCAAAGAGATGTTGGTTAAAATCCTAAACAAATTTAATGAATTATTTTTATATACATGACTAAATTCTATTTGTTAAAATGATTTGCTTGACCTTCTATAAGCTTCAGTCTGTCATTAGTTGATTTTTGTTAACTTTTCTAGAAAATTGCACCATAATTAAATCAACTCCAGGTATTGAAAACTTATTTTACAACATCTTGGTCAGTAACTATCATACTGTCCTGGTGCTAGCTTAAATTAAAACTGTGTTTGCATAAATATCACAAAGAAGTCACATATCAGTGGGCAGAGATCATCTGCAAAGAGCAATTAGTCTTACAGATTATAATCTAGAAAGATGGGAAGCACTTCGCTCTTGACAGGATTATTGACAACATTTTTAGTATGATCTATGAGAAACAAGTAATGTTGCTCGTAGGTTTTGTTGTGACAGAATTGTGGATTAGGTTGTTTTTATTGGCTGTGGTTTATGGCCTTTAGTTATTCTTAATACAACTTTGACAGCATTCAATACCAAAAGATGCAAGAACAGCATTTGATTTCAATGCTATCAATGACTCGAGGAAAAAGGAAAAAAACATTGATTTTTTTTCAGCAAGATAATACAAGTTGACCTCCTACAAAGACAATTGTTTCATTCTTTAGTGATCATATTCTTATCTGTAATAAAGAAGCATACCTCGTCTTCAAATCTAAATTCCCATGAGAAAAGTCAAGAGAAATGATGCCAAGAGCTGTCTATAATGGCAACACACAATATTCAACTTGAGGAGCTGAAACATTCTATCATAAAGACATGAGGGAAATCTCTCAGGTCAAGTTCTTTAAAATTGATAAACATATGAAGAGAGAGTTCTGTTCTGGTTTTAAAAGCAACTGTTACAGTCATAATGGAGCCCTCTTGGTGCAACCGGTTAGTGCATTCGGCTGTTAGTCATAATGCAATAACTTTTAGTTAAATAATGTTTTGTTAATAAAACTTGTTGACTCTTGTACTGCTTTTTTTTTCTTTTTTTTACTGCACACCAGGGTTATACTTTCTTTTTTATCAAAAAAATAGTCTAAAATAAATATTATTTATTAGAGTGTTCACAAGAATAACTGTTTACAACATTCTAAAAACTTGTAGCATAGAGAGCTGGTTAATGTTTCTTTTATTCAGTCATGTGTCTTACTTAACCGAACTCTCTACAACTTACAAGTTAAATGCAAAATTATTATCAGAAGGTTGGTTGGAATGTGTGGATTAGTGTAGAGGGTGGAATAATAAAATATACATCTTGCATTTCTAACCAGAAATTTATTAAAGGAGAAATAACAAGAATTCCTAGAAATTAATGTTCATTGAGAAAGTTAAGGGCATCAAGAGTTTGTACAAAATGTCCGTAGTAGTAATTCTTAAAAGAGATTAGAAGAAAGAAAGAAAACAATGTCCGAGTTGCTTGAAGTGGAGTCTCTGATGCTGCAAAGTCATTTATATGTCCTTTTTGAATTTCACATATATATATATATTTTTATTTAAAATTTATAAAATAACTATGTTATAAATTTTATATATATATATATATATATATAGATAGATAGATAGATAGATAGATAAGGAACAATAGGAAATGCTTATAAATGTAACATGTTTCACTTTTATTAAAGTTTCATCAAAAAATTAAATATGGAAAAGAAAAAGAAAATTCTGGTATTTTTAATTTTGTGTGTTTTTTTCTTGGTTTAGCAAACTTCAGATGCATCTCTCTTGTTCATGTATATAATTAAAAATCCAAAAAAAATTTTTTCTTCATATTTCATTCCGTGATGAAGCATTAATAAAAGCAAAATATGCTCAATTTATAAGCATTTCCTATTTGTTCCTTATCTTATCATTCTGTCAGATTCCAATAGATAGGTAGGCAGGTAGGTAGGTAGAGAGAGAAAGTGATTTTTATAAAATAGTTTTATAATTTAACCAAAATATAGCCAAAGTTGCGTAATATTTTTCTTCTTTCAACAGAAAACTATATACATAATTTTTTTTTTTTTATAATCATATCACCCCAAGCAAAGCATTTTACTGCCACTGTTTTGCAGGGGGTTACATATGAGGAAAGTTATGAGAAAGAGTGACAGGTTCTAGGGGGTGTCAGGAAATGGGTAAGAGAAGGATGAGAATACTGATGAGAGTGGAGTGGATGAAGAAGGGAGCATGAGAGAGAGGATGCAGGTTAGTGAGATAGAAGATGACTATTGACTTTACATTTAAATTCTTTGAGATTATAGCTGTCAGGAAAGCAAGTAAATGGAAGGGAACTCCACAGGCGGGAAGTGTGAGAAAAGAAGCTGATGGAGTAGAATTTGCATTTACAATTTATCAGTTTCACAGTAAAAGGGTGGGACCTAGTTGCAAATCTTGTGGCTTGACTAAATTTATATAGAGAAGGCACCAATGAGCTAAGTTCATCGGAGCAGAAGCCATGAAAGTTTTTGCAGAAGAAACACAAGGAAGCCACATTGCACCGGTGAGAAAGTAACGGTATCCAAGCTGCCAAGTCGGGGTCTATCACATTACAGATTCTCCGTTGGATTTTGTCAAGGACACCTAGGCAGATAGCAGGAGCACCCGACCAGATATGGCAGCAGTATTCAATGCACGGGCAGATGGTAGATTTATATATGTGCAGGATTGTTTCAGATGGAAAAAAAACTTCCTAGTCCTACACAGAGAACCGACTTTCTTAGCAGTGGATTTAGCTATGGATTCTATATAGTCATTCCACTTGAGGTCTCTTGTGAGAGTTAAGCCAAGGAGACGCAGTGTTTTGCTTTCAGGGAGACTAGCCTGATCCATGCTAATGGGGGGGGGTAGAAGCAATTGTCTGTGATGGTTAATAGATAACAGCTTCATTTTGGAAGTATTAAAATTCACAAGCCATTTCTTACCCCAGTCTGCTACGGATCAGAGGTTCTTTTCAAGCTTGGCAGCGAGGTTCGCTTTGTCACCCACACCAGATTTTTGATCGAGGCGAGAATAAACTGTGGTATCCTCAGTGTACATGCCTACTTGGGATCTTATTACATCTAGATCTTATAATGTTACCAGACTTGCTTTTTCTGATATACTAAACAAATAATTATTGTACAAAGAAAATATCTGTGAGATCATAAAAAGATGTATTTGTGAGGGTAGGGGATGTTTAATGAAAATCTTTTTTTAAAAAATGTGACTACAGTTTGCTTCTGAGAGTGCTAAAAACTCAGTCTCATGAGAAAAATACTATCTTTGGTGGTTTACACAATGTTTCTCAAGATGGAATGCTTTGACACAGAAGGGGTAAACTATTGAGTGCCTTGACATGAAGCAAATTAGAAAGCATACCTCGAAGACCAATTTAGTAAGGAAATGATTTTAGTAGTAACTGTTAAGTTATGAATCTGGCCATGTAGTATTCTAAACTAAGGCAACTCTCAGAGTAATAAATAGCAAATTTTTTCAGAGACTAATTTGTTAGCAGAGTGAATTCAATTTTCACTAGTTACTCCATTTTGACCTTGTTCTAGACAAGGCAAAGCTGAGTAAATATTGAAAACACTCTTAGTGATGAATCTTAATTTGGGAGTAAAAATTTTCTTAGTATGCAATAAACAAATACACATACACACAGGGTGCAATAGATGAATTGTCATCTAAATTATGCAAAAATGCAAATAACACTGACATCTCATTTTAACAGACATATTTACCAAAATTACAAAAAATATCTTGAAATATGAAAGAGAAAATTTATTCAATAAAATTAACATTGGCTTCAACCACAGCCTCTAGAACCTGCTGCACCTCTTTTAGATGGCCTCTTTGCTTTAGTTGGTGAATATTGCCATACTCCTTGCCTTAAGTTCATCTTTGGTATGACAAGAAGTTTTATTCATTTATCCTTCAGTTGAAGGATAAATGAATAAAACCCACACATAGCAATCAGGGGGTTTGCAGTCCGGGGAGTTAGGTGACCAGATTTAAGGAGAAGTGGTTGCAGAAATTGTCTGACAGCCATGACAATTCTACTCCTGTAGCTGCTTTTCTCACACATCCCATCTGTGGAACTCTCTTCCATACTCTTGCTTTCCTGACGCCTCCAGGAATTTAAATGCAATGTGAATACTCATCTCTTAATCACTTGACTCTAGTTCTTTCTACATCACCCTGTATATCCTTTCCTTTCTCTCCCCCTTTACAACCTGTATTCCCATCCTTCTCTTGCTCCTTTCTTACTGGTTTTTCTTTCTCGTTACTCTCGCCTATCTAATTTTTTTACTCTTTGCACATCAGTGGTGTTATTTTTTACTCTCTGCACATCAGTGGTGTTACCTCCTTGCTCGGGGTGATACGATTAAAAAAAATTTTTTTAAAAATTGCAGAGTTCTGCTTCTGTGCCATGGTGCAGAGACCTGTTGCTAGCAGCCACCCTCTTGACCCAGGACAGCACTACCTCTTGAAAGCACATCATTGTCATCCCTAGTAATCACCATGAGACTAATCCAACTCTTATCAAATCCTCTGCACTGTCTTCAAATTGACACCCAAACACTTTGAAATGTTTGTACTGAAGTTTCCAGCAAAAATGCACAATCAATATAACATGCTGTTTCCAAATTTATGATGGAGTAAATTGCATCATGGTGGTCTTTTTCTCATAGATGGTGCCCAACTGACCCTACTGTACTGTGCAGCCAACAAAATGAAAATCAAACAATGTGCATACAGAAAGTTAAAAATATAAAATGGTAATAATTTACCCCTTGTACACTGTATATACACACACATACATATTTACCTTCCATTTACTTGCTCCCCCAATAGTTACAATCTCCAAGAATTTAAATGTAAAGTCAATAGTCATCTCCTATCTCACTAACCTGCATCCTCTCTCTCTCTCTCATGCTCCTTTCTCCGTCCACTCCACTCTCATCAGTATTCTCATCCTTCTCTTACCCACTTCCTGACACCCACTATAACCTGTCACTCTTTCTCATAACTTTCCTCCTATGTAACCCCCTGCAAAACAGTGGCAGCAAAATGCCTTGCTTGGGGCTATATGATTATAAGATATATATATATATATATCATTGTTGGTATTTGAGAAACTGTAATGAAGGTCTGCTCAGTATAGTTGAAATATAAACTACAGATGGGCTCTCTAGGTGTTGAGCAAAACACAAATGTGCTTGAGAAGGTGTCTGCTAAAGGGACTGGCTTATACCCTAGCTGAGAGACATAGTCTAATATGAGTGGGGAGTTAAGTCATATATATATATATATATATATATATATATATATATATATATGTATGTATGTATATATGTGTGTGTGTGTGTGCATACACTTGGGCAGTAATTTTTCCTTCATGCAGATTTGTTGATGGTCATCAGGTAAGACAATTTTATTAATTGCAGGGAGGAGGAATCCTTCTTTAATATATTAGGTAATCCAGAAAGTACATGCCATTTTTAAGGAAAATTAAAGCACAAAACAAAATTATGCAATTAAATATTTATTCAACTGAATATGAACCATTTCTCCTTCAGATTAAAAATCTTTTCTTCCCAGAATTTGTGATTTCTTGGCATAAAACTTATTAAAGGTGTGTTTTTTTTATGTCATACAAAGAATTAAAATTTTTACCGTTAAGATTATTTTGCAAGAACTTGAATAAATGAAAACTTGAAGTAGCAATATCTGATGAATATGGAGGGTGGGGTAATACATCCCAGCTAAGCTGCAACAACATTTTCTAGATCACCAAAGAAACATGAGGTCTGGCATTATCCTCATGATAAACAATTCCTGTCCTGTTTACCAATTCTGGGCATTTTTTCTTGTATTGCTGTCTTTAATTCATGCAATTGCAAGCATCACTTTTCAGAATCAATGGATTGGTGACTTGATAGTATAGCATTCCTTTCTAATTCTACCTGATGAACAACATGCTCTTGGGATGAAGATTTACTTTTAGCATCGTGAAATTTAGCTCATGTCACTTACGCCAGGATCTTTTTCACTGAACATTGTTGGAAATGATGCATTTCTCATCATCCATTAGAATTTGCTTCAAAAACGGTGCATTTTCATTGCATTTATACAGCAAATCATAGATAGAAATGCAATTCAAAAGATTTTTTTTCACTCAGATCAAGTGGTACCCAAACATAGTAACAATTTGAGCACCCAAGCTTCACTAAGAGCACACGGAGGGTGGATTTTGATAAATTTAGTGTTTCTGCCAATTTCCACAATGTGCAATGTGGATTATTCTCAATCAATGTATTGATTTGAATGTCATCTGTGGTCGGAGGGATCTTCCTTAGTATTCTTCAACAATAAGGCGACAATGACAAGCTCTAAACTTCTGTACAGTTCTGTCATTTAATCAACTTCACTGCACACAGTAAACATCTTTGTTTGTTCCTTGTGAGGCATTTTTATCTTTATTGAGTTTGGGTTTGTTTAATGGCATATCAACTTCTGTGGGTTATTTATTGCCGAAAAGGTAGGGTCTTAAAGTATTTTTTTTTAATGTTCGATTACAGTGAGAAGGTTGATTTACTCAGATTCTGATGAAAAACGTATTTTTTATTTTATCTTTTAATTTTGTTTTTTAATTTTGAAAATTGAAGTTTTATATTCAAAAATGTATTGCTGGTAATATTTTGTTTTTCTTCAAAAAATGTGTTATGGTAATAATTTGGTAATATTTTTCTATAAAAGTCTATTTTTATGTATATATTTCTATAAAAGTCTTTTATAGTGTTTTGACCCCAGTTTAAGGATAAACTATTTGACCATAGCTGGGACCCTAACAGGTGCTGCTACTACTACAGGTCAGGGTGGACCTGAGAACAACAGCAATTAAGAAGTGATTCCATGCTCCTCACAACCTCTCAATCAGAGGCCTTGCTGCCAGATGCAGTTTACCGTCATACTCAAGGCAATAAAAAAGCATCAAGTGTCTAAAATGCACCTTATAATCTTCCATTTTCATAGGAATACAAAATTGACATGAATGAAATAATTGTAAATTTTCTTTTAAGAGATAGTTTGAAGTGTGTTATAATAAAAAATTTAATCATATATCTGTCAATAAATTTTGTGTGTTCTAATAGGTTGGAATATGAATGTGTAAAAATTGGCATGAACTTTTCAGACAACTCAATTCAATAAACATATTGATGGGAGGGCTTAAAAAAGAGGGAGGTACAGAAAATCATTTAAAGAGTCAAAAAGTATATAAATATTATGGATTTAATAACCATGGTGGAATGGAGTCAGAAAATATTTCCCTCCCCACTACATTTACTAGGTAGCTCATGAATTCACTTACATTGTGGCCTTGTGCCAAACTAAGTACAAGTTTAGTATTTAAAGTTTCTAATTTTAACTAGGGTGTTGCCATTCCCTGGTGTGACACAAAAAGTAGTTAGAGGGTATTTGTCTATATTTCTGAGATGAGGTAGTATTTACAATATTGACATTATTCGGACTATTGTCCTCATCTTTGGTGCCATATGTACAACATTTAATAATAGATCATTGCATTAGTTTATATTTCTGAGATGAGGTCGTATTTACAGTATTCGGACTATTGTCCTCATCTTTGTTGTCATTTGTAAAAAGTTTAATAATAGATCATTCTATTTGTCTATATTTTTGAGATGAGGTAGTATTTACAGTATTTGGACTGTTGTCCTCATCTTTGTTGCTATTTGCACAACACTTTAGTCATTGCATGCTCCGGCCTTCTTCAGGTGCTAGGAATTTCAAACCGAACCCTTTATTATAATCACTGGGGTATAGGAACTCCATTCCTTGCGTAAAGCCTCGATTGGAAGTCATGAGTTATTTCTCTCTAACCTTATAAGTTACTTGTTCACCACTGCTGTAGATTGGTATTGAACTCACAACTCTTTCAAGAGTTTATAAGTCCCAAAATTTCAGTTTTTGTCCTTATGGAAACACAGCCCAGTAGTATAGACATTGGTTAGTTCCTGTGACTTGACCCAAAAAGTTGTGAGCTACCATCCGCCCGTGTATTGAATATTGCTGCCATATCTGGTTGGGTGCCCCTGCTGCTCTCCTTGGGCTTCTTGACAAAATACAAAGGAGGCTCTGTAACGTGGTTGATACTGACTTGGCGGACCGGCTGCAGCCGCTCTCACACCGGCGTGATGTAGCTTCCCTGTGCCTCTTCTACAAGTACTTTCATGGCTTCTGCTCCGATGAGCTTAGATCACTGGTGCCGCCTAAGCAGGAATTTACACGAGATACTAGATTAGCAACTAGGTCCCACCCTTTTACAGTTAAACAAATAAGATGTAACCGTAAATTCTACTCCAACAGCTTCTTTTCTCGCGCTTCCCGCCTGTGGAACTCCCTTCCACAAGTCTGCTTTCCTGACAGTTACAATCTCCAGGTGTTTAAATGTAGGGTCAATAGACACCTCCTATCACACTAACTCCCAACTATTCTCAGAACACTCTCATCTACCCAACCCTCATTCTCGGTATCCTCACCCGCCTATCACCCACCCTCTGTTATTTCCTATATTTAATCAGCCTTTCTCCACTCTACGTAGCCCCCTGCACAGTAGTGGCAGTGACATGCCTTGCTCGGGGTGAAACGCTTATAAAAAAAAAAAAAAAATAAAAAAAAATACCAGGCTACAGCAGTGAACAAATAACTTACAGGGTTAGAGGGAGATAACTCATGACTACCAGAAGAGGCCGAAGCAAGGAATAGAGTTCATATACCCCAGTGATTGTAATAAGGGTTCTGTTCAAAATTCTTAGTAAGAAGAAGGCTGGAGCATACAACAGCCGAAACATCGTACAACTGGTAACAAGGATGAGAGCAATAGTCCAAATAATGTAAATACTGTAATTAGGGAATATTGTGAGATTTTAAATCAAATATTCCAAAATGGAATCAGAAGCATAGAAATTTCCTTAAAGTACCCAACAATAACAATAAAAATCTATGGTAAATTGATTTAATTTCTTAAAGATTTCTTTGCAAAAATCTGACTTCTTTGTTTTAACAAACACCAAGACAAAGAAAAGTGAAAAATCAAAAACATCTGATAAAGAAATCCAAAGTGACTTGGCCACATGACCCAATATTATTAGAATCTGTCTTTACCACCAAAAGTCAAATTTCCCCTTGGATCTATCTTAACACTGTAGACTCTCCCATGGACTAGAAAAACACAGCC
Source organism: Ascarosepion bandense (assembly GCA_037127315.1). Lineage (NCBI taxonomy): Eukaryota > Metazoa > Mollusca > Cephalopoda > Sepiida > Sepiidae > Ascarosepion > Ascarosepion bandense. The sequence goes on along the minus strand of JBBBDQ010000562.1, from coordinate 6,263,941 downwards.
TCACCCTGCTAGACTTTTAATTAGGTTTGATTGGTTGGTTGTTTGCAGTTTTATGGCATATCAACCACTATATGGGTTATTATAATACCAAATCTAGTTTGTGCATATATATTAAATATAAGATTTGTAAACATAATTTAAGGATAACGTCTTTAGACCACAGCTCATTTACTCTTACTTGAGTTAATGCTTTCTAATATTTCTATTTGACATGGATTAGTTTATTTAATATAGTTAATTCATTTGCATAGCCAAATGATATGCGACACTGAGTAAAATGCTTTTTCATGACCACCAAACATTTCAGCAACTCTAGTTTTGATCAGTTCCTTGTAGAGAGCATCAGAATTGATGAAGTTATGTGACACTGAGTACACTGCGGTCTTTTTCATGACCACTTTTTTCTTCAGAAATGTGTTATGGTAACAATGTTTTATTCAAAAATATATTGTAGGTAATACCCTTCCTTAAAAAATACATATTCATACACAAAAGTCCATTTCCATGTATATACTTCTACAAAAGTCCGTTTCTACACCTCCACAGTGTCTTGACCCCAGCTTGGGGGTTAACTATTTGCCCATAGCTGGGACCTTAACAGGTGCTACCACACCGAGTCAATTGCTGTTGTTCCCAGGTCCACCTTAAGTGATTCCACGCTCCTCACAACCTCTCAATCAGAGGCCTTGCTGCTGGATGCAGTTTACTGTCACACCCAGGACCTAAATAGGCTTGAGTTGCTAGCCACATGCCTAATAAGTTTGGAATTCAGAGTTGTTCTCATAAAGCCCAGCCTGTCCTGATCTTCAGCTCTAGCTAAGTAGAAAAAAAAAACAAATGGTAATTGTGTGAAAGTGAATGTTACAAATTCGGATGGAATTCACATTTTACATGCTGATCTGACTTTCTGCACCAATAACCACTACACTCTGTACACATCCACATTTTTCAATTTTCAATCAATTTAACTTTCAACTGATTCAATGTCAAACAGTTAAATTGATTTAAAATTCAACTCAAATTTTCACAATGTTACCCTATATTTTGGTTAAATGAAATTTTTTTTCAGTTAATTTTTGAGTTTATAATCTCATTCAATAGATTTTATTTAGGATCAAAATGTAGTATATATTTTCTGTTAAAAAAAACTTATTTTGATTAGACTGTCACATAACTTCAGCATTGGGACTTTGAGATGAGATCAGACAAAATTTAAAGCTCATCTACTTAGTAACGAGATGTCATTGAGTAAAGATTGTATATTGTGTGATCTTCGTATTGAACATGAAACACGTTTTATTTGAAATGCGGACATTTGAAGATGGTTCAAGGAGTAAAGATCAGATAGAATTTCAATATTGTTGCTTCTAATATGGTTGGGAACACAGTGAAATTTTTTCATGATTTTGCAAGAAATACTGAACATGTGTGGGCTGCAATCAAAGAAAACTAGCAAATGAATAATTTGAAAGTGATCTGAGAATTCTACAGACTTTTCAGAAAGTATTCAGCATTACATCCCAATCCAGACTTGGATTCCTTGGATTCATGGCTTATCCTGCTGATTAAACATGTTCAAGTGTTGTCGAGATCAACCTGACACGACTTCCGCTCTGACCTTGTCTACGACAAAGTGAAGTTGCTGGATTTGGTCCATCTGTGAGTTAGGTAATTTTTGGATTGAGTCAACATTTAAGAATGTATTTTCACAAATCTTATCAGTCATTCATACCAGTTTTTTGGCACTTTCCATCAAAGCAGTTAAAATTTAGGTCACCTTATTTGATAGCTTATTCAGCCATAGCTGACACAAAATATTCCAAGGCAAGTCTTTCTCAGGAGTTGTGAGACTGTCTCATTTCAATGGACACATTCCTAAAGCAATTCATTAATTTTCTTTTCTTTGCACACACCACTAGAGTGTAAAGTAGTTTGTCTCAATGTGTCCAATGAATTCACTTTGGGCATTGCGTTCAACATGTTCAGAATACCCTTTGGAAATTCTTTGACAACAAAGGCAAACTGTCTTTTTTGAAGTCATTCTTCTTGCCATAAAAATAGCCTTAAGTTGAGTAAAGCATGTCTGAAAATCCAGTTGGTTGGTAACTAAAGATAGAACTGATTTGATTGGTCCTGTCATGTTTAATGTTACTGCGAATAATATTCATCTGTGTTTTTCATCAAAGTTGGTCCCACTCTCTCTCCAGTAAAAGTATGGCGGCTGCAATAAAATATTTCAGTGGGAAAGGCAGTAGGTTGTTATAACAATGGGTGCAAGAAAAGGTTTAAACTTCGAAGTGGCTGCAGATTGCATGAGGAACAGTAGATGCAGTAGAAGGCCATAAGTCTCCATACATGTTGCTGTCGGACATAAAAGGGGAGTGTCTGGAAGTGAGAGATACAATATAAAAATCTTGAGAAGAAATCTAGTCAGGTGTCACCAATTTTGTCGTGATAATGGAACGTTTCAGATCAGAGATGATAAAAGATTAAGGACAAGATTACAATGGATTTGTGAAAGCAAATTACAAGAGAAAACATGGACAATATCAGCATGATTTAATCCATATCTTAAACTCGTATATATTTGAGATATAAGGTAGAAGTAGAAGTGACTATTTGTTTTCATTGTACTAGATCAGTGGTTCCCAAACTTATATCATTTCCCCCTACACTCAGTTCAACCATCCAGATTTCCCCCTTCATGTGTATGAGAGAAAGAGCAGTTAAAACACACTGAGACTATTTACTAATTTATTTTCCAAATGTACAAATATACTGATAAACTTATAGTTACAGAGTAAAGTGGATAGAGAGCAGTTAGTAACAACAAAGCATAGCCATAGAGAGCAGTTAGTAACAACAAAGCATAGCCATAGAGAGCGGTTAGTAACGGATGACCATTTGAGAATACCATGTGCTGTAAGCGTTTAGTGACGGATGTGCATTGTGGTGCAGTGGATGTCGGGATAGAGAAAGATAGGTGAGCCAAGTTTGAATTCCAGTTGAATATCCTGCATTCACTTACGTGCAAATACCCTTGGGAAAGGTATTAATCCATCCCTTCCCTCCAGTTATGGGTTAAATAACAAGGGTAGAACTTGGGGACCCTGCCCTTAAAAAACAAATCCCAGTGAATCTTGCACTGCAAGAAAAAAAAAAAATTGAAAGCAATTCAAATTTATCCAAAAAAACATTTGTTTGACCTTAAAATGATCTTATCAAGATTGATAGGTCGTTAAACAATAGACAACAATCAAACAAATCAGCAAGTCGGAATGTGTGAGACACGTGTGGGGCATCTGTGTAGTCAAGTTAGAATTACTTCATCTTTTCTTCATTCCATAGATATTTCACCTAAGATTGATTTGATTGTGATACATTTATTATTTGTGTCGTTGGTCCAGCATATTTGCCATTTTTGTTGAACAGAACTTTTTATCTTATTTTGAGGTTCTTAAAAGGAATCTTGAAGGTGTTTCAATTTGGCCTGACTTACTTTTTTTTTATGAATCTGCTTTGATCATTTCCTCTCATGTGGCTTGGGATCTAACACAGCACTGTTTTTTTTTTACTTAATAAATAATCATGTTTGTATAGTAATTTCACTTACAGTGGATTGTCAAGTTTTATATTTTAGTTTTTATTGCAGTTATAACTGATAGGGAGTCGGAGAATATTAAGTAATTTTTATTTTTGTTTCTGGAGATGAAGTCAGGTGTTATGTCGATTGCACAAATCTGTATCAAAAATTGAAGTTTCATTGGCAGAGTTTTTTTTTTATTTTCTTTTTATTCACTACCATCCGGTTTCAGTTTTGTATTTTGATCCATCTGTGAAGATTTAATTTTTTTATTAATTTGTGAAACATTTCATATTTTTTTGTATCTGCCACAAACAGAAACAGGAAAGCAAAATAACTTAACCCCCACCACCCCAAGAAAAACTAACAATATTCAGACAGACACATGAAGAGACAACATTTGAAAACCACAAAGGAACACAAAGCCTACCTATTTGCACTATCCTATCAACCAACACAAAATTTTTAATAATGCTTTACCAAACCAAAAGTGCTCACATGATTTATATATATATATATATATGTGTGTGTGTGTGTGTGTGTGTGCATGTCCGTTAACTATAGACTCCAAAACGGATGAACTGATTTTCTTGAAAATTTACAGTTGTACTATAAGCATCTGCGAGTGTTCTTAGCTAGGTTTTGTGTTGAGGTACCCCCGATAAATATCGAAAATCTATAATAAAAAAAATCGGGTTATAGAAGGCGTGGTCCGATTTTAATCAAATTTGATAAACTCATAGACAAAGACATAAGAAACAATATTCAGAAGTTTCAAGGTTGCAGTTCTTACAATAGTGCAGAAAATTGATAATATATATAAAAGGCAAGATGTGTGTGTGTTTATCCGTCTGTATGTCCTTTATACAAATCCACAATTTTTAGCCAATTCTCACCAAACTTCACACAAATATTTTTTAGACTGAGTCTGAGCTCCAGGACCATGGATTAGTTTTAAAGCTTTCATTATACCCGAGCAATGCTGAGCTATACTGCTAGTGTGTGTGTATATATATATATATATATATATATATATAGAGAGAGAGAGAGAGAGAGTTTTGTAATTTGCTTGAAGCATTGTGTATATTAAGTGTATGGGTAGGTCTTGAAAGCTATCACCATGAGTTTAGTAAAATAAAGGATGGTAGAGAAGATGTTGGGTATTATTATTCATTAAAATTTTGAGATCAAAATCTCATCTTCAGAATGGTAGGAGAGCTTGTTTTCACGTCCGCTCATGGTCATTCTTCGCTGCTACTGCTGTCAATTTTACATACTTTTTTTTTTTTTAATAAGCGTTTCACCCTGAGCAAGGCATGTCACTGCCACTACTGTGCAGGGGGCTACATAGAGTGGAGAAAGGATGGTTAAATATAGGAAATGTCAGAGGGTGGGTGATAGGCGGGTAAGGATACCAAGAACGAAGGTTGGGTAGATGTGAGTGTTCTGAGAATAATTGGGAGTTAGTGTGATAGGAGATGTCTATTGACCCTACATTTAAACACCAGGAGATTGTAGCTGTCGGGAAAGCAGACTTGTGGAAGGGAGTTCCACAGGCAGGAAGCACGAGAAAGAAGCTGTTGGAGTAGAATTTATGGTTACATTTTATCTGTCTAACTGTAAAACCTAGTTGCTAATCTAGTATCTCGTATAAATTTGTGCTTAGGCAGCACCAGTGATCTAAGTTCATCGGAGCAGAAGCCATGAAAGTACTTGTAGAAGAGGCACAGGGAAGCCACATCATGCCAGTGAGAGAGTGGTTGCAGCCGGTCTGCCAAGTCAGTATCAACCACGTTACAGATCCTCCTTTGTATTTTGTCAAGAAGCCCAAAGAGAGCAGCAGGGGTACCCGACCAGATATGGCAGCAATATTCAATAGACGGGCGGATGGTAGATTTGTATATGTGCAGAAAAGATTCAGGTGGGAAAAACTTCCGGGCCCTGCATAGAGAGCCGACTTTCATAGCCGCAGATTTGGCAATGGATTCGATATAGTCATTCCATTTGAGGTCCGCCGAAAGTGTAAGGCCAAGGAGGCGTACTGTTTTACTCTCTGGGAGGCAAGCCTGTCCCATGCTAATGGGAGGTAGATGCAATTGTCTATGGTGGTTAGTTGATAACAGCCGCGTTTTAGAAGCATTGAAATTTACTAACCCTAACCCTACCCCAGGCCACGACGGATTTATTTCATTTAATCTAGGTTTGTATTACCATTCTTCAAAATAAATTGCATAAAATAAATAAATTAAAAATTTAAATTAAAATAAATAAATAAAATAAATTGCATAAAATAAATAAATTAAAAATTTAAATTAAAATAAATAAATAAAATAAATTGCATAAAATAAATAAATTAAAAATTTAAATTAAAATAAATAAATAAAATAAATTGCATAAAATAAATAAATTAAAAATTTAAATTAAAATAAATAAATAAAATAAATTGCATAAAATAAATAAATTAAAAATTTAAATTAAAATAAATAAATAAAATAAATTGCATAAAATAAATAAATTAAAAATTTAAATTAAAATAAATAAATAAAATAAATTGCATAAAATAAATAAATTAAAAATTTAAATTAAAATAAATAAATAAAATAAATTGCATAAAATAAATAAATTAAAAATTTAAATTAAAATAAATAAATAAAATAAATTGCATAAAATAAATAAATTAAAAATTTTAATTAAAATAAATAAATAAAATAAATTGCATAAAATAAATAAATTAAAAATTTTAATTAAAATAAATAAATAAAATAAATTGCATAAAATAAATAAATTAAAAATTTTAATTAAAATAAATAAATAAAATAAATTGCATAAAATAAATAAATTAAAAATTTTAATTAAAATAAATAAATAAAATAAATTGCATAAAAATGACTACAAATTCAGAAAGCTTGAACCACAAAAGAAAAATAACTGAGTTTTTGCTCTCCATTCATTCCTGACATCTGTTTAGACTTGAGACAAAAACCTGATTTTATTAATCCTAATTTTTATCACAATTTTATCCAAGTTAACAATTTTACAGCCATGAACTAACAGAACAGATGAAAAAAATAAAAGGATAAGCTCCTAGCTTAAATTTGAACTTGCATCCCTTTTCCTTGGGGAAAGCTGATTAAATGCCCCGACTGTTCTTAGCAACCGAGACATGAGAACTTTGCAGAAGATTAAATTTAGTCTTTAAAACTGACCTTTTATGAGTGGAGCTGTAGGGGTTAGATTTTGACATGAGTTGTTTATCCAGATCTTGTACACATATGAAACATTATCACAACAGCTAATTTGACATTTATCCAATAATGAGTGTGCCTATGCCATCAAAAATGACGGCAAAATATTTATATCAATGTGCCATCTAAAATGACGGCAACACATGTATTGAAAGACCTGCTATTGAGTAGGTTACATTAAGACATAATAAAAAAGAAAAAAAGAAAAAAAAGAAAATAATCCTAAACCCCTGAGCAAGACAGGAGTGAAATATACACACATGGTGCTCTTTATTATAAGAGAAAGGATATATATACATATATATTCTTCACAATTATTGCAAAAAAAAAATAAATAAATAAATAAAACAATAAAGCACTGTTAAAAAGCGAACATGCAGCAAGAGTGTGATAAAGTGGTAGTAAAGTTTAATAACTGGTAGTAAAGAGAATGAACTGAGACGATGCTGCCTTGCGATTGTCTCCCACTCCATGAGGGTGAAAGGAGGGAAATATATATATATATATATTCCTTGATGAGCTGCAGGGTGAAACCGTGGTAGGTTGCTGGCTCTTGCTTAGATTTTCTGTCTTTGTTTGCTCTACTTTCATATTGAGTGCTTTAGTGTTAGGGTTTTCGTCTTGGGTGTTTTTCTTTCTTACGAGTGCTTGACGTTTTTTTGTTTGTTTCTTTTTTTTACTTCCCCTTCTTTTCCCTCTGAGTTCGTTCTCGGTGGGTTGTACAAGACGATTTAAATTATAGCTTAATTAATACTAGTTTCGGCAGAGTTCTGTTACTATTGGTATTGTTATTACTATAGTTAATATTATATATATATATATATATATATATATACACACACATACATAAACACAATGTTTTTTATTATAATGGAGAGTATTACATATTACCAACCAACGCATTAACAAAATTCTGATATGTACAATAACAAAAAAAATAAAACATACAATATAAACTGTTAAAAATGACTCCAAATGATAGTCTATCTCAGTTCTTAAAGAGTCGAATATTGTGTTACCAGCAAACACATATCTTTTCATCACTCAAATGTTTCTTAGGAGGCTGAGGTCTGTAGACAAGGCAAGTTTAGTAAATATATATTTATAGGTTCACTCATAACTGGTATTAAAATAAATTTGATATTTCAAATAAATTTTTTCCTTTGGATAAAGTTAAAATTATTTTTTTAGTTCTTGATTTACATTCTAATATCCTGATCTTTGTTGTTTTTGTTGCAGGTTCTTAACTTGTGCCTTCTGATTTTTGTGAGCATTATCTGCAGTTGTCAAAGCGTTTTCATTATTGCAAATTATTTGGGTCAATATCTTTGGATAAATAGATAAATTGTCAGTCTCGTAAATTCAGTTTTAATTGTGTACTTTCCACTGGGGTAACTGGGGTCAGTGTTCAAACGCAGGGGAAAATAATGCTGAATGCTGAGTTTTGAGGCATGATTTCTTGACACATGAGCACAAAACACTGTTTCTCCTCTAACTTGCTCTCCAGATTTGACCTTGTACCAGACTAAATTAAGCTTTGTAAAGATCTCCAACACTTTTCTTTTAACTGCCATCATGAACGAGTCTCTTGTAATTTACCTTGAGAGTTTTCCTCTGCAGAGAGAAAAATCAATAAGTTTTGCTGCAAATTTGTCTTTGAGGAACTGCATAGAAATATCCAGGCAAGAAATAAGATTTGGATTATATTCATTATACAGCCATATTATTATAGCAAAGGACGCTTGTTGTTGTGTAACAAACGAGTTGAGCTCTTGGACCATCACAGCTGGGAGGGGTTCGATTCTCACTGTGCTCAATATCTGTTCTTTGATGAAGGGATGCTGAAAAGTTATCAGACTGATCTATTTCTCAAAATTTTACAAATAACCAAACATCAGATTTGTTTTTTGTTTGGTGAGGAAGGACTTAAAAAATTTTTTAACATCACTTCATACTTTGTTCAGGTTTATTAAATTAAAGGTTTATTAAATTTCATTGTTACTGATTTAGATAGACAATTTGTTAATCCATTTTCAACAGCTTAGCCATTTGCAGCTTATTTGAGAGCAGAAAATATTTTTTAGATCGTAAGAATTGTTTTCTTTTTGAGATAATGGTTGTTATACAATTCTTACTAATTAACCCATAGTTGGAGGGAGAAGAGGTAGATTCATACCTTTCCCAAGGGTATTTGTGTGTAAGTGAATGCAATGAACCCAATGGAACTCTGCTCTCCAATTAATAATTCCAAGCCATTATCCATTACACCACCTGCACATTCATGCCTAAAGCACTTGGTATTCACCCATATAAGTACTGACGAGGCTCAACATTGCTTAACTTTAGTGATCATACAAGAACTAGTGTTTGAAAGTGATATGGCTGTAAACTTTAGAAATAGTGTGTGTTTACTGATATATTGTATGTCTTATATAGCTGATTTTTAATTTTTTGCTATTGTTCATCTGATACAAGGCCCAAGAGACATTCAAGGTAGATTGGTTACCAAATACAGTAGCTTTAAATGCATACAGAGAGGGGGCAAGAGGTGTATAATATGAGGATATGGAGGATAAATAATGGTTGACTCAACTTCAAAAAGGGCCAAGATTATAATGATCAGAATAAGTCTATTTCACATTGCAACAGTCTTAGAGAAGAAGCAGAGTGAAATGTCCTTCTCAACAATGGAATATGATGACATGTAGGACAGATGTTTTATAAAGTTAATATAAGGCAGGTTTTTTTTATAATGGCACAGAATATAAAGATTACTTCCTTCATGTGAAGTTACATCCATAGAAACATCACTTTTATATACATGTATTGTTCAGATATATAAAAATTTATACATTATCTATCATATACAGTACTGTGCAAAAGTATTACGACAAGAACTATTTTATCTTTTATGAGGCATCAAAATAATTGCGACAATTTACCAATCGCACCTAGTATATATACAGTACTGTGCAAAATTATTAGGACAAGAACTATTTTATCTTTCATGAGGCATCAAAATAATTGCGACAATTTACCAATCGCACCTAGTATATATACAGTACTGTGCAAAAGTATTAGGACAAGAACTATTTTATCTTTTATGAGGCATCAAAAAGTTTAAAATCACCCCTGTCCTAACACTTTTGCACGCTACGGGTAGTGTGCAAAAGTATTAGGACGGGGGTGATTTTCCTAAAAATCTCACTGAAATTCAAATACACAGTGAAAAGCCAAGTAAATTGCTAATAAATATTGATTATTTAAAACTAAGTGTAAAAGAAATAAAAAGAAGTTATATTTAATTTTTCCTATTTTTTTATTAAACAAGTTATTTTGAAACTAGTCATTATTCTATTATCCTCGGATATGACTGACTTTTTTCTTATTCCCCGCCTCTCGAATTGATAAATCTAATGTTACTTTGCAAGACACACTTTGGTAACAAATACAAGCTGCTTGGCAGGAGATACCATTAGATACATTGAAGAAGCTTGTGATGTCAATGCCTGACAGAATGAAGGCTGTGATCAAAGCAAAAGGCTATTATACTAAATATTAAATATATTTTGTAACAAGCATTTTTTTCTTGTTAAATCATTTGTTGAGTAAATCAAATAAAATTACTTTAATTAAATGGTTTATTTTTTGTCAATATGCCTCATAAAAGATAAAATCGTTCTTGTCCTAATACTTTTGCACAGTACTGTATATATACTAGGTGCGATTGGTAAATTGTCGCCATTATTTTGATGCCTCATCAAAGATAAAATAGTTCTTGTGCTAATATTTTTGCAGAGTATTGTATATATCTCTAAAGTAGTAATAAATTTTTATTTACAAATAAATTTTGTTTATGTTTTGGATACAAAAATGAACCGTTATAAACTTTTGGGAATCTAAAAGCAGTATTCAACCTTGCTTAATTGACCTCAGCCTTCATGGTAAAGTCGGTTAAAAGCACACCAGATCTAACGACAGTTTCTCTTGTTAAGAGTAATTTCTCACTACTCTAAATGCTATTTTGTAGTTACCCATATTCAAGTAGACATTCTGTTTTTATAAACAATGTAAATTATAGGAAATGGCTCCCTGTAAATATCCATAAAACAACATTGGAGCAAAAGGAAATAATATCAGATTAGAAATTTATAAATTCCAGAAAATATATATATATATATATATATATATATATATATAATTTAGTTTTTGGTTATAATTAAATTAAACCAGTACACAGTTGTATTAAAAAATTAAATAATATTATAGAACTTTTGAATATTTTTCATTTATAAACAAGTTATTATGCAACCCAGTAACTATTTTAACATTTTAAATTGCCTGAAGACACCAGATGGTAGAAACCTGGGTTGCATAATAACTCATTTACAAATATATATGTTTTTACATTTCAGAACAATACTGTTCTTCTTCAGGTGATATTTCAAAATAAATGGTGAAAATCATTTAGAAAATGCAATATGAATTCATGGTTATTTAGAACATGAAGGATGTAATAGTTAGAGAATATGCTTGTAGGTGTGTCAGTAATGTTCAATCAAAAATAAGAATTAGGTAACTATAGAGTTGAAGATTTAGGTAGTGAAAGGAAACAGAATGACCTGATGTCAAGGCATGCCACTTTTTAATTTTGTCTGGGTAAGATACATAGTAGAACCATACATTTAAATGGGTGGACAATTTCTAACACCAGGTTAGATTTTAGATATTTTTTTGTTTTTCTAAATTAGATTTTGTACTACCTCATGAGTAGAGAGGCTGGAATGTTTAGATGAGAACTAAATAGCCATGGTATATTGTAGTTAAGAAAACCAAATAAGTATTGTATAGGTCATTTATTTTAGTAAAATTATTTTTAAGTTATATTGGAGTCTACATTATAAATGAAACATTGTAATTTATTGAATTTTAAAGAAAAATATTTTGCCTGGACAAGATAAGCTTTTCATTCAGGCACAGAGGGCAGAGGTCATAGAATGACTAACAGATTCTTGTTTTTTTCCAAAATTTTCTTTTTTACTTTAGGGGTTTTGTTTATATCCTTTAAATTAAAAAAATATGCAGAAAGAGATGTTTGGTTTCAGTACATGTTTTTAAAGGAAGTTAAATGCAAGTACCAATGCTGTTTAAAAGTGTTCTTAGTAGATTCAATGTAAAATTTTTAATAGTTGGGTTTTATTTGATGTTTGATTTGATGTTTTGTTACATTGGTACACAATAGAATTTGTTAGACATCTATTTTCCAGTAGGCAATTGCTACAATTTTGACAATTATATAAATTACTATTATTGATATTTTCATTATTTAGATAGTTACTGTTACCTTGGTACTTTGGTTTACATGCTGATTTAAAATTTTATCATGATTTTTAATAACTTTTTCTAGATTATTTGTACAACTATATCTTAATTTAATGGTATTTTTATTAAAAAAATTTACTTAGAGAGTTATTTTTAGGGAAATGTTTCTTAATTAAATTGAGGACCTTCAGCCCTAACTTGGTGCTAACCATTTGGTTAAAAGGAGGTGTACACCAAATGATTTTTCTATTTCTATTTTTCCTGTTATATTTTTTATGTATTTGATATCCTGGTTTTTGTAGCCACTACTTTTTAGGGCATTATTATAAAAAAAAGTTCATGTTTATAAAATATTTCTTCGCTAGAAGAGTTTTTACTAATTCCATATTCTATGGTGGAGGGTATATGTTTGATTATACTTGGGAGGTTGACTAGGCTTTGAGTGGATGTATAATGGATATTCATTAGGTTTTATGTATGCTTGATCAGTATCATTTACTAAGTCTAGTGTTACATCAAGGAATTTAACTACTTTTAAATTAATATTGATTATTACTTTTAGATTAAGACTTTTGAATTCTCTGTAGGTTAGTTTTTTTTATTTTATCCATTTTAAAATATGTGGAATTTTGCACTATTATAAGTTCATCATCCCTATATAACCCTATGTCATGAGTGTTTATGTCATGGTGTGCAGTAAGATTGTAGAGAGCAAATAAATCAATGACATCGGAAGACTCCGCAGAGTCTAATGCACCAATTGTAATGTCAAATTTGTTATCAGAATTATTTTTTATCCATTGTTCTTGATTGTGGATAAGAATAGATGTCTTGGTGGCCATTATAATATTATATTCATCCTTAGTTATGTCTGAATAATATGTGGCGAATTCCAGTGCCAAGGTGAAAAGGTCTTTGGAAATTGATGAGTAATAGTCAACTGGATTAAAGAACAGTTGTTTTTGTCTTTTATATTGCAAAACCAATGTATGACATTGGTTGTATTTGTCCACTGTATTAATCCAAGGTTCTGTTTGATTTGGTTATTAATTCATTCTAGAATAATTTAACTGATTTTACCAATTTCTAGTTGGATTAATGATTCTAGTGGGCAAATTTGTCTCAAAATTAGGTTTGTGATCTTTTAAAGTTATGTAAGCTTCTTTAGTACAAAGATTTATTTTAACATATCACCTGAAGGAGCACAGTATTGTTCTGAAACATGAAAATTTTTGTATAGTGATATAATACTTTAATAAATCATAATAATAATACAATTATATATATATATATATGTGAATAATTACAGTGTATAAATATATGTATGTAGATAATAATTGATTATTACTTTTAGATTAAGACTTGAATTCTCTGTAGATTAGTTTTCTTATTTTATCCATTTTAAAATATGTGGAATTTTGTACTATCATAAGTTGATCATCCCTATATAACCCTATGTCATGAGTGTTTATGTCATGGTGTGCAGTAAGATTGTATAGAGCAAATAAACCAATGACATCAGAAGACGTCACAGAGTCTAATGCACCCATTGTGATGTCAAATTGGTGGAGAGAGAGAGAGAGTGTGTGTGTGTGTGTGTGTTGTTTATATGGATTAGAATCTGACAAGATGAAAAGAATAAGAACAGGTAGGTAAAAAAGTGTCTTTAATTTAACATACATCACTTTTGACAAGCTTCTTCAGAGATTTTTTAAAGTGAAACATGTTAAAGACTTTTCCTACCTGTTTACTGTTTTCACACACGCATATACATCGCTCCTTCAGTAATGAATTAGAGCACCAACTACTGGTGTATGATACATCATACGCTAACAAGTCTGCCTCCTTCTACTGAGCACCCATAGCTCAGAGGTAAAATTGCTGACTGACGCCAATTTGGTCGGGTTTCAATCCTGAGCAATCAGATTGATAACTGTACTGATGAGCTCTGATACAGCAAAACAGATCTGTCTACGGATGACTGTATGTATGTATGTATATATATATATATATATATATATATGTGTGTGTGTGTGTGTATGTTTTGTTTTTTTTTTAATCATATCACCCCAAGCAAGGCGATAATGCCACTGATGCGCAGGGGGCTACATAAGAGTAAAAAGATTGGAAAAGAGAAAAACCGGAAACCGCATCCTAAACAGGAAACAAGGGATGAGCCTCTTCACCTGTTCAATAGATGTGGGTGGAGTGTGAACTGGACGATAGTTTAGTCTATCTACTCCAATTAAAGTGTATATATATGTGTGTGTGTGTGTGTATATATATGCACATATATGAGAGAGAAAAAAGAATATCATGCCTTGAAAGTCACCATCACTAGTGCTGTCAGAGAGGCCCATCTTGGATATGACATTTGACTTGGCAACAATAATATCTAAGCAGTTTTATAAGAATATAGGTAAAATTATCTACATAGTGAATCCTCACTCACACAATTATTTTGGTTGATTTGATTGTTTTTATCTAGCAACATATCAAACTCTATGGCTTCTTTAATACTGAAATGAAATACTTTGTACTGAACTTCATACCTTCAATGACATATCGAGTACATTATTTTATAATTTCTGAGTAAGTATGTTTTGTAGATATATATTTTGTAGATCTATTGTAGGTGTTATATGTTGACAGTTTCAATATTTTCAAAGTCTTCTCATGTTTCTACATAGAGGTTAAGTGAGTATGATTGATTTGTTTAATGATATATCAACTTCTAATGAGTCATTTAATGTCGAAGTTTAATTTTCTTGGGTGCTTTAAAGTAATAAAAATATGATTCTGCTTTCGCAAACTCAACTTTTGTGCACATACATGTCTGTGCGAACCTAATTACTAGAGGCGGCAATATGTCATAAATTTGTTTAAGTCATATTTTGGAATACAGTTTAGTTTAAGAAATTGTCAAGTATTATGTATCAAACTCTATAGGTTATTTAATAGCTCTGAATAAATATATTTCGAATGAAATTGTACACCTTCAATTACAGATAAAATGTATTGGTCATTTTGCTATAAAAAGTATTGTTGGTAATTCTATTATAAAATATATTGCTGGGCATTTTGCTTTAAAATGTTGTTCATTTTACTATCGGTAGGTGTTGGTAATTTGTTAATATTGTTACGATATCCCAGAGGAGCCTCCGTTTATGTTATGTGTAATGTAACAAAGGATGTGCGTTGTGGTGCATTGGATATCGGCTCGGAACGAGAAATCGGGGAGCCAAGTTCAAATTCATTGTATTCACTTATGCGCAAATACCCTTGGGAAAGGTATTAATCCGTCTCTTCCCTCCAGTTATGGGTTAAATAACAGGACAGATTGGGTTCTATAGCCTTGGCTGGCAACCAGTCTACCACAGAAAGCAATGGCAACCTACTGTGGGATAATCTTCTGCCCAGTCAGTCATGTCACAAAAAAAAGACATGATCACCCAAGCGTGTTTCGCGTATGGCACTTAACTGACTGAATGTAACAAAAGGAAAAATAAAAATGATTGAGCAAAACTCAGAGTTAAAATACAGACAAATATTTAATTCATGAAACATTAAATAAAAATATTTAAAAATATACACTACAGTTTGACATTCAAATCAAGAGACAGAGTTTACTACTGTCAGGCGAAGTGTTACGAGGAGAGAAAGAAAAGGTAAGGCAAAGTGTTACGAGGAGAGGAGGGGAAGTAAGTTGTGAGATATCTTTCCCATTAAGTTGGCGGGGAAGTTAAGTGCTATACCTTTTGGAAATCCTTAAATGTGTATATAAAGTCTAATTATTGGCTTGGTCAATGAAAAAGGCTAAAATATTAATTTCCCAGATAGTTCCATGAGGTTCTCTTTCAAAGTTTTAGTTGTTCTGACTGTCTGCAAAATTCTTTCGGCTGGATCTCAATCCTAGAATTTTTACTGGGGTTGATATGACAGCAAAATCATTAACTCTTTCAAGTTTTTGTTTGTCGTCAACTAGATAGATTCCTTCAGCTGGAATATAATTCCTGAATCAAAACCATGCTGATGAGGTCAGCACCTTCTTTTCTCAACTGTTTCAAGTTTTAGTTTTTTGTTGTTGACTTAGGGATTCTCACGTCCGGATAAACATCCTGAATCTACAGGAGCTGAGAGGTCAACCCATCAACTGACGGTTTCATGCCTTATTTTTTATAGGGGCTAACACCTAATTTGCATACTTCTAGAACCTTTTGAACTCTTTAGATTCTATTGGAACATTCTCGATCATTCTAGTACCTTCCAAAATGTTCAATTTCTAATTTCCTTATTTTTACAACTTTATGAATTAAAACTTTTTGGAATGACACTTAGGACTCAATAGAATCCATTGCTATAACATTATTATTATTATTATTTTTATATATAAATGCATCTTCATAACAATATAAAAATGGTTTTGCTGGTATTTTGACGATAAAATTGTATTTTTATACTTTACTAGCAGTATAGCCCGGCATTGCTCGGGTGTAATGAAAGCTTTAAAACTAATCCATGGTCCTGGAGTTCAGACTCAGCCTAAAGAATATTTGTGTGAAGTTTGGTGAGAATCAGATAAAAATTGTGGATTTGTATTAAGGACATACAGACAGATAAACAGACACACACACAAACTTCTTGCCTTTATATATAATTGATTTTCTGCACTATTGTAAAAACTGCAACCTTGAAACTTCTGAATATCGTTTATGTTTTGTCTATGAGTGTATGAAATTTGATTAAAATTGGACCACTCCTATAAACCGATTTTTTTGATTATTGATTTTTGATATTGTATTGAGGTACGCCCGATAGGATGTGCATTATGGTGCATTGGATATCGGCTTGGAACGAGAAATTTTGATATCGATACCAGGAAATCAAAATTTGACTTATATCCATTCATTTTTCTTTCAGTCTACGGTTTCACTTTAACTGGAAACCTTTTAGTCTTTTGTGCCAATGTCCAAAGAGCCTGAGCTCCAGAACCATGGATTTGTTTTAAAGCTTTCATTACACCCGAGCAATGCCGGGTTATTAATGCACATGAAGACCGATCAAACTATCCATAACAAACACGTCAACAATACAAATATCATAGCATCATCCACATATAAAAAAAGGAATCATTATTAAAATACAAAAGAAAAAAACAAACACCCAATAATATCAACAGATTAGAAATTTGTTAATCCATTTTGAAAATCTCTAGAACTTTCCATAATATTGTCTGTTAACATTAAGATCTGCTTTCACAGCAAAGGCAGATTTTGAAAGAAATTGAAAATATTAAGAATTGAAATTAATGAATGTAAGATTTCATAACTCTAGCATCAATCCTTCAGAGTCAGGCTATGAACTTTCCAGTGTTTTTTTATCCATATAACAATATGATATAAAAAACAAATCCAACCATCAAAGTAACTACTGTAAATAATAGTAACTACACTAAAATAAATTGTATCTGCAACAAAAAAAAAAAACAAAAAACACCTGTCCACTAAATGTCGGCTGTAGGTAAAGTCAACGAAGGCCAACGATGTGGTTGCCAGATACAGCCGGCTCTAGGCAAAAGTCAACGAGGCCAACGATGTGGCTGAGCAGCAGCCGTTCTAGGCAAAGTCAACGAAGGCCAACGATGTGGTTGCCAGATACAGCCGGCTCTAGGCAAAAGTCAACGAAGGCCAACGATGGGTTGCCAGATACAGCCGGCAGGGGCAAAAGTCAACGAAGGCCAACGATGTGGTTGCCATGATACAGCCGGCTCTAGGCAAAAGTCAACGAAGGCCAACGATGTGGTTGCCAGATACAGCCGGCTCTAGGCAAAGTCAACGAAGGCCAACGATGTGGTTGCCAGATACAGCCGGCTCTAGGCAAAAGTCAACGAAGGCCAACGATGTGGTTGCCAGATACAGCCGGCTCTAGGCAAAGTCAACGAAGGCCAACGATGTGGCTGCCAGATACAGCCGGCTCTTAGGCAAAGTCAACGAAGGCCAACGATGTGGTTGCCAGATACAGCCGGCTCTAGGCAAAAGTCAACGAAGGCCAACGATGTGGTTGCCAGATACAGCCGGCTCAGGCAAAAGTCAACGAAGGCCAACGATGTGGTTGCCAGATACAGCCGGCTCTAGGCAAAAAAGTCAACGAAGGCCAACGATGTGGTTGCCAGATACAGCCGGCTCTAGGCAAAAGTCAACGAAGGCCAACGATGTGGTTGCCAGATACAGCCGGCTCTAGGCAAAGTCAACGAAGGCCAACGATGTGGTTGCCAGATACAGCCAGCTCTAGGCAAAAGTCAACGAAGGCCAACGATGTGGTTGCCAGATACAGCCGGCTCTAGGCAAAGTCAACGAAGGCCAACGATGTGGCTTGCCAGATACAGCCGGCTCTAGGCAAAAGTCAACGAAGGCCAACGATGTGGTTGCCAGATACAGCCGGCTCTAGGCAAAAGTCAACGAAGGCCAACGATGTGGTTGCCAGATACAGCCGGCTCTAGGCAAAAAAGTCAACGAAGGCCAACGATGTGGTTGCCAGATACAGCCGGCTCTAGGCAAAAGTCAACGAAGGCCAACGATGTGGTTGCCAGATACAGCCGGCTCTAGGCAAAAAAGTCAACGAAGGCCAACGATGTGGTTGCCAGATACAGCCGGCTCTAGGCAAAGTCAACGAAGGCCAACGATGTGGTTGTGAGCAGCTGGCTCTAGGCAAAAGTCAACGAAGGCCAACGATGTGGTTGCCAGATACAGCCGTGGCTCTAGGCAAAAAGTCAACGAAGGCCAACGATGTGGTTGCCAGATACAGCCGGCTCTAGGCAAAGTCAACGAAGGCCAACGATGTGGTTGCCAGATACAGCCGAAGCCTGAAAGTCAACGAGCCAACGATGTGGTTGCCAGATACAGCCGGCTCTAGGCAAAAAGTCAACGAAGGCCAACGATGTGGCTGCCAGATACAGCCGGCTCTAGGCAAAAGTCAACGAAGGGCCAACGATGTGGTTGCCAGATACAGCCGGCTCTAGGCAAAAGTCAACGAAGGCCAACGATGTGGTTGCCAGATACAGCCGGCTCTAGGCAAAAGTCAACGAAGGCCAACGATGTGGTTGCCAGATACAGCCGAAGCCCAGGGCAAAGTCAACGAAGGCCAACGATGTGGTTGCCAGATACAGCCGGCTCTAGGCAAAAGTCAACGAAGGCCAACGATGTGGTTGCCAGATACAGCCGGCTCTAGGCAAAAGTCAACGAAGGCCAACGATGTGGTTGCCAGATACAGCCGGCTCTAGGCAAAAGTCAACGAAGGCCAACGATGTGGTTGCCAGATACAGCCGTTCCTGAGGCAAAAGTCAACGAAGGCCAACGATGTGGTTGCCAGATACATCGGCTCTGTGTAGCAAGTCACGTGGCGTCAACGATGTGGCTGCCAGATACAGCCGGCTCTAGGCAAAAGTCAACGAAGGCCAACGATGTGGTTGCCAGATACAGCCGGCTCTAGGCAAAAGTCAACGAAGGCCAACGATGTGGTTGCCAGATACAGCCGGCTCTAGGCAAAAGTCAACGAAGGCCAACGATGTGGTTGCCAGATACAGCCGGCTCTAGGCAAAAGTCAACGAAGGCCAACGATGTGGTTGCCAGATACAGCCGGCTCTAGGCAAAAAAGTCAACGAAGGCCAACGATGTGGTTGCCAGATACAGCCGGCTCTAGGCAAAAAAGTCAACGAAGGCCAACGATGTGGTTGCCAGATACAGCCGGCTCTAGGCAAAAGTCAACGAAGGCCAACGATGTGGTTGCCAGATACAGCCGGCTCTAGGCAAAGTCAACGAAGGCCAACGATGGCTGCCAGATGTTTACAGCCGGCTTCCTAGGCAAAAGTCAACGAAGGCCAACGATGTGGTTGCCAGATACAGCCGAAGCCCTAGGCAAAAGTCAACGAAGGCCAACGATGTGGTTGCCAGATACAGCCGGCTTCCTAGGCAAAGTCAACGAAGGCCAACGATGTGGTTGCCAGATACAGCCGGCTCTAGGCAAAGTCACCGAAGGCCAACGATGTGGTTGCCAGATACAGCCGGCTCTAGGCAAAGCTTCTGGAATGCAGAAGGCCAACGATGTGGTTGCCAGATACAGCCGGCTCAGGCAAAGTCAACGAAGGCCAACGATGTTGCCAGATACAGCCGGCTCTTAGGCAAAGTCAACGAAGGCCAACGATGTGGTTGCCAGATACAGCCGGCTCTAGGCAAAAGTCAACGAAGGCCAACGATGTGGTTGCCAGATACAGCCGGCTCTAGGCAAAAAGTCAACGAAGGCCAACGATGTGGTTGCCAGATACAGCCGGCTCTAGGCAAAAGTCAACGAAGGCCAACGATGTGGTTGCCAGATACAGCCGGCTCTAGGCAAAAGTCAACGAAGGCCAACGATGTGGTTGCCAGATACAGCCGGCTCTAGGCAAAAGTCAACGAAGGCCAACGATGTGGTTGCCAGATACAGCCAGCTCTAGGCAAAAGTCAACGAAGGCCAACGATGTGGTTGCCAGATACAGCCGGCTCTAGGCAAAAGTCAACGAAGGCCAACGATGTGGTTGCCAGATACAGCCGGCTGTAGGCAAAAGTCAACGAAGGCCAACGATGTGGTTGCCAGATACATCCAGCTGTCAACAAAGTGCAAAAAAAAGAAAAAAATCAAGCATCACATCGGAGTTTTAAGATGATATAATGTCTAGAATTTTTGGCTAAAGAGAGAGTCTTGCTAATGGCTCCTGGCAGCTCCTTCATACGTGAATACTCGCTCTGGCTACTTCTCTGCTCCACACAACCGTCACCATCAAAGAATTGAAATATAAGACCATTTTTATATATACGCGTTTCTCATTGTTTGTCCAGATCCAGCGGCAGCAGATAACAAATCTAACATGTTCCACTTTTATTAAAGCTTCTTCAGAGATTGAGTTAAAAATGAAATTTTTTTTTTTTTACAAAGAGATAGTAGACGGGAATGCTGTGATTTTGGGCTGATTCTTATTCGTCATATGTGTCACGTGTATTAAAGCAATAGATAATTACTTTTAAATGTGCATTGTGGTGCAGTGGATATTGACTCGGAACGAGGAATCGGGGAGCCGAGTTCAAATTCCAGCTGAATTCCTTGCATTCACTTAAGCACAAATACCCTTGGGAAAGATATTAATCCATCTCTTCCCTCCAGTTATGGGTTAAATAACAAGACAGATTGGGTTCTGTAGCCTTAGCTGGCAACCAGTCTACCACAGAAAGCAATGGCAACGTACTGTGGGATAATCTTCTGCCCAGTCAGTCATGTCTCTTTCGAGACATGATCGCCCAAGCATCTATCAGGTATAGTACTTAACTCACTGATAATTACTTTTAAATGTACGTGCGTGGAATACTTTGGATGTGTGTGTGTGTGTGTGTGTGTGGATAGAAATGCTTGTCTTCTGTTTACGTGTATGTGTGCATATTAATATAATGGACAATTTTTAAACATATGTGCAAGAAATCTTTTGGACAGTAAAGTATACACACACTACTTGGTAAATAAGTTGTCATGCCAAGCTACCTAGGTTTCAACTGTGAGGTATCTTGAGACAGAAGATATATATATATATATAAATAAATAAATAAACAAGAGATAGCTATATGTATTGCATAAATAAATTATGGGAGAGGGAGAGAGAAAAATAAATACAAAAATAGTTTTCTCTCCTGATGAACAGATTTCAGAATCTGCAATAGATATAAATTAACATTGTATTTTTATAATTATAATAATTGTAATAATACTACAGAGGGATAAGTTATGGACTGTAAGTTATAGCCAGTTTCATGCCTCCAGTTGTGTTCCTTCTATAGCCAGAGTTATCATTGATTCTTATGTTCACCCTATATCTAAAGACACTACCTTCAGTATTCAGCACTCTTCTCCCATAACTGTAGCAGTAGATGAAGACATTAGGATTTTAATTTCAAAGTTATGAAGAAAAGAAATGTTATATTTAGGGTACCCTACCATGAAGTAATCATCTGTAAGTAATCTTTCATACCTTTACTGCTGAGTAGTGAGTTTAATCCTCACCGGGTGTTCCATACTTGTGCCATAATTATGCTGAACTTAAAAGAACTGTGATAAGCATCACACCCGAAAGGATATTGAGGTATTGATGTCCAGTATTGAATTCAAATAAGTCATCCAAGGATAAACTAACCTAAGTAAGTCCATAAAAACTTATTGTACCCATCGAGAGTAAAATTGGAGAAATGAGCCATATTGATGGTTGAATATCAGCTTTTGATCAGATTCGATAGAATATCGAGGGTATCCATTTCTGATATTGGGAAAATGAGTCGTCTGAGAAGATCTACTAATGTTTGAGACTAAAATCTATAATTTCACCAAGTTAGAGCAAATTCTGCAGTAAGAACCACGATAAAAGGGCTGAAATCCTGATCTTGATCAGACCTGATCAGATATTGGGGTATCGATTTCCAATATTGAGCTGGGGGAATCAGAAAAAATAAATAGCCCATGACCTGACCGGAAGCCTAAAGAATATTTGTGTGAAGTTTGGTGAGAATCAGATAAAAATCTTGGATTTGTATAAAGGGCATACAGACAGGCACACACGCGCACACATGCCTTTTCTATATATAGATAACAATATGGCCGATGTGGTACTTCCTTATCTGAACAACGGCTGAAATGGTATTTTTGTTTCCTTAGTTCCCAGTTACAACTTTTCCCTGTTTAGGATGCGGTTTCCAGCTTTCTCTTTTCCAATCTTTTCACTCCTTTTTTTTTCAATTGGAGTAGATAGGCTAAATTATCGCCTGGTTCACACTCCACCCACGTCTATTGAACAGGAGAAGAGGCTCAACCCTTGTTCCCTGTTTAGGATGTGGTTTCTGGTTTTCTCTTTTCCAATCTTTTCACTCTTACGTAGCCTCCTGCACATCAGTGGCATTACCATCTTGCTTGGGGGTGATATGATTAAAAAAAAGCATCCTGAAAAAATTTCTCAATTTTACATTAACAGGTTTAACTCCCTCCGAACTCTCAAGAGCACCAGTGGTATTGTTTGCCATAAACTAACAAAACAGACTTTTTGGTGTAACTATAACATTTTTACAAGTAGAACAAAATTATACTTTGACCGATGAGATCAATAGGGTAACATGTTCCGGTCTTTCTGATATTTCTTGGCATTATTATAGTCGTTTGGTGTGACTGATAGTTTGATAATAATTTTATAATTGCAATGTATTTGGAAAATGTCAAAAAAAAAAAAATAAAGCAAATATTTAAAGTTAACGGTACAAATACATTGATAAGAACGGCCATCTCTTTATAAAGAAACATTTTGCATTCATTGACTGTACAAGCCAGGGATAATGCTGGCTGGAATTTATAAAAAATTTCTCTTAAAGTAGTTTTTCATAAAAAATTGATTCAATTTTTGTTCCATTTCACCCCAAAAATAAGGAACAGTAAGTCTCTTCAGCCAGAAGGGGCTACTGAGTCTGAAAGAATACAATTAAAATTAGCTCACTGGTGCCCCCTTTATATAAATTTACTCAAGCCACAAGATTAGCAACTAGGTCCCACCCTTTTACTGTGAAACCAATAAATTGTAAATGCAAATTCTACTCCATCAGCTTCTTTTCTTGCACTTCCCGCCTGTGGAATTCCCTTCCATTTACTTGCTTCCCCAAAAGCTACAATCTCCAAGAATTAAAAAAAGTCAATAGTCATCTCCTATCTCACTAATCTGCATCCTCTCTCTTATGATCCTTTCTCTGTCCACTTGACTCATCAGTATTCTCATCCTTCTCTTACCCACTTCCTGACACCCACTATAATCTGTCACTCATTTTCATAACTTTCCTCCTATGTAACCCCCTGCACAACAGTGGCAGTAAAATGCCTTGCTTGGGATCGATTCTACATTACAATCGATACATAAACTGACCCCTCACTTTATGGCCAAATTCATCCTTCTCATGCTGCTTTCTCAGTCTACTCCACTTTCATACTCCACTTTCATCAGTATTCTCATACTTCTCTTACCCACTTCCTGACACCCCCTATAACCTGTCACTCTTTCTCATAACTTTGCTCCTATGTAACCCCCTGCAAAACAGTGGCAATAAAATGCCTTGCTTGGGGCGATATGATCATAAAAAAAATTATAATGTAGACAAAGTGGGGGATCGATTCTACATTACAATCAATACATAAACTGACACCTCACTTTATGGATAAATTCATCCTTCTCATGCTCCTTTCTCCGTCTATTCCACTTTCATCAGTAATCTCATCCTTCTCTTACCCACTTCCTGACACCCACTATAATCTGTCACACTTTCTCATAACTTTCCTCCTATGTAACCCCCTGCAAAACAGTGGCAGTAAAATGCCTTGCTTGGGTCAATATGATTATAAAAAGAGAAAAAGTAAAATCTTAAGGAAAGAACAATAAATGAACAGAAATTAGAAGAAAAAGATAACGATTGACAATTAATTTTCATAAATTTAAAGGCAAAATTAACTGGAAAGCAAGAAACTGGAAAAGAATTCCACAAGCGAGATGTGTGAGAGAAGAAACTTAGCATAAAACTTACGGTTACATTTAGCAAACTCAACTACAGAAAGATGAGACCTAGCTGCCAACCTAGTCAGTCAGTTAAATGCCATACATGATACACGCTTGGGTGATCATGTCTCGAAAGAGACATGACTGACTGGGCAGAAGATTATCCTGCAGTAGGTTGCCATTGCTTTCTGCAGTAGACTGGTTGCCGACCAAGGCTATAGAACCCAATCTGTCCTGCTATTTAACCCATAACTGGAAGGAAGAAACAGATTAATACCTTTCCCAAGGTTATTTGCGCGTAAGTGAATGCAATGAATTCAGCTGGAATTCGAACTCGCCTCCCGGGTTTCTCATTTCAAGCCGATATCCAATGCACCACAATGCACATCCTAGTACTGTGTTTAAATTTGTAAATCGGCTAAAGAGGAAAGCGCATCAGAACAATTACCATGAAAATATTTATAGAGAAGACAGAGGAGATGCCAGATGATGTCTGATGATATTGCAGATTTTGGGGTTTTATTATTTTTATTTATTGCAGACAAATCAGACCAGAGACTAATAAATATACATTAAATGCCAGATAATATTACTGATTTTCCTCAAACTGATAGGATTTTCCTTCCCAACATTTTGTTCGTAGTCGTGTGAAATGTCAGCATCTTGTTAGCATGAAATTTATTTCTCTACAAGTTACATGTGATATCCATTTTAAATTTTGCTGCTACAGTTCTTTGTCATTCTGTAGCCTCAGTCCACAAGGTTTGCAAAAGGATGGTCCTCTCCAAGACCTACAGGGTACAAGTTCATTAATTATCTCATAAAACATTAAGTCATTCAATATTCTCCTTTTCAATATGAAATCTGAGAAATTAAATTAAAAAAAAAAAATAAAGTGCCTATATTTGAATAATTACGCTTACATTTCATTAATGTTTCATAAAATTTGAAGAATTTAATTTATTCTTGAGGCAAAAAGATTTGAATAATTACACTTACATTTCATTAATGTTTCATAAAATTTAAAAAATTTAATTTATTCTTGAGACAAAAAGGCATTTGGTTAAATCTCCAAGTAAAAATATTTCTTTCTTACAGGCTTTGTCTTTTTGTTTTAGTCTCTAAAATAATCAATTCCATTTGCTAATATAAATCTGGTCATTTGTATAATGAGATTTGTTTCAGAGACTTTTTTATTAATGTCATATTTATTTATTATATTAGATATTAATTAGACGGTATTAATTAAGAAAATCACTTTAAAAAATTAAACAAGAAAGCATTTACTGGAGTGTGTATCTTTATTTTTTTGTTCAATCTAATTATGTTACCCTCTCCAGACTCAATAAGGTCACCTCAACATGGTCCAATTGTGAGAAAGCTTGTCTCACTAGAACCTAATACAACTGAGTAGTGAGTTCAACCCTCACTCAGTACTGAATACTTTTGGCCTTGTGCCACATCTAAGTGCTTTGATGAACTTTGGAATTTTCTTGAAATCCAGAATTAAGTGAGATTATTCATTTTTTTCTCCAACTTACATTGTACAAACAATATTGGTTGGTGTAGCCACACGGATAGTTGGTCAGAATAAATGTAGGTTCAAACCTCACAATGGTCAGTCTTTCAGTTGAATGACTTCTTGATAATATCAGCCAAGTGAGGTGATCTGAGGATGCAGTATTGTTGAGGGTTGACCCAAGACTTTTAAATGAAACTGGGTAGACAAAACTCTTGGTAGCTGTTAAATGTCCTAGCACAAAGTCACCAGTCACCACAGCAGAAGGTCCGAGTGTCCCTGGCCTTGTTCAGCAACTAATCCTGTCAGATTATACGCTCCCTCCCAGAAACTATAGCTAAGATATACTTAACATAGTTGCAGTGTAAACAGCGTCAGCTCTATGGGTGTTAAAGAAACACAATGCGTCTGAGCAGGCATCTGCAACAAGGATTAACAAGCCAGTCTAGTAGACTCTATAGACTACCAAGATGGCCAGATAACTAGTATTGGTTGGTGCCATGATAAAAGTGATCACTATTTGTTGATAGCATCATGATGAACAGACTTACTTGGAAGCATGCATCTCCTTTTTTAGTTTATATATATATAAAGCAATCTGTGAGTCTGTCCTATGCACACCTACATTTTTTAAGCTACGCCATTCAAACTTTCTAGGGACACACATCTACAGGGAAGCCAGGTTGATACAGTTTTTGAGTTTAAGTTCAGCAATTTTCCCTTTCGTACTTTTTGGCCAATGGAGCCGATTGTTTACATTTGCTCTGTAAAAGATCTAAGATCTAAGATGGTTGCTGAATTACGTCACAGAAATCAAATCACACGTGTCAAATGCGACTAAAATATTTCTTTATTAAAAAAAAAAAATGAGCCTTTATATTTAATTTTTATTCTGACATTTTAAAAATTAATTTGGTCAACAAAAAATGTTTTTCCCCATAATTTTGAAACAAAAGAAATATTTAAAAAAAAAAAGTGTTTTTTCAAAACAAAAACAAAATATGTAAGTGCCAATTTTAATTATTTAAGTCTTTTTTCATTTAATATTTCATATTTCAGAAAATAAAATTAAAAAAAAAAAAAAAAAAAAAGAAAAAAAAAAGCTTTTTTTTCACAAAATATTTCATGCAGCTTTTTCTTCTAAAATTAAATGCCTACATTTTTTATTTTCAGTAAAACAAAATAAATAATTTTGTATTTCTTTGAAATTTTCTGAACTGAGAGTGTAAAAGTTTTTATATTTCTAATTTCAGTAAAACAAAATAAATAATTTTTATTTTTATGTTAAATTCATTTAGTCAACAAAAAAATGTAAATATTCACTCCCGTAATTTGAAACAAGAACAAATGCAATGTTGTTTACAATGTCACACAAATCATCAAATCACGTCTACGCAAAACAAAAGAAAATAGATTTTTTTAATGGAATTTTTTAATGATTTTTAAACAACAATTTTTTATGTAATTATTTTTTTATATAACCGAGTCCTATTACTAAAATGTTCTTAGTTGCACGGGCAACGCCGGGCTATGATGCTAGCTTGATTATATTTTACAGACTTTTTAAAATAATTGCACACTTGTCCATTTATCGTAGTGCCATATCAGTAACAAGACCGTTTTTAAGATAACTAGTGACAGAGTTCGATTTCCAGTTGAACTCGTCGCATTCATTTACATGCAAATTCCCTTGGGAAAGGTATTAATCCATCTCTTCCCCTCCAGTTATGGGTTAAATAATAAGAGATTGGGTTCTAGAGCCTTGGCTGGCAACCAATCTATTGCAGAAAGCAATGGCAACCTACTGTGGGATAATCTTCTGCCCAGTCAGTCATATCTCTTTTGAGACATGATCGCCCAAGCATGTATCACGTATGGCACTTAACTGACTGACAGGAGGAGGTGGGGTATAGAGAGAAGCATATTAATGAGTCTGGAGGAGAGAGAATATGCAGTCTCAGCTGGGGATTTCATCTTTCAATACCAAGAACAATTATAAGACTTTAGAAATCTTCTTTTTCTTTGTGAATGCAGAACAGATTAATTACCAAAATCTCAGACGACGGAATTGAACATAGAAGCACTGATGTATGAATAAATTGGTATCTTGCAGTTAATCCAAGATTTTAATTAAACTCGAGAAAGATTATTTGTAGATTGTTAATACACAACATTAAGAGATGCAAATGACTTATGAAAAGTGAAGATAGAATCAGCCTGCAAAGTTCAAATTCTCACTAAAACAGTTTGTAATAATTTTCTAGATAAAGGCCTGATTTCACCTCTTTGCTATGAAGCTATGGGTGAGATAGTTGGGTAAAGTGGGCTTTCTAGCCTTAATAGCAAACAGTATAACAAAAGAGCAATGCTAAATTCAAAACCAGGAGTTAAGGTTGATGCTAACAGTTAAATTTTATAAAGCCTTATTTGCTGTCTGTTAGGAAAAGCTAAATTAATTCCCCTAAGGATGATGACTCTCTACAACTTGGAAAACCACTATTTGTCTTAACAGACAAGGGAAGTAACTAAGTGTAGCTTGGGTGTGGCACACTGCCAGAAGTATGGGGCACCCAGCGAGGATTAAACTTACTATTCAGTTGTAACTGAGACAAGCTTGCTAAACATAACACCATGTCGAGTAGCCCCTGTTAAGACAAATTGTCGAGTAACTTCTGAATTGAACATGGCAACCAAATGATATGCACGTTAAATTCATTGTTACAATCTTCATTGTTTCCAGACATTGATGGTATAAAAGTTGTATATTTACGTGTTAAAATACAATTTTTATTTTCATTTATTTTTGTTCATCCCAACAGCTAGGGATTTAACACTACAGAAACCCCAGCAGGATTAACATAATTGCAGTGCACTGTTCCGAAAAGAGTTTGCAAGAATAAATAAACAATTTAAGATATTTGCATATAAATTTGTAAATGTAAAGGACGTGTGTTATGGTTCAATAGATATCTACTCGGTTTGGAACAAGAAATCAGAGAGCTGAGTTTGAATTCCAGTTGAATTCGTTGCATTCACTTACGCACAAATACCCTTGGGAAAGGTATTAATTCATCTCTTCTCCCTCCAGCTATGGGCTGAATAGCAGAACAGATTGGGTTCTATTGGCTTAGTTGTCAACCAATCTACAGCAGAAAGAACTGCAGAAGAATCTTCTGCTCAGTCAATCATGGATCAAGAGAGACATGATCGCCCAATCATGCACTTAACTGACTGAAGCATAAAACATGAATACTAAAGTAAAAAAAAAATGTTTGCAGACATCTCCATCCCATAATAAACAAGACTGGTATATCAATTCCAAGTGCTGTTTAGGCAATTCCTTTTCTTTCAGTCTTACCTCATTTTCACCTTCCTTTGGTTTTCAATTGATTTCTTTTTAGTTATCACATTTAATTGATGTATTCCTTCAACGTCATCAGCTACGCAATCCCTTATTTCTTTTAAACAAGGGTATGACTGCTCTTTGCATCCTGCTTATTAGAGATGACCTAACATCGTCATCATTATTCCGATAACCAGAAAACAAAACACAGTGGCCTGAATCTGCATAAACATGCTGCTTCATCCCTAGCTCATCATTACTATCTCTTGAGCTTGCTGAATCTTCTCGTCTATGATGGAGATTGACGGGCGTCCTGATTCTTCATGTCATACTTGTCCTGACACTTTTAAACTTCTCGATCCACTCATACACACATCTATGCAGTAGTACAATGTCACAGCATTGAATTAACAGGTTCCAATGAATTTTAGCCCCTGATACACCACCTTGGAACACTGCAATTTGTTCCTCCTTGGTGCACACTGCTAGTGGAGTGGCCATGTTCACTGTAACAGCAGCAAGAAAACTTGTGTTCTCAAGCTCAAACTTCAAACATGTGACCCCAATATCACCAACTATAAGTACACATGAGCAGAAGGCTGTGTGACAAGGCTAAAGATATGTTACAAAAATGCAAATTTTTTTAAGTGATATATATAAGAGAAAAAGAGAAAAAGAAAGAGAAAAGAAAGAGAAAAGGAGAGAGAGAAAAAAGGAGAGAGAGAGAAAAAAAAGGAGAGAGAGAGAAAAAAAGGAGAGAGAGAGAAAAAAAAGGAGAGAGAGAGAAAAAAAAGGAGAGAGAGAGAGAGAGAGAAAGAAAAAGAGAAAAAAGAGAGAGAGAGAAAAAGAAAGAAAAAGAGAGAGAGAAAGAAAAAAGAGAAAAAAAGAGAAAAAAAGAGAGAAAGAAAAAAGAAAAAAAAGAAAAAAGAAAAAAAGAAAGAGAAAAAAAGAGAGAGAGAAAAAAAGAAGAGAGAGAAAAAAAGAAGAGAGAGAAAAAAAGAGAGAGAGAAAAAGAAAAAGAGAAAAAAAGAGAAAAAAAGAGAGAAAAAAGAGAGAGAGAGAAAAAAAGAGAGAAAAAAAGAGAGAGAGAGAGAGAGAGAGAGAGAGAGAGAGAGAGAGAGAGAGAGAGAGAGAGAGAGAGAGAGAGAGAGAGAGAGAGAGAGAGAGAGAGAGAGAGAGAGAGAGAGAGAGAGAGAGAGAGAGAGAGAGAGAGAGAGAGAGAGAGAGAGAGAGAGAGAGAGAGAGAGAGAGAGAAAAAGAGAGAGAGAGAGAGAGAGAGAGAGAGAGAGAGAGAGAGAGAGAGAGAGAGAGAGAGAGAGAGAGAGAGAGAGAGAGAGAGAGAGAGAGAGAGAGAGAGAGAGAGAGAGAGAGAGAAAAAGAGAGAGAGAGAGAGAGAGAGAGAGAGAGAGAGAGAGAGAGAGAGAGAGAGAGAGAGAGAGAGAGAGAGAGAGAGAGAGAGAGAGAGAGAGAGAGAGAGAGAGAGAGAGAGAGAGAGAGAGAGAGAGAGAGAGAGAGAGAGAGAGAGAGAGAGAGAGAGAGAGAGAGAGAGAGAGAGAGAGAGAGAGAGAGAGAGAGAAAGAGAGAGAGAGAGAGAGAGAAAAAGGAGAGAGGAGAGAGAAAGAGAAAGAGAAAAGAGATGGAGAGAGAAAGAGAAAATGGAGGAGAGAAAGAAAGAAAGAAAGAAAATGGAGAGAGAAAGAGAAAGAGAAAATGGAGAGAGAAAGAGAAAATGGAGAGAGAAAGAGAAATGGAAAGAAAGGGTGGAGAGAGAAAGAAAAGAGAAAAAAAAAGTATGCATTCCCTAGACTGAACAGGTGAAGAGGCTCATTCCTTGTTTAGGATGTGGTTTCCGGCTTTCTCTTTTCCAATCTTTTCACTCTTACGTAGCCCCCTGCACATCAGTGGCGTTACCGCCTTGCTCGGGGTGATATGATAAAAAAATATACTGGCCAAATTTCAAAAGTGAATATTTATTCTGATTACTTAAAAGGAACACACGAATTTTATATCTTCCCACATACACAACTAGCAAACCGATGGTGATTTTTTGAATTTAAATGTAAAGCATTTTCACAACCAACATTGTCTGATGATGAGATTCTATCTCAAAACATAGAAATTTCTGTGTTGCAATGTACTTTTAATACATGACCATATATATATATATATATATATTGTTTTTTCATTTGTAAATGAGTTATTACGCGACCTAGGTTTCCACCATGTGGTGTTTTCAGGAAATTTACAATAACTGATTTTCCTGTTTTTTTTTTAAGAACGCTCACGTAACAATTACCTAATTAACCGTTATGTTATTCCCAAACAAAAATTAATTACTGAATGAAAGAACAGAAATTATGACGAAGTGTAACCATAACAAAAAATACTTATTACGTTCATACAACCATGGATGAAAATATAACTTCTAATTTTAAAAATTGCATGTTCAAAAAAAAAAAAAAAAAGTCACCTTTATGCGAGCATTCTTGGAAAAACTGGAAAAATCAGTTATTGCAAATTGCTTAAAGACACCACATAGTAGAAACCTAGGTTGTCTAATATCTTGTTCACAAATGAAAAATCTTCAAAACTTCAATATAATTGTATTGAACACTTTAATACAACTGTATACTGGTCTAATTTTATTATGACCAAAAACTAATTAAATAATCAAAATATATATATATATATAAAAGTTATGTGAATTAATAAATATATATATGGGAATACACATGTATAATATTTTCTTCAGGTTTTAATAAAGCAGTGCTCAAGGTCGTATTAACAGAGTTATTAATTATATATATATTAATTAATATACAAACAAGACTAAATACAGCAAAGGTACTGCTTTATATATTACTGACAGTATAGCTCGGTGTTGCTCGGGTGTAATGAAAGCTTTAAAACTAATCCATGGTCCTGGAGTTCAGACTCTTTGGACGTTGACATGAAAGACTAAAAAGCAATAGTTGTTTCCACTTAAAGCGAAACTGTAGACTGAAAGAAAAATGAATGGATGTAAGTGAAATTTTGATTTCCTGGTATCGGTATCATATAAGTTTTTTTCATTGTAAACCGAATTTTTAAGGCTAAATAAGTTCTCTGAATAAATGGTATCATGGCTGAGACTAAGAACTACAATTATACCTACTCGAAGCAAAAACTAAAAGGGCTGAAAAAAAATACAGACATACAGGCAGATAAACAGACACACACACACACACAAACATCTTGCCTTTTATATATATATATATATATAAATCGATTTTCTGCACGATTGTAAGAACTGCAACCTTGAAACTTCTGAATATCATTTCTTATGTCTTTGTCTATGAGTGTATCAAATTTGATTAAAATCGAACAACTTCTATAACCCGATTATTTTATTATTGATTTTTGGTATTTATTGGGTGTATCTCAACACAAAACCTAGCTAAGAACACTCGCAGATGCTTATAGTACAACTGTGTAAATTTTCAAGAAAATCTGTTCAGCCGTTTCGGAGTCTATAGGTAACGGACACACACAGTTCCATTTATAAATAAGTTTAGATTAGATTTAGATTGGAAAGTAAAAACAATAAAAACTCAATTGTTACCTGAAAGATCGTCACTAAAACCAAATTTTACAACAGAAAAGAAGATAAATGTACCTTATGCCTTTTAGAAAAACTTTTCATCATATAAATAACCCTAATCTACTTAACAAAAAAAGTGTATTAATGACCACAATGCCATCGAAAAAATACTTCTTAGATCCTCATATACAGCTTCCTCTACACATTTGTCTTTTACTTTCCCCACCACAAATATTACTATTAATAATTATGAATTATGCCCTTTTGAATTCAGCTCCCTGCATTTTAATAACTTTTTTAATTTGAGATTTGAATATTTTATCTCTGTGTAATATTTGAATATTTAAATTTTACTCCTGATAAATTAAAAAATAGTACACTAACATTATAAGATTTAACTTCCATGAACATCGAGTAAACTTGAATTAAAATCTATTAAATGATCACTTTGTAAAATGCATTTTGTAAAAATGCATGAAACTTCAAGCTGTGCCATAAATATAGCATTATATATATATATTTATATATATATATATATATATAAATAACGATTTGTACCCACAGAAATTACTAATGGCTTTAAAAAGAA
Source organism: Ascarosepion bandense (assembly GCA_037127315.1). Lineage (NCBI taxonomy): Eukaryota > Metazoa > Mollusca > Cephalopoda > Sepiida > Sepiidae > Ascarosepion > Ascarosepion bandense. The sequence goes on along the minus strand of JBBBDQ010000562.1, from coordinate 6,230,165 downwards.
CAGACATTATTTAAACCCGAGGAAACTTTCGGCCAACTCTTATCAAGGGTTCTTGTTGGCTTTAATTTTAAGGGAATTAAGGAAAAGGACAAGGCAAAATAAATTACTTACAATGCTGGGAGATGATGGAACTCGTTTAAAAATAAATTTATTGAAAAAAAACACATAAAATGTAAGGGGGGGTGTACACATAATTCCACAAGAGTGTTTAAAAGTGAAAAAATGTTACACTCACAGACTCACCAGCAATTGTAAGGAGCGTAAAAACCGCTCTGTCTGCACAGGCTCGGCTGTTGAATTTTCAAGCAAATTGCTTCCAAAATATGAAGATGATGTGTAGACCGAGCGCTGTGCAAGACAATTGCTGGTGAGTCTGTGAGTGTAACATTTTTTCACTTTTAAACACTCTTGTGGAATTATGTGTACACCCCCCTTACATTTTATGTGTTTTTTTTCAATAAATTTATTTTTAAACGAGTTCCATCATCTCCCAGCATTGTAAGTAATTTATTTTGCCTTGTCCTTTTCCTTAATTCCCTTAAAATTAAAGCCAACGAGAACCCTTGATAAGAGTTGGCCGAAAGGTTCCTCGGGTTTAAATAATATGACGTCTGTTCTTTTTAAAGATTATATATACATACATATATATATATATATATATATATATATATATAAAAAGATAAATTGAAACTAGAAATATTTGTTCAAACACTAAAACAATAAATCTTCTTCAAAGATCTTGTTTTGGTTCTTAGACTAAATCTGTATAAATAAAAGAATTTCACATTCACTCTCACACATGTTTTATATTAGGAAAATTAATGTGATTTCTTTTTGTATATGTGGTGTGTTCTGTCCTTTCAAACTAAAGTAATGTTTTCATTAATGTAACTACATTTGCACACAAAAGTGACTGAATGCTAAAATTTAAAAAATTTAAAAAAAGAAAAAGATGATTTTGGGTGATTTCCTTTAATTTCTTTTTCTTTTGATCACTTTTGTTTTTAAATTTTCCAGATGGTGATAATCAATCTGCCAAGAAAAGTGAAATGTTGTAAGAAATTGGACATAAATATATTGTGGATGATCTCAGGATTAAAAAACTTTCAGATGAAGTCTGAAAGAAGAAAAACTTGTCACACAAAAAGTAGTTTTTCCACTTTGTTATTGATTTTCCTAACCTGTCCTATCAAATTTTATTGCATCATTTTCTCCCACCCACAAAATGTAAACTTAATTTTTAAATGTGAGCTATATCTAGATACTAAATCTATTCAGTATTTTTATACTGAGTTAAACCATTGTGCTTGCTGGGAATTGGAATGATTTTAACTTTTTTCTTCATACAAACAAATTATATATATATATATTATATAAATTTATTGATCTTAAAAATATATTTCTAATTGTTTGGAAATTATGGCTTCTATTTCATGTTGTAACAATAAAACTTCCATTTTGGGAAAATAATTTTGATTTTAATTAGAAAAATCCTATTCAACTGGATTTAAACAGGCATTTAAAAAAATGTAAAAGAAAAAAGAATTTGATGGTGTAAAAAAACAAAAAATCACTTATGCAGAATACCCCCCCCCCGCGCCACACACTGAAAAACTAGAAAATATTTATTTCAATTGGTTATTATGTTACTGATGTTGAATATTTGGTCTGAAACTAAATCTCTACTCAAGAAATTCAGTTAATTTTTCATTGGCTTCAGAAATAAAGGCATCAATGTTTTTTAAAGAATTTCCTTTTAATTTCAGTTTAATGAATCGATCAACTTGTCAGGACCTTCTGATTACAAGCATTGCTCTAATCACTAAGACAAATCAGCAAGTGATTATCATATTTCTTGAATTTAGTAGAATACAGGTCAAAGGGGAGTAAGATTGTGTAGCGTCAATCTTCCAAATAGGAATGGCTGATCTAAATTGAAAATTCTTTTATCTTGATTCAGAAATACAGCCACAACACAGGCCACAGTTACCAAAACTACTTTAGTTCTACACAAAGCACTTCGGATAGAATATAGGAGGAGGGGAAGATGCACCATTAATCTTTCAAATGTTAAGATGGGAGTGGGTGCAGGGATACTTTGAAAATCAACATTCTCAAAACAGCCGCCCCTTTCTCCTTGAGTATCAATATCAAACTATGAAGGAAAAGCACATTTTCCCATGATAACATCCAATACTATTTCATTACTAGCATAATACCCGTAAAAAATAGCGGTATTTTACAAACAATTTTGGCTCTTCCAACGAGGACCAGAATATCCACACCTTTTTTTGGTCCAGTTCCACTACTTGTCAGCATTAAGGATATGATTACTTTGTCTTTTTACCCTTTTTTTGTTTAGATGTGCTTTATTTTTTATTATTATTAGTATTATTAGTAGTAGTATAATTATTATTAATACGTCTTCTTGACAATAGCAGACATGACGAATGTGATTTAAGGGTTTTTTTTCGCAGTGGCATCACCTCAATTGCACCAAAATGAGAAATTCTGATTATTCTACCTGCACCTCACACTTTAAGCCTTAGGGACTGAGTCATTGGTCTACACTCCACGGTGCCACGTATACGTGTGGCATGACAACCCACGTGAAGCTGATTATTGTACTGCACTCCACCATCTTAGCTACGTAGGCAAGTATCGGAGTGGGATATGCATTTTGCCTGGAATCAAGGTGTCGCTTCGTAGTGTTTGTGAAGAGGTTGAGTAGAGTGTTTAACTTTAAAGTGTGAAATGCGTTACAATCTATCGTGAAAAATATGTCGATAATGAAAGGGAAGCAACTCGGAAACCAAAAATATACATCCATTTACTTCCCCTTGTAAGCAATTTATTACGCTTTTATACTTTGAAAAAGTACCTCGTCAATATTTTCATTTATAATGAGACGAAAAGTAGATCTTTTAAAACTTGTGATCCATGAGAACTGGTGTTATTTTCTTTTCTTTTTCCTTATACATTCAAAGTTGTTCTGTGTTGTAGGTGGATGTGGTTCGCATAAGATTAGAGTCAAAAGTACAATTAAGCAATTTTCATGAACTTTTAAAATTTTGGTTTTAAATTTAAACAAATCCTTGCGAGAAAATCTGAATTTTATGTATTCTGAATGACCTGTTCTATTGCTTTTTATACTTCTATTGATTCTATTTCTTATTTAAGCTATAAAATTTAAATAATTGAGTTATTAGGCCGTGCCCAATAAAATTTCTTTTGTCTTTTAATCTTTTCCTCATTTTCTTTTATGTTATAGCGGGTATCTCTTAGTCTTATTCCTTTTCTAGTTGTAGTAGGATTCCGTAGCAAGTTAACGGAATTTGGCCTTGTGGGAAGATAGCCCACCATAATTTGTAAACTGATTATAAATTCAAGAAAGGCAATTAGAGTATAAAAGAACATTTATATATATATATATATTTCAATTAATGTTTTACAAATAAAGTAATACTTGAAATAAAAGTTCAACGGAAATTAGAGAGAGTTCATGGCAAAATAATAACGAGCTGAAAGGGATAAAAGAATGTTTATTGAAGATATAATGCTGAAAGGGTAAAAGGCTTAGTAGTGGGATTGATGTTCATTTTGAAGTTGCCGATTCCCAGGTCAGCGAGTCAGCAAATTGGTATGTGGAATATCTTTGAAAAGGTCGGTTAGTACTTTTTGAGAACAGGGAGAAAGGAAGAGGTCAACATAGTAGCCGCTCGACATAGGTCAAGGGAGAAACTAATTACACACTTCTCCTTTCGTCCTTCTGTCTGACAAAGCGTTTGTGTCTTCGCTTTTTATATCGGCATTTTGGATCAAAACAGCTAGTTTCGAATTTCATCCTTGTATTTGGTTTCGGGCTTCCCATTGGCTGGTAAATAAAATTGGTAATTTGATCTTTGACTAATTTTTATTTTTCAACCGGAACATCTGCGCTAACTCGGATGCGCACGACGATTTTTATTCATTTGCTTTTTAGTTATGAGAGAGCACAATCCGGTTCATCGCTTTTGTTCGGCCGGTATCACCACAATGTTTTGCTTCTTTTTCCACAATCCTAGCTATGACGATAAACTACACCTGCCAGCAATGCTTCTAATGAAGAGATTGGATGCTTTAAGAGTGGAATAGTCTCTTAATTGCAGTTGTTCCCAGATTGATCCTAACCCAGAGTGATAGCACCTACTAGGGTCCCAGCTATGGGTAAATAGTAAAACACACACACACAAACAAAACAAACAAAAAAAACAAACACCATTACAGTAGAAACAGTTTTTTTTTTACTAAAACTACAAGCAATACATTTTAATATCTAAAAAAATTAAAAGCAATACATTTTATCTGTATTTGAATGTAGGCAATTAAGTTTAAAATATTAGTTGAAGCCATAAGATTGTTTTTAAAATAGTTAGATTTAAGTATTAGATAACCTAATAGAGGTTGATATGCAGATAAACAAAATGAACTAATATGAAAAAAATATTTTATGTCATTAATCCATATAATATCCTACAAGTTCTTAAATCAAAATGTATTAAAAAAATATAACTTCAATAGGATCACAACATCCCTGTCTCTAGTAATCCTGTCCATAAAAACTTGTATACAAAAGCTGAGTATCATCTACCATGTATTCAATTGTGAAAGCGGAATAGCATTTTTATTATTTCAAAGCTCTCAAGAAAATTAAATTTCTGCATTAGATGACCCATAAAGAGTTGATATGCCATTAAATAAACAAAACAAAGCACTTGTAGAGGGGCTAAGAAGTCCCTCAAACAAATGATAAAAAGAAAAATGCACTACAAATAAACTTTTATTTTCGTAAAAAAAAAAAAATTATTTTTCGTACAAAAATGAAATTGTCCATAAAGCTGTAAAAAAAAAGGGGGGGTGGAGAAAGAAAGGAACTGGGAATGTGAGAGGGAAAGGTAGGACGATGTGTAGCGAGCGAGATGAGAGGGTGAAAGAATGTTCACTGATACGTGATACTGCCTGGTGTGTGAACTGCTGAATTCTGTGTGTGTGTGTGCTGCGAGCTGTCCGTGTGACCTTTTGGTGTCAGCTAGTCGCTGTTCCCTCTAGTCTGTTGAGAGTTTCTACCTTCCTTTTATCTGGATGGTGAGGATCCGGGGAGACTAAGAAATGGGTTTCTTATGTCGAGCCCTGATTGGTCAATAAATCATATTTTTGATCACGTGGTGTGCTTTCCACTACGTCCGAACTTTTGGGTGCGCCGTCCTTGTTTTTGACCCCACAGGGTATGGTAAGGGGTGAATTCCCGCGCAATTGTATTTTTTTGAGATACACGTGTGAATTAATTTTTATTGCGTGTGTGCGTGCGTGTGTGTGTGGAAAATAAAATAAGAAACAGCACACATTCTTATTTCCGATACTGTTGATTTAAGTGTTTAAGCTAGTTAATTACTCAATTTAGTCAGACACAAGGCTAATAATAATGAGTGTTCCAGTGAGGACCTAAGGTTAAAAAAAAAAGACAAAGAAACAAAAGAAGCTAACTTCAAACCTCAGTCAGGAACAAAGCAAATATACTGATTCTCTGGTAATACTTTTTCTCAACCCTTTTAGCTGTTGTGCGCATATTTATATATTTTGTCCTAGATTAAGCTTTGAAGTGTGAGGAGCAATAACCACTTAGCTTTTGAATTGTTTCTTTGTGGCTATATTCTTAAATTCGCTTTTTTCTTATCCTTGCACTTCCTCCATCTTTGTTATATATATATATATATATATAAATTTTAGTTTATATATAATTAGTCTAAACTATAATTTTTAATCAATATTCATAGCTATTTCTATATTGAGCACTGTTTTAAATTAATGTGTTTTGAACATTGATAATATTTTATTCGTTCTTTATTCACTTGGATATATAAGTATTTAGGCAGCAATTTCTCTTTTATACAAGTTTCATTAAAATGATACACAATGTGTTATGGGTAAGTTTTTTTTTTATATAATTTTTTTTTCTTTTCGTGTAAATTATGTAAAAATTGTCCAAATGTTATTTCTACAAGTGATTTCAGCTATACTTTTAGCCATTGTCAAGGACGAATTTTATTTTAACTGAAATATGTGAGAGACTATCAAAAATGCTTTTTACAAACTTTGGGGGACTGTTCATCAAAACAAGTCCATATAAATGTTCGCAAATGCTTGTTTTTTTTAATTAAGTTTTTAAAAAAAGTTTGTTAGATGGTGCTGTGTTGATATATAGACTAGGTTAGATTTGTCGATCATGTACATTTGCGGATAATTTTTCTTCAGCTTTTAACATGTGCAGTAGCGAGTTAAGTGAGAGATTTTCTGTTTAACAATAACAGGATATTCATATTGTTAGCAGGCAAATATCGTTTTTATATACAGCCGCACGAATGGCAATTGACGTGAGTCTGCACAGTTGCATACAGACTGAAAATATCTGTTTATTCATTGCGCTGTTGAGACAGATTCGCTCATATGCCTGACTATAAAGAACACATTCTACAGGGTGTTGGTGACCGTCGAGGTATCAGCACACGTCAAGTGGCCATAAAACGTCATGCATCTCATAGTACCACATGGAGAGTAATTCAAGAGCAGCTCCTGTATCCATATCATTTGCAACGTGTGCAGGGTTTTCGCCCTTTGACCTATCCATTGTTTATCGATTTGTTGTGGATCTTCGTCGCCAATTTGTTATGGGGTTGTTGTGGCGAAATTTTGCCGCAAAGTTGTAGCAACCAGTTTGGCCGAAAGTAAGACACGGAACACAGGATTTAGTTTCAAAACAGCGTGTTAGTAGAACAAGAAGATATGTACAAAGTAATAGAAATAAGTTCGAACAGTACAGTTATGCTACTTATTGCCTGACTAGTAGCGGGCTTTAACTGCATACTAGAAATCAGGCAGGTAATTAACAAGAGGAAGAATCAAATCCTCATAGAAGACCATAACACTATTCAGTCTTGTTTACGGTTGACATTTGGAAGAGTTGGAAGAACAAATTTACACAACCATCATCTGTGGGCAGATTGGAATCCCTATGGTAAAATAACAAGCTAGACAGCAGCGTCAGTTTATGATTAATGACAGGATCCATGGCACCACATACGATGGATCAAGGAAGACCCATGGAGAGTAATTAAATAGCAGCTCTTGTATCCGTATCATTTGAAACATGTGCAGAGTATTTTGTCGTCTGATCACTCACCATTTTGCCAAGGTTTTTTATTGCCAGTTTCGTTGTCTCTTCAATCTTGCTATGTAACGAATGGAATAAATGTTAACCACTAAAATTTCTGGGTAGCTGACATCTGCCATGAAAGATGAATAATATGGGGCTTGACTTGTCCATTAGCCTGCACGTTCCCCTGACCTATGGCTGACATCTACCATGAAAGATGAATAAGTTAAAGCATGACTGGTTCATTAACCTGCATGTTCCCCTGACCTATGGCAGACATCTGCCATGAAAGATGAATAATATGGGGCTTGACTGGTTCATTCGCCTGCACGTTCTCCTGAACTATGGCTGACATCTGCCATGAAAGATGAATAATATGGGGCTTGACTGGTCCATTAGCCTGCACGTTCCCCTGAACTATGGCTGACGTCTACAATGAAAGATGAATAAGTTGGGGCATAACTGGTTCATTAGCCTGCATGTTCCCCCAGACCAAAAAAACTAAGTTTTTATCTACAATTTGTTAATCCATCAGACATTAATAATACAGAGACACTTCTTCAATGTGATATGAGGGCCTGCGAAACCATTGGAGTATTTGAAAGGGTCTGCCAGTCAAGAACAGTTGCTTTGTTGACATACAACAATAGCCTTTTGGTCATGTGTATTTAGATTGTTTTCATGCCAGAAACCCCGCAACCAAAGTGTGTAAAATTATTTCTGATATTCCCTGTATATATATATATATATATATATATATATATATATATTTACTGGAATAATTTGTTGCATTTAGTTATGAGCAAAATACCCTTGGGAAAGTATTAATCCATCTCTTCCCTCCCTAGCTATGGGTTAAATAATAGGACAGATAGTGTTCTATAGTTTTGATTGGTAACCAGTCTACATCAGAAAGTAATGGCAACCTACCACAGGAAAATCTTTCACCCAATCAGTCATGTCTCTTGAGACATGATCGCCCAAGCTTGTATCATGTATGGCTGAATATAATATTTGGAAACAAAGCTTCTACTGGTCATAAAGAGGAGGATCGGTTTTCTATTATGAATAAACTAAACCCTACTAATTACTAGTTATTAATAAAATAATGCAATATAATCCATCTCTTCTCCTTCCAGTTATGGAAGCTATAAAAAAAGGACAGCTATAAAAAAACAAACATGACTAAAACACGCACAAACATAACACATATTCAGTCACACATAAAATTTCATCCTCGGTAATGCGTAAAAGTATAACCGAAAGTGCTTGTAAAAGCAAAACATTTGGATAGTTTTTATATAATTTATGTCCTGAAAAGATTTAAAAAAATCATAAAATCACTTGAAAAATTACATAAAAAAACTTTACCTGACATTTTTAATGAAACCTGAAAAAGAGATTGCTGCCCAAATACACCATAAACAGACACCCTAAAAGTGATGAAAGTATGATATGAATGTGCATATGAAGCTGAGGTCTGCCATAGAGAAAAATGCATCCATGACATTCATCGATGGTAGTATTGAAGTTTTAGGGCGTCCAAACAGTGAATGGGAGCACAGTTAAGCAGTTGATAAAATGTTTCACCAGTGAGAAAAATAATATATTGTAGCTGAAAATGTGTCCTATCCAATCATGTCATAGCAACCCCTGTAACTGTTACAGTTTCTATAGAAATAGGAGACAGAGAGAGGGAGAGACAGAGAGAGAGATCGGGCGAATCGCAAGCAAATATACCAAATAAGTCCCTCCACCCATTTTCGATACCTCAGGTGGAGGATACCAGAATCAAGGAAGTACAAAAATTTAAATACCTAGGAAGTGTTCTAACAGATGGAAAATGCGACACAGATCCGAAGGCGAATTGGCATGGCAAAGGACGCGTTCCAGAAGCTGAGTAAAACACACAGGAAAATCTCACTGGAAACAAAGAAAAAGAATGCTGGACTGCTATGTGATGTCAGTTTTTCAATACGACAATGAATGCTGAACAATATCATTGAAAATGAGGACAAAACTGGAAGCAGTAGAAATGTGGTTCTACAGAAGGATGCTGCGGATATCGTGCAACGATGAGGTGTTGGAAAGAATGGCAACAAAAAGGAAATTAATAGTGAGCATCAGGAAGAGACAACTGAAGTTCCTGAGACATGCAATGAGGAAGGAGAGCCTGGAGAACCTGATACTGACTGGCCAGATAGAAGGAAAAAGAGACAGAGGAAGGCAGCGGATAACATGTTTGCAGGGCCTGATCAGGTGGTTGACGGAACGGGGGTTGCCAGGAGTAACAGGAGCAAACATACTGAGAGCCACAAGGGATAGGGAGACGTAGAGAACCATGATCGCCTACGTTCTGAAGGAACAGGGCACATAGAACTTAAACTGAATTTTTAAAAATAGGTTTTCTATAAAATTTGTTATTTTAGTTGTGAGAGAGAGGGAAGGGAGGGAAAGACCCTCTATCTCTCCCTCTAAGATAGAGAGGATTCATACTTTTATTTTTAAAATCACAGAATTCAAGTTTAATATTTTTCTCTGACCCTCACCACTCTTAACATGCTATCTGCTCTGCCCTAATTTTCACTATTACTAATTATCACTATTATAATTTTCATAATAATTGGTAGATCCAATCGACTTTGATGGGACAACCCTTACATTAAAATAATTCTAGAAAGGACCGCTCCAAAATCAGGCAGGCACTGGTCCCAGTTCATGGATATCAACGACAGGTGAGTAAAATCAATCAACTGTACGCAATATTATAAAAGTAAATTAAATAGTTTATATATTTCTGGATTTGTTTTCAAACTGCTAAATATAGGAATTAGTGAATTTTAGGAGCATCAGTTAGTACAAAAGTTGTATCTTGAATCACAGTAACTCGTTAAAATAATTTTTTGCATTCAGTGACCTTCAGTTTTGACACAAAGCAAAGAATTGTGAATGATTAACAACGCTTTTTGTTTAATTTTCTCACAATGTTACTTAATCATATTCAGGTGCGCCTACATCCGGCCATATTCATAACAATGGTTTTAAAAAGTCAAAGAATAAACTTAAGTCCATATTTGTTAACATGATTCACTGAGGAAAGAGAAGAGGATAGAGATAAGCAAATATACGGGGAGAAGCGACTGGAGAGCGAAAGAGAGAGAGAGGGAGAGCGCGCGACTGGGGAGAGCGCGCGACTGGGGAGAGAGCGAGCGAGAGAGAGAGAGCGAGCGAGAGCGACTGGGGAGCGAGAGCGACTGGGGAGAGAGAGAGCGAGAGCGACTGGGGAGAGAGAGAGCGAGAGAGCGACTGGGGAGAGAGAGAGCGAGAGAGCGACTGGGGAGAGAGAGAGCGAGAGAGCGACTGGGGAGAGAGAGAGCGAGAGAGCGACTGGGGAGAGAGAGAGCGAGAGAGCGACTGGGGAGAGAGCGAGAGAGCGACTGGGGAGCGAGAGAGCGACTGGGGAGAGAGAGAGCGACTGGGGAGCGAGAGAGCGACTGGGGAGAGAGAGAGCGACTGGGGAGAGAGAGAGCGACTGGGGAGAGAGAGAGCGACTGGGGAGAGAGAGAGCGACTGGGGAGAGAGAGAGCGACTGGGGAGAGAGAGAGCGACTGGGGAGAGAGAGAGCGACTGGGGAGAGAGAGAGCGACTGGGGAGAGAGAGAGCGACTGGGGAGAGAGAGAGCGACTGGGGAGAGAGAGAGAGCGAGAGAGCGACTGGGGAGAGAGAGAGAGCGAGAGAGCGACTGGGGAGAGAGAGAGCGAGAGAGCGACTGGAGAAATAAAGAGGAAAGTGTATGAAAAATAAGAAAATGAAAAAACAACCAAAATAAAGATTTTAACACAAACCTTCGCTGAAGCAGTTGAAAAAAAAAAAGTGCGAATGAAGAAGAGTGGGCGGAAGAAGAGAGAAAAAATGAGAAAATTAGAAAGAATCTGTATAAAAAAAAAAAAAAAAAAAAAAAAAATGAAAAATTGCCAATGAGAATCATCTTTCATGAGGATCGAAATTAAAATCCGTTCGAGTCCAATTTCTTTAAATGACATTTACAATCCAATTAAAAAACCGCCTTCATTAAACAAGAAGAAATAAAATAAACACCCAAGTTGCATTGGCCTTGTGTCAGTCTCGTCGCTTACGTAACCAATTGAGGTCTCCAGTCTGACATTTAGTCCCATCATACGATTAACAAAGTTCGGGCGAGTCGCAAGCGAAGATACCAAATAGGTACCTCCACCCATTTTCAATACTTAGCTTTAAATTGAATTTTTAAAAAAAGTTTTCTTGAAACTTTTACTTTTTAGTTTCAATTGAAAGCTAAATGATCAAATTTACAATTTCCAGTAAGCAAAAGACTCTGCTGGTGTATTTCAAACACAAATTATATTGAGTAAAATCTAAAATTGAGATTTCCTTCAATTTTTCGGTCATTTTTGAGCGATCGACACATTTGTAAACAAAGTTTTGTCTCAGTTTTAAAAATAAAATGTACAACTGTGACATTATTTTTGGAAAATTAACAAATTTGGAGTTAAATTAATCTGATTTACACAAGTATTACTTATTTATAGCATGAAATTTTAAAAAAAACAACTATTTCTTAAACACAGTGTGTTGATCTTTTTGGCCTTTACCCCGTATATTTGACATGTGATGACAGCTAGACAGATGCAAGATAAGTGTATGACGACCGGAATTGACAAAAAAATGGTCCAATTTTTTTTCTTATAAGGGGGGGGGGGGGGAATACAAATTATTTTGAAATACGAAGGCACGACGATTTGTGTTAAACTTTTCAATTTTCGTTTACCTCCAATGAATCGCTAAAAAAAACTAAAAAAAACAACAAACAGCATGAAACAGCATAGTATGAATAAAAAAGTTCATAAACTTAAAACAAACTTTTTCCATCAAAATATTTATATTATTTTTAAGAGGAAAGATCAAAGCAATTTTAAAACATTTTTAATCCCTGCTAACATTTTCGAAATTTTGATAGAAAATGTTTTTATTTGAGTTAGCGGCTAAAAAAGTTTACGACTGTTTTACAATGGGTAACGTAATGATGACGCAACCCACTTTTTTCCCGGTGACAAACACATTAATTTGGAAATTCTCGCAAAAATCAAATAATAGTCAGATTTGAACGAAACTTTCAGTACTCATTCACAAATAAATGAAATTATTTTTTAAATTATTTTTTTTTTTTTAAATATCTTGGTGAAAAATTTTTTTTTTAACTGTTACCCCTCTCTACGTAAATCCATGAAATTTTAATAAATTTTAGTTAGCTGTAAATTTTTTTTTTATTAGTTAAACGCAGGACTCATTGGGGCATATAAATCATCTATCTCTTTTTTTAAAGCGGACAACCTGACCGAAAATCTGCTCCGAAGAGTAAGATAAAAATGCAATAAAACTCTGATATAATTTAATTTGATAAACTTTTAATTGCTGAAATAAATAATTATTAAGGACATTATAGTCTGAAGAAAAAAAAATTTTTCGTTTACTAATAAAATTTTGAAATAATTGTTTTTATTTTTTTATTATAATAATTCATTCATATTTTTTTTATTATAATAATTCATGTGTTACAAATATTTTAAAAACCTTTTATAAAAACGTTGAATTTCTTTTTTACTTAAGAATTGATTATTATATTGCCTATCGAAAATTGAAAAGTTTAATAAAAATCATTCACCCCATTTTATTTTTAAAATAATTAAAAAAATAAATATTGGCAATTTTTATTAAGTACGGTGTTCCATCGGGGCCATAAGTTTCCGTAGAGGTCGTATTGTTTTTGAAAGTTAAGTGTTTGGATGAATTCCCCTTACATCGAAAACGACACAAACCACACTGATTCTAATTTCATTCTTTTTTTTTTTTAATAATTAAAATTATTCTAAAAGCAATTTAAATTTCTTAATTTTTCAGAAAGCAAACTAATAAATAATTTCAGAAAAATATGTAATATTTAAACAGAAAAATATTAATAACATAACTTAGTTCGGTTATTTTAATTTAATTCTCACTTATTAAATTATTTAAAAAAAATTTAAATTTTTATTTATTCAGAAAGCATAGTCTGGTTATAAATCTAAACTAAAATTCTATAAAATATTATATACTTGCTGAAAATATATTAAATTTTTAATTTTACTATTTAGTTAAAAAACAAAAGAAATTTATATTTCCAAATGTTACGTTTTAAGCTACATGAATTTTTTGTCACTTTCGATCGCCATCCAAACGTCATTCACACCTACTACTTGTCAATAAATCATTTGTCAGCTAACATAGCGCTGACAAGAGGGCTACCGTAGTTAAAGAGAGATTTATATTTTAAATTTCCAGGCAGTAAGCACTTGCTACTTGTTTGAAATCAGATAAAGGTAAGTTTCAATTATAAAAATCGACTTAAATAACGTGTCAAGGAGGTATATATATATATATATATATATATATATATATATATATATTTTTTTTTTTGCAAGATTTTTAAAACAGAAATTTGGCTACTGTTTACATAAGTGTCGATCAATCAATAATGGCGGTAAATTTTAAAAAAAAATTTTTTCAGCAGTTAAATTTTTGATTCCGATCAATATAATTTCGGTTTGAACTAAACCAGGGTATTTTGCTTACTGTAATTAGTAAATGTAATCTCTTGGCTTTCAATTAAAGCTTCAAGAAAACTTTTATTTTTAAAAATTAAATTTAAATTGAGGTATCGAAAATGAACAGTGATTTTTTGGAGGTCTACGTTTAGTAAATATAATTTTCACTTAAGTCAAATTAAATTTAAATTAAATATAATTTTCACTTAAGTTAATTTTAAATTAAATTTAAAATTAAATTAAATTTAAATTAAATATAATTTTCACTTAAGTTAATAACCTCACGCCATAAAATCTTGGAAGTATTTTTTAAATTTCATAAATTATTATAATATAAAAAAAGGTAAATTCTTTTAAGATTTCATTATTAATCGAAATTTCTTTTTCTTCAGACGGTAATGTCCTTTATTTATTAAAGCAATTAAAAGCTCATCAAACTAAATAATTTGATAGTAAATAAAAAATGCCATAAAACTATTAGGAACAGATTTGCGGAAGTAAATACAAAAAATGTTTAAAAAAAATAAGTACCTCCACTTATTTTCGATGCCAGTCTTTTGAATTCAATTTTTAAAAATAATTTTTTTAAAAACTTGTTTTAATTTTAATTGAAAGCTAAATTATTAAATTTACTATTTTAAGTAAGAAATATACTCTGGTGTATTTCAAACAAATTATATTGATTGGAATCTAAAATTGAAATTAAAAAATAAAAATTTAATTTCTTCGCCATTTTTGATCGATCGACCCATTTGTAGACAAAAGTTTCTCGGTTTTAAAAATCTTGCAAAAATGAAAAACATCCGTGACGCGTTATTTTTGAAAAACTAAATTTAATGTTAAATCAATCTGATTTACACAAATCAGATTATTTATAGCATAAAATTTAGAATAAAACTATTTCGTAAACACAGTGTGTTGATTTTCTGACCACTTCCCCGTATATTTGACATGTGATGACAGTCGGACATGCGAGATAAGGTGATCACAAGTGACAACTGTATAATTTTTTTTTTTTACGGTAAGAGAAAAAATTGAAACGCATGATATTTTAAAGAGTTGTATTTTGGCAATATTGTCTTACGAAATTTTCACTCAACTTTTCAGTTTGTTCTGTGCATGGTAAGTCGGGTGGATCGGTCTATTTTTCTCGTTTTTGTTTTGTTTTTTTCGTTACTAACTTAAGTATTTTGCTACTTACTTTTGCGGTGCACTTAAGATTGTGTAAATTATTTTGGCTTTCAAGTTTCGTTTCGATATAAATGGTTTGAGGTTTAATTTTCTTAGCAATGCCGTTCTATGAAAGAATTTAAGGGAAGCTGCTCTTTGACTATTGGTCATTTTACCCCCCTCAACCTGGCTATTGGATGTATGCTCCGTAGTCCCTCTTTCCTTCTCTCACTCTCTTTCACCCCGTTCTAGCCTACTTAACAGGCAGTTCACTCACCTACACTATCTGAAAAAAAAAAAAAAAGTTGAATTGTATTTTGGCAATAATGTCTTTCGAAATTTTCACTCAACTTTTCAGTTTGTTCTCTGCATGGTAAGTCGTTTGGATTGGACATTTTTTTCTTTTTTTTTCTTTTTTGTTACTAACTTAAGTATTTTGCTACTTACTTTTTTGGTGCACTTAAGCGAGATTGTGTAAATTATTTTGGCTTTTTAGTGTCGTTTCGACTTATACAAGTTACAACGTAGTGAAATGTTTAATTTACTTTTTTTTGTTAATTGGAGTAGATAGTACCTACTATTGCCCGGTCTCACATTCCACCACCTTTTGAACAGGAGTAAAGGTGATCGCCTTGTTTCTTGTTTCGGAAGAGTTCCCTGTTTATCTCCCTTCTCCTTCGGTCATAGTGTTAGTTTAGCTGGAAGCTCTTTGCAGTTATTGAGTATGGTGGCAACGTCTCTTCATTCTGAGGGTAGCGGGTTGGCAGTTTCCTGGTTGCTGCTTTCGACTGCTAATTAGGAGCCCGAACTAGCGTAGCGTCTTGAGAGGCTACTCTGGTCAACAGTTGAATAATATCGGGTTTATGTAGTGCCATATCGCGCATGGACGGGCGTCCCTGCATGAACCTCCGGTGGGCAACTCTGAGGCCACATTATATTGCAGGCTGCGCCAGTCCCCATCCTTCACATGCTGCAAACAGTGACCTACTGATTCTACTCTAGACCTCTCTCTAACTAAATCCCTATGAAAACAAGTAAACAAAATAGTAAAACTAAATCAGCTAGTCAGAAAACGCACAAACCTGTCTGCGTCTCATTCACAAACATACGAGGTATCTGCACTAACTTTTACAGCGTAGAATCACTCCAAACTAACTCACCTGATATGTTAGCCCTATGTGAAACTAACCTTGACCCTTCTATCCGCTCTTCTGAGTTTTATGTTCCTGGTTACCTTCCCCTCTTCAGGAAAGACTCCAATGTCCATATGCATGGGCTTGGGGTTTATGTCAGCGAACACTTCCCTCTAGCTAGGGTGACATCTCTTGAATCCCGGAACCATTCTTTCATGTGCTTCCGTCTCTCACCTCTAAGCTCGGTTAGCTATCTCTTCTTTCTCTACCGCTCCCCCTCCTCCTCTGACTATTCGGTACTTGATAGCATCTCTAACAATATCGACAAGGCCATTTCTTCTCATCCATCTGCCCATATATTTGTGTTCGGTGACTTTAACGCCCACCACACCAAGTGGCTGGAAAACTGTCACCGACCTTGCTGGTGTCCACACCATGAATTTTTCAATCACCGAATCCCTTACGCAAGTGGTGGACCTCCCCACGCGTTTCTTCAATAACCCTAAAGGAAGGGACTCACTACTAGACCTCTGCTTCACTTCCATCCCAGGCTCTAGCACTATCAGACAGGTCTGCCCCCTCGGAAAATCTGACTACGCTGTAGTTTCCGTCAACATCTCATTCCACTCCCACCCTACCCAAGAAACCCAGACCAGCAGAATATCCTACTGCTACCAAAGAGCAGACTGGGATTCATTCTGAGATTTCCTCTGTGACGTCCCTTGGAACAACGTTTTTAGTCTTCCCGTCGAAGACTCTGCATCCGAGGTCTCCTCTTGGGTTAAGGCTGGCATCGATGCTTTCATCCCTGCCAGGAAATTTCAGCTTAAATCTCATTCGTCTCCCTGCTTCTCGCTCGCTTGCTCGGCCGCCATTGTCCACCAGAATCATTTCTTCCGGCTCTATCGTAGCTAGGCGTCGGACCAAAACAGTTGCCTTTTCGCCTCAGCTCGTAATAAGTGTAAAAAGATACTTAACAAAGCTATGATGATGTCTGCTGCCAGAATGAAGCAACGCACAGCATCCTTTATGTTCGGAGCCAAAGACTACTGGCGATTGTAAAAGCGTGCTTAACAAGAGTAAGTCCTCAATACCCCCCCCCCATAATCAATCAATTTGAGGTCCTCAACCTCCTCAGCGGACAAGGCTGAAGGCTTTGCTCGCAGATTCTCGACCAATTCGAGACTGGATTCGTCTGGAGTTTCTACACCCGACTTCCTACTTAGAACTGAGGCTCAACTGAATGACGTCCACATTACACCCTCGCTGGTCTCTAACCTCATCTCAAAACTTGACCCTCACAAAGCTAGCAGAGGGAACGGAATCCCAATCATATTCTTGAGGAAATGTGCCCCTGAACTCTGTTCTTTCTAAGCTCTACAACTTCTACCTATCTGTTTCCTGCTTTCCTGCCTGTTGCAAGTCTTCCTCTGTAGTTTCTATATTTAAGAATACTGGAGAACCCTCGGACCCCGCAAATTACCGCCCTATCAGCCTTCTTCTGATCTTTGGCAAAGTGTTCGAAGCAATTATCAACGCCGTGGTGGTTCAGCATCTCACAGCCTACAGGCTCCTCTCGGACAAACAGTATGGTTTCCGCTTCACCAGGTCTACTTCTGATATGCTAACGACCATCTCCGAGTATATATACCAGACTCTCGACAAGAATGGTGAAGTCCGAACCGTTGCCTTGGATATCTCCAAAGCGTTAGACAGTCTGGCATGCTGGCCTTCTACGCTAACTGCGGAGCTATGGTATAATTGGACATTTGTTTGACCTAATCCAGTTTTCCTCTCTAACAACACATTGAAGGCGGTATTAAACGGACATGCCTCCCAGAACTACCATACGAACGCGACTGTCCCTCAAAGCTCTATCATAGGTCCTACGCTCTTTCTGATCTACATTGATGATCTCCCCGATGCCGTAAGATCCCAAGTAGGCATGTAGGCCGATGACACCACAGTTTACTCTCGCCTCGATCAAAAATCTAGTGTGTGCGACAAAGCGAACCTCGCTGCGAGCTTGAAAAGGACATCCAATCCGTAGTGGACTGGGGCAAGAAATGGCTCTTAAATTTTAATGCATCCAAAACGAAGCTACTATCAATTAACCATCATAGATAATCACACCTACCTCCAATAAGCATGGAACAGGTTGCCTCCCAGAGAGTAAAACACTACGCCTCCTTGGTCTCACACTTACAGCAGACCTCAAATGGAATGACTATATCGAATCCATTGCTAAATCAGCTGCTATGAAAGTCGGTTCTCTGTGCAGGGCCCGGACGTTTTTTCCGTCTGAATCTATCTTGCACATATATAGATCTACCATCCGCCCGTGCATTGAATACTGCTGCCATATCTGGTCGGGTGTCCCTGCTATTCTCCTCGGGCTTCTCGACAAGGTACAGCGGAGGGTCTGTAATGTGATCGATACCAACTTGGCAGACCGCCTGCAGTCTCTCTCTCACCGGCGCGACGTGGCTTCCCTGTGTCCCTAGATACGAATTTGCACGAGAAACTAGATTAGCAACTAGATCCCACCCTTTTACAGTGAAACCGATAAAATACAACCGTAACTTCTACTCAAACAGTTTCTTTTCTCGCACTTCCCAACTGTGGAATTCCCTTCCACGTGATTGCTTCCCCGACGGCTACAATCGCCATGAGTTTAAATGTAAGATCAATAGACACCTAACACACTAACTCGCTCCCATTCTTTCAAACACTCTTCCCATCTGCCCAACCCTCATCCTCGGTATCCTTACCCATCTATCACCTTCTTCCTGACATTTCCTACTTCTAACCAATCCGCCTTTTTCCCCTATGTAGCCCCATGCGCAATAGTGGCAGTGGAATGCCTTGCTTGGGGTGAAATGATTAAAAAAAAGTTATTTTATCGGAACTTCAGAATCAAGAGTTTAAATAATTCATTTTTAATTCTAGAGTGGGTACCTATACTCATTTTCGATACCTAGCTTTTTATATACAAAATGTTTTCTTGAAACTATGATTTTAGTTTTAATTGAAAACTAATTGATTAAATTTACTAATTTCCACTAAGCAAAATACTTGGGTGTATTTAAAACAGAAATTATATTGATTAGAATCTAAAATGAGCTTTTGAAAATTTGTCAATTTTTCGGCCATTTTTGAGCAATCGACACATTTGTAAACAAAAGTTAATTATCGGTTTTAAAAATCTTTCAAAACAAAAACATCCGTAACACGCTACTTTTGGAACATTAGCAAATTTAAAGTTAAATTAATCTGATTTACACAAGTATTACTTGTTTATAGCATGAACTTTAGAATAAAAGTATTTCTTAATCACTGAGCTGCGACCTGAGCAAGGTGCGAATGGCAGTCAGGTGTTAAATGACAGTTAAGTATGGCTGACCGAATGGACATAATTATACAAGAAAAAGTTTCCATGTAAGGGGGAGAAATCGTAGTCTTTTAAATATACACAAACAAAAAACAAGAATTAAAACAAAAACAAAAAAAATTATTATATTTTATAATTCTGGAGCATTTGTATTAAACTTGCCAATTTTCGATTTGTCTTCACTTAACTTACAACCTCATCGCAACAAGGCTTTGTAGAATAAAGAAAAAATACTTAATTATAACTCATTGAAAATCTTTTCTTCTGACTCTAATGATTATATATATATATATATATATATATATATGCTTATCCAATTAAATAATTTGATACTTTTATCGCAATTTTTATCATAACTAGCAGTATAGCCCGGATTTGCTCGGGTGTAATGAAAGCTTTAAAACTAATCCACGGTCCTGGAGCTCAGACTCAGCTTAAAGAATATTTGTGTGAAGTTTGAGAATCGGATAAAAATTGTGGATTTGTATAAAGGACATACATACAGATAAACAGACACAAGCATCTTGCCTTTTATACATATATATATATAAAATCGATTTTCTGCACTATTGTAAGAACTGCAACCTTGAAACTTCTGAATATCGTTTTTTATGTCTTTGTCTATGAGTGTATCAAATTTGTTTAAAACCGGACCACTCCTTCGATAACCCGATTTTTTTCGATTATCGATATATATCGGGGGTACCTCGACACAAAACTTAGCCAAGAACACTCGCAGACGCTTATAGCACAACTGTGTAAATTTTCAAGAAAATCGGTTCGGCCCTTTCGGAGTCTATAGGTAACGGACACACACACAAAGTTCCATTTCTAAATAAGTTTAGATTTAGATATTCGGAGCAGAGTTTTTTGAAAAATAGCCAACTGTTTGAAGAAAATGCTATATAATTTATATTCCCCAATGAGACCTTTGTTTAACTAATTAAAAAAAAATTTTGAAACAAAATTGAATTTCTTGAAGTTTAATGAATTTACGCAAAAAGGGTTAACAGATCTTTGTGTGTGTGTGTGTGTGTGTATATATATATATATATATATATATATATATATATATATATACGCACAAAGATTCTCTAAAAATAATAATTTCAAAAATAATTTCATTCATTTGACCGGAAAAAAATGAGTGACGTAATAATTACATTATCCCTTGTAAACTCTGGTAACAATTTGGTAACCCACTGAAGAAACACAAAACTATTTTTTGGCCAAAATTTCGAACCTGTTTGAAAGGATCAAAAAATTTTTTTTGAAAATAAAAAATACCTTGAGCTTCCCTCCTAATAATAGACATTTTAGCGGAAGAACTTAGTTTTTAAGTTTGGAGCCTTTTTCTTCATAATATGCTTTTCTCCTTTTCAGCTAATTAGTGGAGGTACCTATTTTAGAGTCTTTTAACACATAATAATTGATGTTTGAAGGGAGCCTTCGATAATCATGTGGCGGTCTTGGTGCGGATAGGCAGTTACAGTTTAGCTCACGACAGAAGTGAGTGTGGTAGCCAATTTGTCAAACCAGAGTAACATGTTTTCTAGGCAAAAACGTAAAACATACCACTAGATTTAAGCGTTTCCGTGTTGGACGATATTACAAATAAAATCTATTAGCCAAATAGCATATCCTTTTTTTAATTTTATTTTCCATGTGTTATAATTTATTTGTATGGAACTGTGGCGAATGTGAGTGTGTGTTGGAGGATTTTTGCATAACGTACGTGTATATTTTCGTGTTACATATAAAACGATTTAAAATATATCTCATTAAAAAAAATAGTGTGGGGGCGTCGAACTGCAAGGTAAACTGGGAATAATTTCTGTTGGATTTCATCTGGCACAAGGTCACTTCCAAAAGGGACTTTCTATCCAAATTCTTACAACCCACCATTATTTTTATAAGCATTGAAAATCCATGATTAAACAAGCAATGAGAAAGTGAAATGAAGTTGACAAAACATTAATTTGCAACAATACAGGGTATTAACAAATATTTAACAAGAATATATAATATCCATAGGTGTTGAATAATATGTGAAATTGGTTGTTTGAAATTGTCTTCCATTGTCTGTGTGAGAATTACTGTGACGAATTTTAACGTAAGTTTGAATGTTCATTATTGTTGAAAGAATTTACACAAAGTTAAGAAAATTATGTATGAAAATGTTGCTGAGACGAATTGTTCAAATATGAAAGTTTATGAATAATGTTCATGGTGTTAGTTGTGCAATAGATAGAATATTTATTTTGTGCACATGTTAGTTGAAGAAATAAATGGCTTCTAATTGCGTCCTGCAATTAGTGCGGTTGTGTGAGAGCGAATTAGTTGAAATTTATGAACGCGACCCCGCGATAGCATGGCCCTATCGCGGGCAGCTGAAATTGCCAACTGCCTTGCTTGGTATTCGAACTGGAACTGCCGCTGTGTAGCACGTGTGTCCCTGCTATTCATACATCCCGGAAAAACGCGGAAAAGCATAAGGATATCACGTGATTGTCGCGTGTGTGTATGTACATTGAGTGAGTGCAGCTGTGGATGAACTGTATGGAAATACACGTGATTCCACAATATTTATTCTAGTTCTTCCGGCGTGTTAAGATACCAATATATCACGGATAAACTAATTCCTATAGTGGGTCTTGGGTTGTGAAGTAGATAAATATTTTTATCTCTCTTTTCCAGCAACCCCATGACGACCTTCCACTTAAATATAACCTTTGAACTCCCTTCACTCACACTATTATATTGTAATATGAACTGTAAATTGTTTTATTCTTCAAGTTATAGAATTTTAACGATATTTTCGTGAGAAAAGTTGCGCCACCTGGTGTCGTTTTTACTGCCTATGTTAGGGTATTAAGAATCTTTAAAGCTTCAACAGACTTATTTTAGACGCGTTAAAAAATAAAAACATTCATACACGTTTTGTGTACTAAAATTCATTTAGGAGGAAAAAATACAACCATCTTTATAAATTGACAGTGTCTTTGGTTTGAGAGACATTCCTATGTTTGTGAATACAGTGATTTCTTTTCGAGATTTCTATTTGGTTCTGTCAAACTGTTTGTTTGTTTGGTGATAGCCAAGTCGTTCAAAAGATATTGAAGAAACAAAAGACATGTTCTTTTTCTACTTGATTTACAGAACTTATTTCGGCATAAAAATTGAACCCAGCCTGAGGATAAACTTCGCGTGGCGTAATGTGATCGTGCTGAGTTGTTTTGGCTTGTCGACTTTTCAAAATAACTACATGCCGTTTGTGCTTGACGTGTAGAGAGGTGGGTTCTCTCCCTTGAGAAAGATGGCGGAAACAGCAAGTGGTGAGTTAGGGTCTATTCAACATGGCTTCATTACCTGTAAAGCATTTCCTCCACATTTACCACCAGTCTGTTTTTGCTTGACTGCATATCATCGGTCGATGACAACCACTGAAAAGAGGGCATGCTGAGTGTTATAAACCTAAAGGTTTATATTAAAAAAAAATGTCTGGCTTGAAAAAAATGTTTACATCTAACAGGAATAAATAACATAAAATTAAAGCCATCCAACTATCATTAAGGAATACATTTTTTTTACGTGAGTACAACAAATATTGGATCTTTTAGTATTAATTCGCTAAAAAAAAAAAAATTATATTTAATAAAATTCACTTAAAAATTCAGAAATTTAAGATTTAAAATTTATTCAAAAATACATTATTTTTTACCTTTAAATAAATGGTTTTATGTACGGTAAGTTGTGACCTTTGGAATCAATTTCCATTCCTTAGCGGCTTCTCACCATGGCATTCCCTGAGACGGTAATGTCATCTATCCTGTCAGTCTGTTACACCCCAAATCATTTAGAACATTTCATCGACGTAGTGATGAAATATTTACTATAAGAAGCGAACGCCATTCTCCTTGTCGTTGAATTCTTGTTTTAACTCCAGAAACTTCATGGCAAAATAAGCAAATTTTGATTTAATATTTATAATTTATTGGGGTGAATTAATATTTGCGATAAGTAACTTTACAATGCATTATTTGGGGTGAATTAACAGAAAAGTTCCCAAATATTTCATCCCACCCTCTTAGTATTATTAATCATAATCAAGTCAGTTTAGATTCTTGATATAAAAAAATAAGTTTATGAATCTTAATCGAGAACTGAAAGATTTATGTCAAGTAAAATGTAATCTTTTAATCAACATAATATTGTATTGTAGATTCCGTTATTTTCTGACATGACTATTGCTTAGGGCTTTGGGGTGGTTGACAAAAATTCAACCGGAACCTAGAAACGAAACGAAACTTTTGCAAATTCAAATTGTAATAAACAATTGCTTTAGAGCGAATCGGAAAATCTTTGCTCTGTTTCTAATTCGGACTTCAAAAGATCTATCTTGATAAGTTGCTAGAATTCGACAAGAAACACTTTCCTTAGATGTATTAACTAATCAGAACTACTCTTAAAAAAAAAGAAGAAACAAAAATTATATTTATATAAGGAACACTATCCACCAGTAGAAACAGAGTCGAGTTCGTATGTCTCGACTAGACATAGATACGTACACGTGCATACACACACACACACAGCCGTCTAGTCAAAGAGTCAACTTTCTTTGTTCACACCATTCATATGACATAAGTTTTTAATAATATCAATTTCACTTTACACCATCCTCATCATCTGCTGACAATCACGCCATGAACTTTGCTATTTCTCAATCTCTTACACAAATGGTGAATTTTCCTACGCTCTTCTCTACTAGATGTTTGCTTCACATCTGTATCTGACTCTTGCCAAGTCTCGCAGCTTTGCCCGCTCGGTAACTCTGATCGTGCTGTTGCTTCTATTAATATCTCTCACCACTCTCACTCCCCCTAGGAGCCTCCTACCAACAGAATTTCCTACTGCTACCAAAGAGAAGCCTGGGGTGCGTTTCGTGATTTCCTATGCGACGTCCCTTGAGAAAAAGGGTACAATCTCCCAGTTGACGACTGCACCTATGAGGTCTCTTCCTAGATGAAAGCTATCATTGATGCCTTCATACCGATCAAACCCCATTCCTCCCCTTGGTTCTCTCCTGCCTGTTCGGTTGCCATTGCCCACAGAAACCACTTCTTCCGGCTATTTCAGAGCCAAGTGTCTGACCATAAAAGGCACCTATTTGTCTCTGCTCGTAATGAGTGTAAGAGGATCTAGAATGACACTAAGCTATTATTTGCTGAGAGAATGAGGCAGCGCATAGCTGCCCGCAAGCTCGGCTCCAAAGACTGCTGGTGGCTCTGCAAACGTGTGCTGAACAACAGCAAATCCTCCATCCCTCCCTTAATACTCTTGAGGTCCTCACGGCATCTGTGGACAAGACCGAGTGCTTTTCTTGCAGATTCTCATTCAACTCCACATTTGACTCGTCTATAGTATCCGAATCCGACTTCCCTCTTAAAACTGAGGCTCAACTGAAAGATGTTCACATTAATCTCAAAACTTGACCCCCATAAGGGGAACGGAGGTGACGGAATCCCGGTGATTGGGTTCTCGACAGACTCCAAAGAAGAATCTGTACCGTGATCGGTCTCGACTTGACAGCGGGATGTGGATTCTGTTTATTCTACAAATATAATCAATAAAAATTATTTGTTATTAACCTAGAACTGTAGGCATTTCTTTTTTGGACCGATTGGATAATACCTGCTAGATTAATTTAAACTGTAGTGAGGTCAATCCCCACTAGGTGCTCCACACTTTTTCAGCCTTGTGCCACATCTAAGCTACGCTTTAAAAAGCTATTATTGGGCACTATGACGTAATGTAATGGTTAACGAACTTTTCTCGCGATAATAATAACAGTAGTGTGTGATTCTCACTGGGTGTCCCATACTTTCAGCCTTCAGCCACATTTAAGTTATGCTAAGAAAATCACCATACCGTATTAAACTACGCCCAAACTTTCTACTCAATAACAGACATTACAAATAGGCAAAAAAAAAGCTAAATACAGGGTGCGATGAATAAATTGTCATCTAAATTATGCAAAAAAAAAAAAAATTAAAACACTGACATTTCAACAGAATTTTTTGTGTAATTTTGGTAAATATATCGAACTACTAAGGAGTAAATTTATTCGATAAAATCGACATTGCTTTCAATCACGGCCTCTAGATGATTTCGAAATCTTCTGCAACTCCTCTGGACAGTCTCCTTGTTCAACTACCGCCATAATCTTTGTCTACAGTTCATCTTTGGTGTTACAAAGAGTTTTTAGGAGGTCAAATGTAAAGGGTGATGTGGCTGCAAAAATTATCTGACAGCTATGATTGGATTTTTCTGCTTGTGTGGCATGGTGCAGAATCCTGTTGCCAGACGTACGGCAGCACTGCCTTCCCAAGTCACTTGATGTAGAACTCCGTGTTAAGTCTGAGGAAGATGAATGGTATCTTAACGCCACCATCACTACTGATCACTCTAAACACCAATGCCAAATAGTAACACATGCCGCTTCCAAACCTCTGGCGGAGTGAACTGTGTCATGATATTATTTTCCTCGAAGACGATGTCCAACTGACCCTACTATACTGTGCAGTCGACAAAATAAAAAAACAACGCGCATATGCGAAATTAAAAATATAAAATAGCGACAATTTTCCCACTGTACCCGATTCAACATGCCATTTTTATCAAAGTGTCTATTGGTTAGAAATTAACATCACCTGTAAAATATTTGATAATCAAAAAAAAAAAAAATTAAAATAAACCCTTATTTTTCTCGAGCCTACTTTCAGGAAAAATTAAGATTTCGATTTTCAGTGAGTATAGATGCGGCAGTCTTAAGGGCGTTCAAACAGAAGAGAAGCGTCACTACATAACCCCTCCTCCAACTCTAGCGCGTGCTGAAAAAAAAAAGTGTCGGCGTCTTCAAACGAATCAGCGGCAACAACACCAGCAAAAAAAAGTCAGTGAATCTTCGCTGACGATCAAAATCCTTTTTCAAGTTCAGCCTTTTTCTATGGATCATCTACCCCAAATACTAACTCATGGAAAACTTATAGTCGTTAGATCATTTCCGTTCATTGAAATTAAGATGTCAAAATCAGTGAAAAACAATATTGGGGTGCTTTCTTTTTTAACATTGGAAACAATTTACGAAATTTACTAAATGTTAGCATTCGAAACTTTATTGCGAAAACAGTTTTATGGATTCTAATCTCAGAGTTTCGAGCAACTTAAAATCGAGTTGCCTTTAATCAACATAAAATAGGCTTCTCCACTTCAAATATGAAAGTTTAATAACTTTAATAATTTCTTGACGACAATACAATAATTGTGATTTCTTTTCCTGTAACGGCATCATTAAAACTGATGATGCCGTAATAGGAAATGAAAAATGAAAGGTCCGAAATAATGTCAGTTTGTATGTAAACCTTAAAAATACATATTGGCCTCGTAGAAACCCGGATTAAAGTGGTTAAAATATTAATTCGCTCGTCTTGATTAACTTCTCCCTTATTTTGAACTTCCTGTTATGCGTTCTAAAAGTGAGACGTTGGAAAATCAGTTTATTTATAATTCCATGAAGATACCGAAAGGTTGAAACCAAGGTAGCGTAATCGGCTGATCTTCCGAACTAGAACACACACACACGTGTGTGTGTACACGTTGTATTCGTATAATTTTGTAATAATTATCTCCTCTTTAGATAAATTTCCTAAACATCAGGTTGTCGATGAATGTGTTAATACCGAAAAAGAAAAAGAAGAAAGAAAGAAAAAG
Organism: Ascarosepion bandense; assembly: GCA_037127315.1. Lineage (NCBI taxonomy): Eukaryota > Metazoa > Mollusca > Cephalopoda > Sepiida > Sepiidae > Ascarosepion > Ascarosepion bandense. The sequence goes on along the minus strand of JBBBDQ010000562.1, from coordinate 6,202,892 downwards.
AAGAAGAAAGAAAGAAGAAAGAAAGAGAAGAAGAAGAAGAAGAAGAAGAAAGAAAGAAGAAGAAGAAGAAGAAGAAGAAAGAAAGAAGAAGAAGAAGAAGAAGAAGAAGAAGAAGAAGAAGAAGAAGAAGAAGAAGAAGAAGAAGAAGAAGAAAGAAGAAGAAGAAGAAGAAGAAGAAGAAGAAGAAGAAGAAGAAGAAGAAGAAGAAGAAGAAGAAGAAGAAGAAGAAGAAGAAGAAGAAGAAGAAGAAGAAGAAGAAGAAGAAGAAGAAGAAGAAGAAGAAGAAGAAAGAAAGAAAGAAAGAAAGAAAGAAAGAAAGAAAGAAAGAAAGAAAGAAAGAAAGAAAGAAAGAAAGAAAGAAAGAAAGAAAGAAAGAAAGAAAGAAAGAAAGAAAGAAAGAAAGAAAGAAAGAAAGAAAGAAAGAAAGAAAGAAAGAAAGAAAGAAAGAAAGAAAGAAAGAAAGAAAGAAAGAAAGAAAGAAAGAAAGAAAGAAAGAAAGAAAGAAAGAAAGAAAGAAAGAAAGAAAGAAAGAAAGAAAGAAAGAAAGAAAGAAAGAAAGAAAGAAAGAAAGAAAGAAAGAAAGAAAGAAAGAAAGAAAGAAAGAAAGAAAGAAAGAAAGAAAGAAAGAAAGAAAGAAAGAAAGAAAGAAAGAAAGAAAGAAAGAAAGAAAGAAAGAAAGAAAGAAAGAAAGAAAGAAAGAAAGAAAGAAAGAAAGAAAAGAAAGAAAGAAAGAAAAAGAAAGAAAGAAAGAAAAAGAAAGAAAGAAAGAAAGAAAGAAAGAAAGAAAGAAAAAGAAAGAAAGAAAGAAAAAGAAAGAAAAGAAAGAAAAAGAAAAAGAAAAGAAGAAAAAAGAAAAAAGAAAAAGAAAAAAGAAAAAAGAAAAAAAAGAAAAAAACTCGCAAGAAACTCAAGTAGTTTCTATTCAGATTAAATTTAATTAAATTTAAAATCAGCTAATTTTTCTCTAATAATGTTTCAGAAAATTATTTTATTTTTTTAAATATTTTTTTAACAAAGGGAGTTACGCCGTGTTGACAGATTTGTCAATATAGACGATTTTATTGATTTTTACTGATAATTGTAGTAAAAAAAATCCAATCAATGTAAATTCACTTTGAAATAAAGCAAAGTATTTTCCACATTGGAAATATAAGTTTTAATTGCAAGCTAATGAATCAAATAAGTTTTACGAAATTTTTAATTTTTAAAATACATTTTATACTTTAAGTATCGATTTTTCAAAGTTAACTACATGTATTTCACAGCTCATTTTAATATTGAGATATACTGGCTTAAATTATTTCCTCTTTTTGGAATGTTATCCACATCGTTATTGCAATGTTTACATTACGGGCGTTGTACACTCAGGCCTTCTTCAGGTGCTGGGAATTTTAAACCAAACCCTTTATTTTGATCACTGGGGTATATCATTCTTATTCTATGTGCGATGCCACTTCCTGATGGCATGTAGTTATCTCACTTTAACTGAAATCTCTAAGTTACTTTATTGAGATATTAGGTTCATAAGTTCCAAAAGTTTATACACGGATGCCCTATAGGACACATGACCTAGTGGATTATAAACTTTAGCTAGTTCCAGTGACTTGACCCGAAAGTTTTAAGTTCAATATCTGGCCATAGCAGCGGTGAACAAATAACTTAGTCGAGTTAAAGGGAGAAAAGGAATCACCACCTCCTATGGTTGAAATAATTGATAGAAAACACCACTGGAAATGACGTAAACTCGAGGAATCAGTGCAAATGCTAGGCCACAAAAATCTCTCAAGGCGACCAAACATAAGAATTAATACAATATGGGAACCAGTAATAGACAATGCTAGAGAAAATCATTAGCTTCAAAGATTGCAATATGAGCTCTGAAATAAAATGAAATAATTGATAAGGATCACTATTAGAAACTACGTGAACTTAAGGAATCAGCGCATATGCCAGGCCACAAAAATCTAAGCCAACTGAGCATATAAATGAATACACTATGGGAACCAGTAATAAGGAGTGCTAGAGAAAATCATTAGTTTCAAAGATTGCAATATGAGCTCTGGTAAAACAATAGTTACTAAGACATTCGGTTTATATGTCCGAAAAATTCATATATTCATAGCCCAGTGAATGTAGGCGTTATTTAATTCCAGTGACTTGACCCAAAGAGAGTTTTGAGTTCAATACTTGGCTACAGCAGTGGTGAACAAATAACTTAGAGATATGAGTTAAAGGGAGATAACTACATAGCGTCCGGAAGTGGTATTGTGCATGGAATGAGAATGATTATCCCAGTGATCAAAATTCAGTTAAAAATTCTGAAGATCTAAAGAAAGCCCGATCGTACAACTGCCGGAACATCGTAGACATGGCAATAAAATGAGGATAACTGTTCGAACAGTGTAAATAATATACACAGTACCTCAATTTCAGAAGGATAGACAAAGGTGGTTTTTCAAGTAGTTTATCTGATGTACAATAAAATTATTTTGTACTGTAGGTTGCATCAGTAGCTCTGCCTTTGTATTTGTAGCTGTTCGTGGAAATGACATGATCGTTTATTTGTTTGGAATTAAAGTGAATTCATAAGTTATTTTCTTCGAATACATTTATTTAATGACGTATTTTTCTCACTTGTTTGCTTCATCAGATGTCAGTTAAGTTCCATACGTGATACACGCTTGGACGATCATGTCTCGAAAGAGACATGACTGACTGGGCAGAATATTATCCCGCAGTAGGTTGCCATTGCTTTCTGCGGTAGACTGGTTACCGACCAAGGCTATAGAACCCAATCTGTTCTGTTATTTAACCCATAACTGGAAGGAATAGACAGATTAATACATTTCCCAAAGGTATTTGCGCGTAAGTGAATGCAATGAATTCAGCTGGAATTCGAACTCGGCTCCCCAATTTCTAGTTCCGAGCCGATATCCAATGCACCACAACGCACATCCGATGTAGTTTAGGATATTTCGAGGATGGATCTTCATTCTGTAGAAATAACTGATCGTGCAATTTGCTACGTCCAAATGATCAGGATTTCTAAAGTCTTCCAAATATTTAGGCTTTGTTTTTCCTTGGGGAGATTTTTTTTTGTTTTATTTCCAAGATAAACGAGAAATAGTAAACATCTCATTCCTCAAATTTCTTTATTTTGAAATTAACCGAGATTACGTACACTGATTTTCGAAGTATTCAGACACTCCTATAAATACTCAATTGGCAGCAAGGTCTCATTTTACAGTTGAAACAGCTAAATGTAATAGATATAACAGTACTTTGGTCTTCCAAAATTTAAATGCAATATCAATCGTTACCGTCTGTCTTCATTTGTTTTTTTTTTAATTGTTCTCTCTCAATTTTTTCTCATTCTCTCACACTAAGTAACCTGTAGCCATAGAGAGATGGTTAATGCTTATTAATTCGGCCTTGGTGGGATACATAACCAAATTCCTTACAGCTTACAGATTTTACCCAGAATTGTCAGAAGGTTGGTTGTCGGTTGGCAGGTTGGAATGTGTGGAATAGTGTAAGAATAAAAATGTACATTTTTCATGTTAAAATAGAAATTTATTAATGAAAATGATAACATGAATTGTGATAGAAATTAATGTTTAAATAGAAAGTTGAGGGTATCAAGAAATGTTCCTAGCAGTAATTTGTTGGAAAAAGGTTATGCGTGCGTACGTACGTATGTATGTATTAGCGTTTGTTTGGTAGGAATGTCTTTGAATGGAGAAGTAGTAAAAGGAATCAGCACACGAGAAAGGAGAAATAGGACAATATGCGACGCGACCTATGTCCAGGTCGTGGTTGAAGTTTCTCCAGTTACATTTTAGTTGTTTTATCTCGCTGCTCCCAACTGACTGACTGGCGCTGATTTGATTAAAGCCTTTATAATCATTCAGATTTTCGAACTGGATAGCTAAGTCTGTTTTAGTCTTACAAATCGCTCCCATTGGTCAGAAAAACAATTTAACAACTACTTGCGAAATCTGGTTTCGGTTTTTTCTTTAAGCATATAGTCAATCCTTTTTCAATTTAGGAAAAACCAGGATTTCACACGTCATTGTTAATTTTTGTAAAAATGAAGACGGTTGATTTTAATTCTTAATTTCCTATCCACCTCAAACTCTCTTGCGTCTTATTGACTTTATTGCCTTGCTTGGTTGAAATGATTAAAAAACAAAAACTCGTCTCATAATTCATAGACTTCACTTGTTGGACCCCCAATAACCGCAATTGATTCCCTCTCGCATACTCTCTTGCTTAGCCCTCGATTAAACTGTGTATAGTAAATATTTAACTATATAAATACATGTTTACGTATGAACGTCCCAAAAAAGGATAAGTGAATACAAATTCGTCTGAAATCAAGAGTTACTCTGATTGGTATGAATCACTGCTTGTCAATGATTAAATATAGTTACCTCCGCGCAGTTGCTGAAAAAAAAAAACCCCAGCATAGTATCATGCTGACAGGTTTCAAACTTAAAAACAAAGTTTTATAATCAAAATGTTTAAGCTATTATTATTAAGAGGAAAGATCAAATTTTGTAGTCATTATTTAAAAAAAAAATTAATCCTTTCTAACACGTTCAAAATTTCAGTTAATTTTTCTTGTTTTCCGTCAGCGACTGACGCCATTTTATGTAATGTAACTATTAAGGAAAACGTAATATTACGCAAGTTGTTTTTTGGTGTTAAAATACATTAATTTGAAAATTCTTGCAAATATCAATTGTCTGATTTTAATGAAATTTTCAGGACTTATTCACAAATGAATGAAATTATTTACGCAAATGTTTATTTTTAGAAACTTTTGGTAATATATATTTATTTTTTTTAGATCTGTTATCCCCCCCCCCCCCACACACACACTAATTGCATAAAATTTCTAGAAATACATTACCTATACTGATTTGTTATTAGTTAAATGCAAGACTCACAGGGGAATGTAAATCTTTTTTTTAAATTGCGAGACCGTTTTTCCAGAAATCTGCACCAAATAGTAAAATAAAACTTGCATTAAACTACGTTATTTTTAATGTAGATAAAATTATATTTATAAAATCAAAAGTTTAATATATACTCAGAAAAATTAAATCGATGAATAATGAATTTTAAAATGTTTTTCATTTTTTCTTTACTAATTATGATGATTTATAAAGTTTCAAACACTTTAAATTTCTTCCATTTACTCAGTGTCTTCCATAATTCATTAAAAACAGCTGCTGTCATCGCCTACTTGAAACCTTTGTGATTAAACAATACTTTTATTCTAAGTTTCATACCATAAACAAGTAATGTTTGTTTCAAATCAGATTAATTTAACTTTAAATTTGCTAATTTTCCAAAAATAGCGAGTGAGAGATGTATATTTTATTTTTGCAAGAATTTTGAAACTTAGAATTAACTTTCGTTTACAAATATGTCAATCGCCTAAGAAATGGCCAAAAATTGAAAATTTTTAAAAAATCTCAATTTTTAATTCCGATGAATACAGATTCTGTTTGAAATATACCAGAACATTTTGCTTAGTGGAAATAGTAAATTTAATCATTTAGCTTTCAATTAAGTTAAAATTAAAGTTTCTAGAAAAAGTTTTATTTTTAAAAATTCAATTTAAAACTAAGGTATCAAAAATGGAGTGGAAGTACCTAAAAATAGTTGTTTCCATAATTCCTAATCAAGTACAACTTGCAATGGCTTGTGTACGTTATTAATCATAGATACCATAATATTTGCTTTGAAGCATTAGAAAGTAAGCAACACGATTTTCTATTTATATGCACCATCGACGTCTACCGAGGAAAGATTTACTGTGTTAAATGCCATTTCTTCATGTCCTCAATGTTCCTGTCAAAAAGCCAGTATAATAATTGCAAGGTTATTTGGTTGTGTCTGGATTAGGAAAAAACAAAACAGATCATGAATATACTTCTGTGGGCCCTCTGTCTGCAGTTTAATCAAGCCCAGAAATAAATAATTCATAGACTTGTAGAGGATTTTTGAGGTCCTTTACGATTTTTATTCCGATTCGTCCAACATACGATTCAATAAAAATAAAGACAACTCCAATTTGTAACCAATAAATTAAAGTATATTCAATAAACAAACAAATCATGTAATAGTAGTATACATAGAGTAGGAGGAAAAAGTTGTTCCCCTTTAACTGTTTGTTGACCAAAGTCAATTAAATGAAGAAAGTTTTTTTCTTGCGCTGAAAAGGTTTGTTATAATTGTTAGAAAGATTTTCATGTCAGAATAAATAACATGAATACAATTGTTTTAAATGTAATTGTATCAAATTTTGGTCAAGAGTTCAAAAGTTCTTGGCGAAAATGTTCAGAGAGAAAACAAAGTTGTGTGTGTGTGCGTTAAGGAATGTTTGAGTAGAGAGACTTACGCGGAGTCCGTTTAGCAGCCTGGTCGTCTACTGACTAGCTTGCTGAAAGTCGCCGTATTTAACGAAGAACTGTGGGTCGAAAACGAAGCGCGGGGAAAAACTGGTTTTACATAAAAAAAAATATGTGATTGGCTAAAAATTAACCAATCACCACACATATGAAAAAGCTGCTTCAAAGCAGAAAGATTCAAAGGCGACTGCGATTACTAAATTGTCCTATAGAAGAACAGTAGTGATTTATTACCCAATCGCAGACGAGTAAATGACACGGACCAAATGTGGGTAAGAAAAACATAGCAACCGCTAGACTTCACTTGTTGGTCCCCAAGACTAAAGAGTAATGATACTAGGAATTTTGATATACCAAAGTATAAACCATAAAATATTTCCTCTACGTAAAAAAGTGAACGCTTTCGACTTGGAAATAAAAAAAAATAGTCAGATTTACAGAAAGATCGAATCTTTTTTTCTCGCTTAACATTTCCATATTTCAAGACGCTCGACAGATTTTTGAAACCAGATATTACCGAACCGCATGTATACGGCTTTTTCCAATACCGATTGAGAATCCTTTATCCGAAATACTTGAAACCGGAAGTGCTTCGGTTTTTAGATTTTGGAATAAAGGCTTTGTATATAGCATCTATAAAATGGAGAATCTTGGTAATTAAAACCCAAGTAAAACAATACCCCTTTATATTTTATACCACAGCGTATACATAAACTCTGAAGACAGCTTTTGTTATTTAAATAAATATCCTTAAAGTATTTTTTTATAAAATTTAATTTCGTGTACATGTAGATAAAGATACTAGTCATGTAATGCTCACACGAATTTTTTAAATGGTGAAATTAAGATTTCCTGTAATATATTTTGATTTACAAATCGAAAATTCAAAACGTTTAAATCATTTAGAATTAGGATTTTTAAAATATTTTAAATTTTTTATATTTATCTTAAACAGTACTTTTTTTTTTTGCTATGGAAACTTACGAAAGACTTATTAAAAGATCACGTTTTAAGGGTTGTTCCCCTTACGAAATGTTAAATTGGGTTATGTCAACTTTTGGTCACCATACTTCCAGATCGATTAATGACAGGTTCTGTCATCACCTACTTGAAACCTTTGTGAATAAGAAATACTTTTATTCTAAGTTTCATGCCATATACAAGTAATATTTGTTTCAAATCAGATTAATTTCACTTTAAATTTGTTAATTTTCCAAAATAGCGAGTGAGAGATGCATATTTTATTTTATTGTGCAAAAAGCATGATTACAACTTACAAAAAATATATAAATCCAAGACTGACATTGTGAATATCTTTACTGAGTACGAAACACCAGGTAAATAATCCACGAACGAGGGTATTGCTATGACGATCGCTAACAAAAAAAAAAAAAAAAAAAAAAAAAAAACTGGCACCAACATAGGCATCTTCCCAGTGCTTACTGAAATTTTCAATTTTCTATTTGTTTAATCATTATTCTTATTATATATTAACTAGCAGTATAACCCGGCGTTGCTCGGGTGTCATGAAAGCTTTAAAACTAATCCAGTGTCCTGGATCTCAGACACTTTGGACGTTGGCACGAAAGACTAAAAAGCGATAATTGTTTCCATTTAAAGCGAAACTGTAGACTGAAAGAAAAATGAATGGATGTAAGTCAAATTTTGATTTCCTGCTATCGATATCAAATAAGTTTTTTTGGTCGTAAACTGAATTTTGAAGGTTAAATAAGTCATCTGAGTAGATGGTATCATGGCTGAGACTAAAAACTACAATTATACCTACTTAGAGCCAAACTCGAAGCAAATATTAAAATAAAAGGGCTGAAAAATACAGACATAAAGGCAGATAAACAGACACACACACAAACATCTTGTCATATATATATATATATATATATATATATCCATTTTCTGCACTATTGTAAGAACTGCAACCTTAAAGCTTTCGAATATCATTTATGTCTTTGTCTATGAGTGCATCGAATTTGATTAAAATCTGACCACTCCTTCTATAACCCGATTTTTCGATTATCGATATTTATCGGTGGTACCTCGACATAAAACCTACCTAAGAACACTTGCAGACGCTTTTAGTACAACTCTGTAAATTTTCAAGAAAATCGGTTCAGCCGTTTCGTAGTCTATAGGTAACAGACACACACTCAAAGTTCCATTTAAAAATAAGTTCAGATACAATAAAGCTAAAGATAAACATGAGGCAGAACAATAAAATAATTTTAACAACATATAATCAATAATCTTGAGTAACAAACGCATATAAATGTTTCTTGTTCAGGTGAGAAGATCCCTCTCACATATTTTACGTCTTTCATATCCAAACAGTCAACATCACGACTCTTATTTTAGGACCATTAAGCAAACTTTTGGGACTTGATGATGCTGTAGAGTTCACTGCGCGTAGGAAACAAAATCGTACTGCAGGTGAGGTTCCGTTGGCAAAAACACCGACACGCAGAATTCCAAACAGATTTCGAAATTAAAGTGATTTTCAAGAAAATTTCAACAGCGAATACGTATTCCCAACTTTTAGGAACTATCTAGCTGAATGAAAAGAAGGCTATTTGGAATTTTATTAAATTTACTTCTCATAATTCTGTTTGTCCCTCTTTTAGTCAGACGACAGTTAGGCCCTGAAAATACTTAATTACGTTTTGATAGCCTAAAAAGACAGAGATGCTACTTCATTTGAAAGAGAGAGAATAAAACAAAGACAACGACCTAGAGAGAGAGGGAGTGAAAAACGTCAGAGAGAGAAAGAGAGAGACAAGAGAGAAAAACGCCAGAGAGAGAAAGAGAGAGACAAGAGAGAAAAACGCCAGAGAGAGAAAGAGAGAGACAAGAGAGAAAAGTCAGAGAGGAGAGAATGTCAAAGAGACAGAAGAAAGTCACAAAGAGAAGTCACAGAGAGAAGGGAAGAGAGGAAAGTCACAGAGAGAAGGGAAGAGAGGAAAGTCACAGAGAGAAGGGAAGAGAGGAAAGTCACAGAGAGAAGGGAAGAGAGGAAAGTCACAGAGAGAAGGGAAGAGAGGAAAGTCACAGAGAGAGAGAGAGAGAGGAAAGTCACAGAGAGAAGGGAAGAGAGGAAAGTCACAGAGAGAAGGGAAGAGAGGAAAGTCACAGAGAGAAGGGAAGAGAGGAAAGTCACAGAGAGAAGGGAAGAGAGGAAAGTCACAGAGAGAAGGGAAGAGAGGAAAGTCACAGAGAGAAGGGAAGAGAGAAAGTCACAGAGAGAGAAGGGAAGAGAGGAAAGTCACAGAGAGAAGGGAAGAGAGGAAAGTCACAGAGAGAAGGGAAGAGAGGAAAGTCACAGAGAGAAGGGAAGAGAGGAAAGTCACAGAGAGAAGGGAAGAGAGGAAAGTCACAGAGGAGAGAAGGGAAGAGAGAGGAAAGTCACAGAGAGAAGGGAAGAGAGGAAAGTCACAGAGAGAAGGGAAGAGAGGAAAGTCACAGAGAGAAGGGGAAGAGAGAGTCACAGAGAGAAGGGAAGAGAGGAAAGTCACAGAGAGAAGGGAAGAGAGGAAAGTCACAGAGAGAAGGGAAGAGAGGAAAGTCACAGAGAGAAGGGAAGAGAGGAAAGTCACAGAGAGAAGGGAAGAGAGGAAAGTCACAGAGAGAAGGGAAGAGAGGAAAGTCACAGAGAGAAGGGAAGAGAGGAAAGTCACAGAGAGAAGGGGAAGAGAAAGTCACAGAGAGAAGGGAAGAGAGGAAAGTCACAGAGAGAAGGGAAGAGAGGAAAGTCACAGAGAGAAGGGAAGAGAGGAAAGTCACAGAGAGAAGGGAAGAGAGAAAGTCACAGAGAGAAGGGAAGAGAGGAAAGTCACAGAGAGAAGGGAAGAGAGGAAAGTCACAGAGAGAAGGGAAGAGAGGAAAGTCACAGAGAGAAGGAAGAGAGGAAAGTCACAGAGAGAAGGAAGAGAGGAAAGTCACAGAGAGAAGGGAAGAGAGGAAAGTCACAGAGAGAAGGGAAGAGAGGAAAGTCACAGAGAGAAGGGAAGAGAGGAAAGCCTGGGCAGAGAGAAGGGAAGAGAGGAAAGTCACAGAGAGAAGGGAAGAGAGGAAAGTCACAGAGAGAAGGGAAGAGAGGAAAGTCACAGAGAGAAGGGAAGAGAGGAAAGTCAGACAGGGAGGGAAGAGAGGAAAGTCACAGAGAGAAGGGAAGAGAGGAAAGTCACAGAGAGAAGGGAAGAGAGGAAAGTCACAAGAGAGAAGGGAAGAGAGGAAAGTCACAGAGAGAAGGGAAGAGAGGAAAGTCACAGAGAGAAGGGAAGAGAGGAAAGTCACAGAGAGAAGGGAAGAGAGGAAAGTCACAGAGAGAAGGGAAGAGAGGAAAGTCAGACAGGGAGGGAAGAGAGGAAAGTCAGACAGGGAGGGAAGAGAGGAAAGTCAGACAGGGAGGGAAGAGAGGAAAGTCAGAGTGGAAGAGAGGAAAGTCAGACAGGGAGGGAAGAGAGGAAAGTCAGACAGGAGGGAAGAGAGGAAAGTCAGAGAGGGAGGGAAGAGAGGAAAGTCAGAGAGGGAAGAGAGGAAAGTCAGACAGAGAGGGAAGAGAAGAAAGTCACAGAGAAGAAAATCAGAGAGAGCAGAGCATGTTTAACCGAAAATTTATTAATTTAAAGTCTTAATTCTTACCAACTTCTTAAAGTAACGGCCATTATTTATGTTCATCACTGTTATTGTAATATTGTTAAAATTGTTAAGCTCAAATAATTAACGATGCCACGTTATTTTTTATGGATATTTTATTATCGTATAACTCGCCACGAACTTTTTTAATCATAAAATAAAGTATGTTTAAGAAGATTTAAACACGAATATCTTTCAAATTTTTTCTAGTTCGAGATGTTAGGAAGAAATTCATCTGGCGAAAAAGTGTACTCTACACTTATATCCGAATAACTCAAATTTACTAAATACCAACAGCTTTTTCAAATGCGTTACAATGTTTAAATACAAAATGTCTCCATGAACTCGAATCATATTTTATTTTCAATGCCGTGAATCATTACGCTGCTAATAGTCCTTAGATAATTTTCAAAGATGGGAGAATTTAAGAAATTTATTCCAAACAATTCAAAATGTCATGTCTCTCAATTTGCTTCTCATTTTTGGTTATAATAGTTCTAAAACGTGGCGATTCAAAACAAATAAAACTCATGGAAAATGTCGCAAGCATTGAAAAGAAGGCTGATTTCGATTATCAAACGGCTGGTGAAAAAAAAAAAATCTCTAGATGCAGTAGTTGCAACAAATTCCATTGTTGCAATCTTTGTGGATTGGCACCTCTAATCTTAACAAAAAGGCCTCGTAAAGTAGAGAATTACTTTCGGTAAACGCTTATTAGGAGAAAGTTGAAAAAAGAAAATTCAAATTATTAATGGAAAAGAACACAGTAAAATTTATATGCAACATTAGTGAAAACGATCCAAGTATAAAGAGCTTCTGGATCGGGAAAATAATTATATAGAAATCGTAAAGAATGAATAAAATTGTAAGAGAACTTGATATATATATATATATGTATATATATACACACAAGTTCTCTTACAATTTAGTCATTATTATTTTATTTACAATTTTACAATGTGTATAATTTTATATATATATATAAACCTATTTATAAATGGAACTTTGTCTTTGTGTGTATGTGTGTCCGTTACCTATAGACTCCGAAACGGCTGAATTGATTTTCTTGAAAATTTACAGAGTTGTACTACAAGCGTCTGCCAGTGTCCTTAGCTAGGTTTTGTGTCGAGGTACCCCCGATAAATATCGAAAATCGATAATCGAAAAAATCGGGTTATAGAAGGAGTGGTCCGATTTTAATCAAATTTGATACCCTCATAGACAAAGACATAAGAAACGATATTCAGAAGTTTCAAGGTTGCAGTTCTTACAATAATGCAAAAAATTTGATATCGATACCAGGAAATCAAAATTTAACTTACATCCATTCATTTTTCTTTCAGTCTACGGTTTCACTTTAACTGGAAACAACTATTGCTTTTTAGTCTTTCTTGCCAACGTCCAAAGAGTCTGAGCTCCAGGACCATGGATTAGATTTGAAGCTTTCATTACACCCTAGCAACGCCGGGCTATACTGCTAGTATATATATATATATATATATATATACACACACACACAAGTTCTCTTACAATTTTTTTTATTCATTATATATATATATTTATTTGAATGAATTTTTTTTGTAAGACATTGTTTCTCATTGCTATAAATGTTATTTTAGTGAGTTAATAAACGTTTTTGAATTGGTATCACCGTTTTTTTAATTTTCTTACAATATGAACTTAACCAGGAAATGAAATTATTCTGAAGACAACTGATAAAAGTTCAATAAACTGCAAGAGGTCATTAAACAAAAATCCTGTACCTCCGAGAGGAATTTCGAGCCTGTAGTTTGGTTTTTTTTTCTATCAGGGAAACCGCTTCTTTAGTCGTTAATAATTTAGACACGTAGTTGATAGAGTTTGAATTATCTTTTTAAGGAATGAACTTTTTTTCGCTGAGACGTTTACGAATCTGTCTGCTAGCTTCAGTTTCGAACCCGTAACGTAAACAGTTCTTTTTTTTGTAGGGATTTTATCCAACATATTTTATTACTTTACGATATCATTAATTTGTTTAGAAAAAATACAATAAAAAAAACGGATAGCAAATCAAGTTCTCATTATTCCACTATTTGTTCTTTTGCCATTCCAAACCAATCTTAATAAATATTAGCATAATTTTTTCCACTATTTAATTTTATACCAGCTGAAGTATCCCACAATGCAACGCTGCTAATTTGAACTCTGACATTTTGATATGACGAGAGTAGAGAATATTGTACACAGCAAATTACTGATTCTCGCAAACATATTTCGAACATGGGAAACATTTGGATTAGGGACTTAATTTATAATTGTACAATTTTTTCTAATCTAAGTAGAATTACTATTGATAAATGCAGCAGTTTTGCAAAAAAAATAAATAAAATAAAACTACCGTAACAATCAGTAATGAAAAAAGTATAAAATATTTTCTGAAGATGGCGGATATGTTGAAAGTGATATTTCTACAATAGACTATTTTGAATAATTTTTTCACCTTTGCATTTTGTCTTATTTATATTTTATAGAAAAGAGTATTTAAACATCAAAAACTCGAACAATGACATTGTGTGCGATCGCTAGCTTCCAAAATACTTTGGGAATTTGAAATTAACCTAAATTCTTTTAAACAATTTCCATCTTCTTCAACAAAATAATTTTCTTACACATGAACACAAATCCCCGAAAATACCATATCCGTTTAGCTCGATGTTAAAATTCCATAATTATTTTGTTACGAGGGGAGGGTGTTTGTGTAATATTGTCGACTTCCCAAAAATCAATATTTCAATGAATAAACAGTGGAAGTACACTGGGCCAAGAATATTTCATTATATTGGCAAGAAGGAAGTTCCATTTAGACAGCTTCTTCTCGAGAATGGCTACGATGCGAAACAGAATGCCGAGGGGGTGCTTTCTTCATCATTGCAACCTTAACCTTTTCAAGTCTAGAATCAACCATTATCTATCCTAATGAATTGCACTTCTGCTTGCAACCATATGACAACCCAAATTAGTAAACTTCTACCTTCAGTGGCTATTAGGACTTGTATTGGGTAAACATTTAGTTTTCAAAAATCTTTACGTATCTATAATGTAGCATATTTATATAAATTCATAAGTACGAGAACTTTTGATGCTTCTAACAGGTATAGAATTGTGTTGCCTCAATTCATTAAGAGGGGGGGATATGGTAACTCTGAAATCAGTTCTCGAAATCCTTGCTTTTTATGTTGGCCACTGACACCAGAATTTCGACTAACAAATAATTTCTATCCCCAAGAAGTTCAGTATGTTAGCCTTATATCAATATTGATATTAATAAATAATTCATCTATTGCCGAAAAAATGTCCTTCTTGAAGACGGTAGATAGGTTAAACATACACTGCAACTTCGGATATTTGAACCCCGATATAATTAAAATTATTATGGATATTCGTTCGTGGACCATTTTTAATCACAGATTGAATAATGTGTTATCAGCAGTTTTCAGAAAAGTGAAAACAAATCATGTTGACAAAAAGAGTGAGAATATCTCCTACCTTACTTTTGTCACAGAAGATTCTGCCTTGCGCACGTCAACGAGGAAAGAAAGAACTCGCTTTTCAGTTCGACACTGCTTATATTCTGTAGTGTCACGTGACTACACATCTAAGGGGAATAACCCTATTTTTATCATGTTTTATTTACATATGTGGGTTTGTGGAAATTACAGTGCTCTTGGAAATTCTGTCTATGTTTCTGAGACGAGAGATTGTAACTATTCATGCTATATTGGAGTAGATAGACTAAACTATCGGCCGGTTCACACTCCACCCACGTCTATTGAACAGGTGAAGAGGCTTATCCCTTGTTTCCTGTTTAGGATGCGGTTTCCGGTTTTTCTTTTCTAATCTTCTCACTGTTTTTTCAATTGGAGTAGATAGACTAAACTATCGGCCGGTTCACACTCCACCCACGTCTATTGAACAGGTGAAGAGGCTTATCCCTTGTTTCCTGTTTAGGATGCGGTTTCCGGTTTTTCTCTTTTCTAATCTTCTCACTCTTATGTAGCCCCCTGCACATCAGTGGCGTTACCGCCTTGCTTGGGGTGATATGATTAAAAAAAAAAAAAAAAAAAAAAATTTACATCTTTATTGTCATATTCACAATGTTTTGGTTGATATTACGATAGAATTCCAGCTGATATACGTTGGAATTTCCAACCGAATCTATTTCAGTGGAGTAGATTGTTCTAGTTCTACATACCATGCCTTTTTTGGATATCTTAGTTTCATTTATTTCCCTTTTTTATCTCAACTCTCCGAGTTTTTATTCACCTCTGCCTTGGCCAGGTATTGAACTCACGACTCTTTAGGTCAAGTCACTAGATTACCTCAACCAATGCTTCTATCCACTAGGGAGTTGTGAGTTCAATATCTGTCCACGTAAATAATGCATTGAATTAATTCACTAATTTTATTAGTTTCTAGAATGTAAATAAACAATCTAATGCATAGTGTTTAATATTTTTGTTGTCAAAACGAAAAAAAAAAGAAACATGTATGAATTCGCTATCATCATCTGTTTAGGTTTTATTATAGTTCTCATAATCGATTTTTAAAACCGTAAAAATTGCCGAAGAGTGAAGCAAATTAAAAAAAAACCGTGTCAGAGAAAAAAATCCCCCCTTTGATACGGCGTTTTATTGCGGGGATGTTTACCGTGTTTGCCAAAATAACATTGGAAAATCTAATTTATGCTTGATGGACTTTGGTCAAATGCTCTAAAAAACATCGCTGGTTGTGGAAGAAAACATTTTCTATTCTTAGGAGCTGCTTCGCTTAATTGTAATAAAAATTGGAACTGGAAAATAATGAAAAATTGGAGGTGGTCAGTTTGCTTTCTGCTTCATGTTATTCTTTTCTTTATAAACCATTTTTGTTTGAATAATTGCTGTCAGCACTGCCTCGTCAAGTAATGACGACTTGCTTGCCTGAATTGACGTCATTTTGTGAAAAAGATTCGTAGCAAAATTATTTCCCTGCCTTTCATTTTATGCTCGACGCCATTTCTGATGCCAAATGTCAGTAACAGACGATATTTATGCAAAGAGATCTTGGCAATGGGAACAAATTGTCCCCTGGCTCTTCAAGAAACACGAAGAAAATATTAATTCCCGAAGACACGACACGTTTTGTTATTTCTAGCCTGCTTGGTGATTGAAATAGTTGGTTATTTCCTTATCGTAACTGTGGTCGGTTTTCGAATCTAGGATTCAGAAATTGATTTTTAAAGCAAGCAAGCAAACCATTCCAACTTCAAAGATTGGCACAGCACATCAACCCCATCGTTAATGAATTAAGCTTAGTAAATAAATTAATAGCCTGCTTCCTGGCTGAGATAGTCATGTACATTCCACTGATGACGGTTATCGGTGTTTGAGTTGAGACTCTTCTACACTTCGAAGATTGGCGCAACACAATCTTCTTCACCAACATCTTCTAACTTGTCTTTGTGTCAGACTAAGCTTTAGTAGATATCGTTATAGCTCATTGTTTTGCATTTGTACTTACTCAGTATTTCGTTAATCATTTGATTATGAGTAACACCCTACATGTTTTTATAATCATTTCACTTCAAGCAAGGCAGGACTATCACTAATGCACAAGTGATAGTCCTGCTTTGCTTGAGGTGAAATGAGAGAAAAGCAAGGTACAGGGGATGTCGAAGAAAGGATAAGAGATGGATAGAATTTAAGTAAATAGAAGATGGCAACTGACGTTGCATTTAAACCTTTGAAGATTGTAGCTATCAGGGAAGCAAGCATACGGAAGGAAGTTCCACAAACAGAAAATGCGAGAAAAGAAACTGTCAGAGTAGAAGAGAAGGTTACATTTAACTATTTTGACGGTAAATGACGATTTTGACGATGAGTGATAAAGAAAAAATTACTAATGCTATAAAATGCCTAACAAGTTTATTTATATTGATCTTTCTTTCATTTCGGGGGCGGGGGTAACCTTCTCTCCAACCCGTCTATCTGCATACCTGCACTGTATACTCCCTTGTTTCAACCTCCTGAACCAATATACTTGGGTTTAACACTTTGTTCCCATCTGCTTGGACAATTTCTCGAGCTATGGTTTTCATAACTACGGGTCGCCCCACAAAAAAAGAAAAAAAAAACAAAAAGAAAAAAAACAAAACAAAACAAAACAAAACAAAACAAAACAAAACAAAACAAAAAAACAAACAAAAAAACCCTGTATCTCCCGAGTGTTCGCCTGAAGAACCCGTATCTCAATGACCACTGTTTTCTATGGGGATCAGCTTATTCTTATCAATTCTCGGGTGCCTCCTATAGTTTTCCTTCCCTCTTTTGTACCCGGAGTCATTCTCGCTACATTCAAACTTTGGCCCTCACATGTACTTCTAATTATTTTCCAGAGTTTTCCTCTCATTATGCTTTTCTTTGCTTCTCAATATTTTATCATGACGTTTACCCTCTGTTCGATCTTCAAATTACCCAGTTCCTACAGGTGTATCGATAAATTGATCACTTCGATCTAAAACCCCATCTTACGCCGCGTTGTTATTAGGTTGAACATAAGATGGACAAAGCCGAGTGACTTCAGGAACCGCTGTAAGAGATCGGTTCAGGTTGAGCAAAGTCACAAAGATCAAAAGTATCTTCATAGAATTCGAAGTTTCATATCTTTGTTCTTTTGGTACAATACTTAGTCGAAGAGTGCTACATTATGAGGTTCGTCATATATTTAAATTCCTTCCTTCCTATTATTATAAGCTAACCAATACAGCTTCAGGTGCAACATTCCGTAAGAGAGAAAAATATTATTGGCAAACCAAAAGTGTCCTCCCTCTACTTGATCCTGATAGATTGATATGTTGGCGGTTTTAGAACCGTGGTACTTTCTACTCTGTACATTTTCACAATTTGGTAGAGCTGGGTTCTGTGTTCCTGGGAGCTGTTATCCTCTAAGTTATTACTGGTTTCCTAGGTCGATTCTTGTCCTCGGCAATCAAATATAGAAACCCCCAATTCGGTCTTTGTCAATGGTAACCAATACTGTGACCGGCGTTGGTTTTCAAGTTTCTTCAAACGACCATGGTTGCCATCTAGATGACGCCTCGCTTGTTAACGCGTCGCTCTTTTTGCTGCTGGTATCGTGTTAGTGACACGGCTCCACTCGACTTAGCAGGAGTTTGTCTCTTCACAACCATTCACACCTCTGTCACGTTGTTTATTTATTTTTTTTTTTATCTCAGAGGGTGAGAAGAAATTAAAAGACTGGTCTGACAATTGGGAGTTACACAAAAGAAATGTTTTAAATAAAAAAAATATTCCGTTGGAACAAATAACTCCGGTTAAAATGTAACAAAGATTTGGTTTATATATGCTTTGTTGTGTTGTATACAGCGGATGTGTGTTGTGGTGCAGTGGATATCGACTCGAAACGACAAATCAAGGTGCCGAGTTCAAATTCCAGTTGAACTCCTTGAATTCACTTCTGCACAAATACCCTTAGGAAAGGTATTATCCGTCTCTTCTCTCCAGTTATGGGTTAAATAATAGGAAAGATTAGGTTCTATAGCCTTGGTCGGCAACCAGTCTACCGCAGAAAGTAATGGCAACCTACTGTGGGATAATGTTCTGCCCAGTCAGTCATGTCTCTTTCGAGACATGATCGCCCAAAGCGTATGGCATTTAACTGACTGATCGCATATAGCAGTTTTTAACTCTTCTTACCTAAAAATATCAAATGAAACTGAGATCCCTTCAGAGTCGACATCTTGTGCTAGCAATTACTTAAATTTCTAAAGTCTGGTCTAAGCTATGGTCTCAGGACAAGCACAAGATTTTGGTCAGGAGGTCTGCTGTTAAAAAATATCAACTTTATATGAAGTCCTGCGTCCGGCAGAGAATGCGGATTTATCTGGGTTTTGGTTTTGATTGTCTTCTGCCATTAGCATCAGCCTCTTCCTAAAATTCCATATTCTCAACATACTCAAGTGGTTTTCCATATTTGAGGTTGTCCAGCCACTTTTGAGAATGGTCAGAGGAATAAAACCGCCCGTTTTACTCCAACTCCCGTCACATCTCATCCCACACTATCGCTCCTAATGGGCGGTAGTATCGTTTTATCTTCTTCAGCTTTCTCAGCAGCTAACCCCGGTTCGCTTCTTGTGACGAATCCAACTTCCGAAATGACGTAGCGAACAGATTTTCAATCATTAGTCTTTCGCTATCAGCTTGTCTCTATTTGGAATTTCTCTATCGACCAGACAATCAAAAAATTAGAAAGGAAAAGGAAAGAAAATTATTTCCACTCTTCTTAAAAAACAAGTTTATCTTTTTGTCTGTCTATGTATTTTTTTACCATTAATAGCTCACACAACCGGTTTGTCTATGGTAATTCAAAATAGTAAATAAATTTTTCTTATCACTTGTATCAAAAGGAATCCGAATTAATACATCTCTTCTGGGTGGCTGATTATAAGGAACGAATGCATCAGACTGGCTTCTATTTTCTTAGAGGGTACTTCTCTTCTGAAGGGGGGGGGCTGATTCAAAACAGACGCTTCATTTCCTGGCTCTTTTTGTCAGAGTAATCATAATTGTTATTTCGGATTTTCTTTATAGACAACTTACGTCTTAGGTTTGCTATCTTCGAGGTTAGGTTTATTGTTCTCTTTCTTTTCAACGGATAGTGAGAAGAGACGAGTAATATTAATTTTACTCAATTTTACAAAATTCCATCTAGTTAACTCTGGGTTCGATTCTTTGTGGACAAATTTTAAAACGCATTTCGTTATTAATTCTCAACTTTCAGTTCATCTCCACACAATTTCAACAACCATCATCCAGTTACTCGACTCTTTCTCTTCTTTCCTTTGTTCTTGTTTTCCTTTTCTTTTTAGTTTGATAACTGAATGCCTATTTTTGCAGACCCCGTATATTGTCTAAAGAAAATGCCATTAAATGTTTAAATACTTTAATGGTATTCAATTTTGAACACTTTTATAAAGGTTTTTGTTTTTAATATGAAATTTGATAAAAATGGATATTTTTTAAAACTTACATCACGTTAAAATTTACTAACAACCAAGCTGTGTGTATTTGACAGAAAAGGTGCAAATGTCTAAATTGCCACTGCATTCGTAAACAGTGTCTGTTTCCTCCTAACCATAGAAAACTAATATCGATTTATAATTAAAAGGTGGTTCAGTCAATCAGTTCTGTGTCATATGGGATACACGCTTGGGCGATCACGTCTCGAAAGAGACATGACTGACTGGGCAGAAGATTTTTCCGCAGTAGGTTGCCATTACTTTTTGCGGTAGACTGGTTGCCAGCCAAGGCTATAGAACCAAATCTGACTGGAAGGAGAAGCAACGGATTAATATCTTTCCTAAGAATATTTGCGCGAAAGTGAATGCAACGAATTCAACTGGAGTACAAACTCGAACTTTGGAATATCAAATACTGGTTTTCAAGATAAACTGTCTTTACTTATCTAAAAAGATGGTGCAACATAATCTTACTTTATTCAACCTAATCTGACTTAATATAAATAATAGTAGAAACTAATCATGTCACCCGAGATGCTGAAGGAAAAAGTCCACGTCTGGAAAAACACATGAAGCGAAACAAAGGAAATATTTCGACATTAGGAGGAAGAGCTCAACTAAAATTGGTGACCAAACAAATTGAACATCAGCAGTAACTAAATTAATGGTCTCGCTACATCAGTGGTTCCCAAACTTTTTTCTGTCATTTCCCCTCTACACCCAGTTCAACCATCCAGATTTTCCCCTTCATGTGTATGAGAGAAAGAGCAGTTTAAACACACTGAGACTATTTACTAATTTATTTTTCAAATGTACAAATATACTGATAAACTTATAGTTACAGAGTAAAGTGGATAGAGAGCAGTTAGTAACAACTAAGCATAACCATAGAGAGCGGTTAGTAATAAATAAAAGGACTTTTGTTTGCTCTTCTACTTCAGAATTAAATTAGTGAGAAGGGCGATGCTGCTTCTTGTGCACCAGTGTATCAATATCAGGGTTAGTTTTGGCAAGCGCGCGACGTATGCCACATTCCACCTCCAGTCGGTTTCGTGCTTTGGGCTTGATTGTGAGTAAAGTAGAAAATCCTGACTCACAAAGGTAGGTTGTGAAAAACAGAATTAGGATTTTCAATGCGTTGTTGGTCAATTGTGGGTATGCTCCACGCATATTAACCCAGAATTCTTGAAGATATTGAAGCCGGAAACCACATCCTAAATAGGAAACAAGGGATGAGCCTCTTCATATATTCGATAAACATGGGTGGAGTATGAACCGGGCGATAGTTTAGTCTATCTACTCCAATTGAAAAGAAGAGTGAAAAGATTGGAAAAGAGAAAGCCGGAAACCACATCCTAAACAGGAAACAAGGGATGAGCCCCTACACCAGTTCAATAGATGTGGGTGGAGTGTGAACCGGGCGATGGTTTAGTCTATCTACTCCAATTGAAAGGAAGAGTGAAAAGATTCGAAAAGAGAAAGCCGGAAACCACATCCTAAACAGGAAACAAGGGATGAGCCTCTTCACCTGTTCAATAGACGTGGGTGGAGTGTGAACCGGGTGATGGTTTAGTCTATCTACTTCAATTGAAACATTTGAGAAAAAGTTTTGGAATTTAGGCGGTTTCCTGTTTCGCAGAAGAAAACATCAAAAGTAATCCATAAGTGGAAGAAACGAATATTGGTTCACAAGGGTTAGTCATCACAAACGATGAAGAACGCGACATTCAAGACTCTCGAGATGAGAGGCTTTCAATAGTCTTCTTCTATGTGCCCTGTCCTTTCATGACGTAAGGGATCATGGCTTTCCACGTCTCCGTATCCCTGGTGGCTCTTAGCACGCTTTCCCATTTTACGCCACGCAACCCCCGTTCTGTCAACCACCTGCTCAGGCCCTTCAAATATATTATCCGTTGCTTCCCCCTGTCTCTTTTTCTCTCTATCTGGCCTGTCATTATCAGGTTCTCCAACCCCTCCTTCCTCATTGCATGTCCCAGGAACTTCAGTTGTTTCTTCCTGTATTAATTTCCTTTTCGTTGCCATTCTTTCCAACACCTCATCGTTGCTCACATGCTCGGTCTATGATATCCGCAGTATCCTTCTGTAGAACCACATTTCCGCTGCTTCAAGTTTTTCCTTCATCTTCGGTGATATTGCCCAACATTCACTGCCGTATTGAAGAACTGATATCACATCGCATTCCAGTACTCTCTCCTTAGATTCTAGTGAAAGTTTCCTCAGCTTCTGGAACGCGTACTTTGCCATGCCAATTCGCCTTCGGATCTCTCTGTCGCACTTTTTGTACCTGCTTGATTTTAGTACCCCCCCCCACCTGTATTTGGCATTTTGGGCTGCCCTTTTTGCTGATGACCATGCATTCGGTTTTCTTGCAGTTTATTTGTAGTCTTTTCTTGTCACTCTCTTCCCCTAACTTCTTTAGAAGGTCTTGTACTTTCAATAGTAAACTTCTGAAATTCTTGATCAAGCTCCTAATTTATTCAGGCTTACGATAATATCATGATAAGACACCAGTTCTAGTACGATCACCGAACTTAAGCAACATCTATGCTGGTCAAAACCTACATGAGTGACCGTTTCAGAATACCAGACACTGTAATCTTAAATGTACAGGTAGAGTAGTGAAAAACGGCTCGAAAATGAAGATAAAATTCCAATTTCAGTCGCGTTTGTCATATTAACTTACGCATAAATATAAAAACACCTATTCTCCTCAGCTATGGATTAATTAGTAGGACTCGTATAAGTAA
>JBBBDQ010000562.1:6005000-6177500 GCA_037127315.1 Ascarosepion bandense | reverse complement strand
CTCGGAACCTGATCGTCCGGTTTGAACGAACTGGGTCAGTCGGTGATCTCCCGGGAAGAGGTCATAAGAGCACTGTGCGTACTGGCGCAGCATTGGAAGCTGTACGGCAGAGTGTCCTCGAGGAACAATCAGCTTCTACCCTTCGTCGATCTGCTCAACTAAATATCGCCAGAACATCACTTCAGTAGATTCTGAAACTGGATTTAAAAATGTTTCCATTAAAACGGTCCAAACTTTACTAACCCAAGATACTCAGCGTAGCTTTTTATCATTCAGTCTTTTCAGTGGCCACCCTGTACAAACTGAACAAAGATCAAAGACTAAATTGAAAACATTGGCCAGATGGCAAACGGAAAACTTTTAAGAAAGTCCAAAAAGATGTTTGAGAAAAATGACAAGCGTAATAAGTAAGAAAAGTGGAATGACCAACAAGAAAAGTGGAATGACCAACAAGAAAAGTGGATTGACCAACAAGAAACTTGATGAAGCTGGTGCTGTGAAAGTGAACAGGAAGAAAATATTACGACACGAAAAAAAAAAATCTCATGGAAGCAGCCAAACTACCATTTTTAAGTCAACATCACAAAATGGGGAGCAGAAAACTGATTTTGCAACAGTAGTTTTAGCGGCAAATGTTGAACTACATTGGTTAGACCTGATGGTTAGGCTTAAGGTTGGTTCCGTCATGGAAATACTCAACAAACAATATTTAGGTAGAGTCCGAGGGGTGTTTTGGTGTTTTTTATCCACTAGTATCGAAAAATCATAGGTATCTTTACTTCATAATAGTGTCAAGAAAAATCATGTTTGTCTTTTTCTTGAGTGGTTGTATGTCACAACCAATAAATCTTGAGGGTATATTCATGCAAACAATATCCACTGGCATTCTGCAACACTGACTATTGCCCACCTTGCCAAAAATATTTTCAAAGGCACCAAATTAATAGAATGGCCTCGGCATCTATCACCCGGTTCACACTCCACCCACGTCTATTGAACAGGTTAAGAAGCTCATTCATTGTTCCCTGTTTAGGATGTGGTTTCCGGCTTTCTCTTTTCCAATCTTCTCACTTTTTTTTCAACTGGAGTAGATAGATCTATCTATCGCCCGGTTCACACTCCACCCACGTCTATTGAACAGATTAACAATCTTTTCACTCTTACGTAGCCCCCTGCACATCAGTGGCGTTACCGCCTTGCTCGGGGTGATACGATCAAAAAAAAAAAAGCCTGTTCATGTATTCAGCAAGTAGAACACCCGTAATCCATCACTAGAAGCAGGATTATGACAACGGAAAACAAAATATTCTATTCTATTCCCATAATATCACTTTAATGAAGGACACGCAAAGAAAATGTCACATAAGCAATTAAAACTGTCGTAAGCAATGTCATGGTTGAACCAGTAGATAAGTTCACAAAACAATGGCCAAAAAGCTGATGAAGGTTAAGGAATGTAAACGATTTCATATTAAAATGTAAAAAAATAAAATAATTATTTATTCAGTTGTTTTGCGTTACTGGATGTGCGTTGTGGTACAGTGGATATCAGCTCGGAACGAGAAACCGGGGAGCCGAGTTCGAATCCCAGTTGAATCCATTGTATTCATTTACGCGCAAATACCCTTGGGAAAGGTATTAATCCGTCTCTTTCTTCCAGTTATGGGTTAAATAGCAGGACAGATTGGGTTCTATAGCCTTGGTCGGCAACCAGTCTACCGCAGAAAGCAATGGCAACCTAGTGCGGGATAATCTTCTGCCTAGTCAGTCATGTCTCAAAAAGAGACATAATCGCCCAAGCGTGTATCACGTATGGCACTTAACTGACTGACTGTTTTGCGTTACTCAAATATACGTTTTTATGGACGATGTGTTTTGGATTTATTAATAAATAAAAATTCAAATTGCACTTGGGTTTTCTTATGGAAACAAAGTGACACCCCGCAAAAAATATACTAATATTTTTATTAAAGTTAAATATTATTGAATGTATGAATATAAATACAGTACCACGAAAAAGTCTTTAAAAACTGTAAAATTTGTAATAATTTTTACAAGTCATAAGAGAATGTTTCGCATTGAGTTTTATACAGATGAAACATTGGCTTTATCGAGTTCAATTTCATATTTAACTAGCAGTATACCCCGGCGTTGCTCGGGTGTAATGAAAGCTTTAAAACTAATCCATGGTCCTGGAGCTCAGACTCTTTGGACGTTGGCACGAAAGACTAAAATGCAATAGTTGTTTCCAGTTAAAGCGAAACCGTTTACTGAAAGAAAAATGAATGGATGTAAGTCAAATTTTGATTTCCTGCTATCGATATCAAATAAGTTTTTTTCATCGTAAACTGAATTTTGAAGGCTAAATAAGTCTTCTGAGTAAATGGTATCATGGCTGAGGCTAAGTACGACAATTATATCTACTTAGAGCCAAACCTGAAGCAAAAGCTAAAATAAAAGGGCTGAAAAAAATACAGACGTACAGGCAGATAAACAGACACACCCAAACATCTTGCCTTTTATATATATATATATATATATATATATATATATATATATATTATCGATTTTCTGCACTATTGTAAGAACTGCAACCTTGAAACTTCTGAATATCGTTTCTTATGTCTTTGTCTATGAGTGTATCAAATTTGATTAAAATCGGACCACTCCTTCTATAACCCGATTTTTTCGATTATCGATTTTCGATATTTATCGGTGGTAACTCGACACAAAACCTAGCTAAGAACAATCGCAGACGTTTATAGTACAACTGTGTAAATTTTCAAGAAAATCGGTTCAGCCGTTTCGGAGTTTATAGACAAACACACAGACAAGGTTCCATTTATAAATAAGCTTAGATAATAATATTTTGCAGCAAGAGTTCCAAATGAAAGAGGAAGACCCGAGAGACTCCCTTCTCCGATTTAAAAATTGACAATATAAAAGTTTTTAGCCACCTAACATATTTGGCTTTTCTTTTTTATCTAACATGCTAATATATTTTAGCACTAGCACTGATTATTTCTACGTATAGGGAAAATAATTATTTGCGTTCATTGTTTGAAATCATGGTGAAAAATTGCAGAGAACTGTATGAAGACAGTAAAGATGGCCAAAGATTTGAGCTAGCGAGTAATAAATTAAAGGAGACACAATTTCAAGGCGCGACAATTCGTTAATCCCCTTGAAATGTCACGGGAATGTTAATGTTTTAGATTCACCATTATCTGGTCAGTCTTAAAAGAATGACACAGATATTGGTCAAGACAGCAATAGCCAAGGAAGACTGCAAGACAAGTGATGGATGCGTGCATCTTGTCATGTTTACTCAATAGATACCGCTTAGATCATCGCAGAGAAATTAAACTATAGGGGCGTATTTCCGGCCAGAATCCAGCATTAAAACAACAAATAATTAAAAGAAAGGTCAAATGCACTCTGGATATGACCTTGATACACCCTGTATGCAGCCTGAAATGCCGCAAGTTATGAGAATTATCTCGTATAGTTTATATTTCAGTTCATGATACCTGTTGATAAAGAGGTATAAATTATGGAATGCAGATATTTGTAATAAGATCGCATTAAGAGATAAAATCTCGACGTTAAAGACCTTGACTGTTACTTCTTGTTCCAGTGGCGGCCTAGGAGAACATTTTATCGGGGATTAGTGGAGAGGGTCGCGTTGAACATGGTCTCGGCTTGTTTTCGGGTTGCATTCTTTCTGGTTCTGAGCGTAACCATGAGTTTTCGCTTCCTTATTTCAAGGCGGGTTTGTCAGAAATACCTGATTGTTCGCTGGTGTGAGGAAGCGACTGAGCACGTCTTCTATTGTTCATTGGTGATCCGTTGTGTGATCAGGTCAGCGATTTGGCGGCTCGTATCGATCCCGAACATCTTGTTTCTATCAACTCGCGTACGTGCGACAATGTATCGCTCTCGAGGTCCGGGTGAGCCAGTTGGTGATTCACACGATGCTAGCTTCGGCAACAATGGTGGTGTGGGAGATGCGAATGAAGGGATTCTTAAGGGATGAACACTATTCTCATTAGGATCTGATTAGATTCTTTAGGCATCAGCTTAGGATGAAGATCAGAACTGATAAAGTGTTTGCCATCAGCATGTTTCAGCAAAAGTTGGGTGCTAGTTGCGAGCCTAGTTCGTGTAAATCTTACCAATCTTGATTTTCTTTTTTAAGTCTCCTAAAGTCACAACGGGTGAATTCCTGTCAGATACCCAAATGCCTGCTTAAGCTACTCTCTTTGTTTGCTTAGTTCATGTGAGTGACTGTCGTTCCCTGCCTGGTCACGGCGTTCTCTTTTGTTATCAAGATTCCCGATCACCCCAATTTTTATCCTCATTTTTGTTATGTTGATTTTCACATTCCCAAAATTATTTGTCCCTGTCCGACTTCTGGTGAGTGAGCTTCTTGATTCTGCTTATTAAAGGAATACAGCGGCCGCTTTTATTTTTGTGGGTTGGTCAGGCCATACTAACACAGATTTACTTTTTGTTTCAATGTTTTCTTTTATTTTGATTACTGGGTTCATTCCCCCTCCATTTCATTTTTATATATTTTTGTCATAATATTAAAAAAAAAAAATATTTGTACGTATAACATCCTGGATGTTTTATTCGGATTCTAGCGAAGATATCGTATTGTGGTTCATGTTGGATTGTATGGAAGAGGATGAATTGTTGTGGTTATTGAGGAAATTGTTAAAGTGAATTGTTCGTGTGTCGGATTAGTTAGGGGTAGGATAGACTGTGTTTTTACTCGCTTTCCCTTCGGCTTTGTGCCACAAATTAATGTATCCATATTAATTAAACACATTCGGTGATAGAGATGCATTCTAATAAGTGAGAATTCGCCGAAAAAGCTTATAACGAAGAGAAAGCCCTCACATTAAACGACGAAAACAATGAAGACTGATGAGTTTTTGCGATTGTATAAAAAGAAATTTTTCATGATAGTTGATTAAAATTGACGGTAATTTACATTGTGCCAAATATACTGAGTTGCTAAAGGACCATTTAATGCCAAACTGGGATGAAGGTGAGATTTTTCTGCATGACGAATTATTCAAACCACACGAAATACTAACGACGTGCAGTAACTTTTCGAAATAGACATTATTGAATTTTTATTATAGTCATTTTTCATATATTTGTTTGAGGTCTTGGAAAACATTCAGGACCACTTTTAGGATTCTTCTATTTTCTCTTCTGATTTAGGACACGTGTTACATGATAAGGCCAAATTAGGTGTGCAAATGATTCCAGTAGGACCAAATGTTATCTGCAGAAATCCCCATGCCAGAAAATTCATTTGTAAGTTGGTAATTAGCAGAAATTTCCAAGAGTTTAAAGTTGTCGAAGACTTTGGCATGGTATTGTACATACTAAAAACTTTAACAATATCGATTAGTTAATATCAATTTTATTAGGAAAAGGTGTCGTGTGAATATACATATATATTATTTCTTTACTTAAACATTTTTATTAGATACCCATATCTGAGTAGACGCCTCGTTTATTTATTAAAGAGTATACCGACGTGAAGATTCGAGAAATCTTATTTAAGAATTACAAGTTCCATATTTTTGCTTTAATCAAATTTCGTTTAAGTAACAAAGTTTGTTGCATTCATAAATAAAAAAAAAATTAGAAATTGTGTGTGTGATGTGGGCATCGATATATGCGTGTTTGTGCGTGTCCAAATGCCACAATTAACTCAGGGCTGTAGATACCGAAAACAAGTTTTCGTAAAATTTTCATAGATTTTGAAACCAACATCTGTAAAAGAAAATTACTAACCTGAAACGCTTAACTGGATCTCGGATATATTTTATTGGCCAGTTTGGTTTTAAAAATGACAATTCTACAACCAGAATGACACGTAAGCAAATTCCTGTTGCAAGAGAAAAATTTTGCCGGCAAGAATTAATCTGTGCGTGTGTGCGTAACTTTCATGTTTAATTTATTGAATGAATAAAACCAGAGAAGTTAAGATTTAATGAGGCGGAAAGCTTTTAGTTCTTGGAAATGTTAAAATATTATTGCGGCTTCCATGACCCCACCAAAAAGTTTTTTTTAAAAAAGGCAAAGTTAACATCAAACATAAAACGAAGTCATATTCATATAGTTTTGTATTTTTTTTTTTAAAGGAACAATTGGGGGTGAGGGTAACTACCGAGAAAAGCGGAACAAAGGGGGGATCAGGATTAGGATTGAAACGGGGCAAATAAGAGATGATGTCATATATATATATATATATATGATCTCGCTTTGGGCTACAAACGCAAGTATAACTGAACTGATACTCAACGTCAAATCTTTTTCATATTTTATGTTATTTAAATAACAGCATGTTTTACATATATATATATATATATATATATATATATATATGTGTGTGTGTGTGTGTGTGTGTGTGTGTGTAGCTATGTATATATAGATACAATCATCAAATAAGTGACAGTATCCATCATAACAAACATTAGTAAAAAAATAGGGAGTTGCCGTTTACTGAAAACTTCGTCCCTGTCGACAGTTTAGAAATCTTCTCAATAAATAGTGGGGATTATATAAAGATGATTCTGTATTTCACAACCATTCAATTCTGAATTTTTTTTTTTTCATTTTTTTTTTAAATTTTTGTTGTTAAAGATTTAAGTTGGCAAAAAATGTCTGATGTCAAAGAGTTTTGATTCCCGAAGAAGGAAAAAAATGCCGTCGATGAAATTCGCAGCAAATATCATTCCATTCCGTTCCATCATGTTGTTTTATCGCAGGAAATGAAGACAGAATTATTTGTGGCATTTCCATCGTCTTGCAAAATTAACGTTTTATGTTCTTTCACTTAAACAAAATGCAATAGAAGAAATCAATTGTGCTGGAAAAGGAAAAAACGCCAAGAGGGTCTTAAAAATAAGAGGTAGGGGGAATTCATCAGAAAACAAATCCAAAAGTTATAATTTTTTAAATACAAAAATCCATGCATGTTCGCCTTTTACAGGCGAAAAAAAAAAAAAATTGTTGTTTATGTAATTTTGTCTCACAACGTTAGCTTATTCATTTAAAGGTTAGCATAAGAATGTCCCTGGAGGTGGCCTACCGGTTAACAACTCGAAAAAAAAAAAAGAAAAAAAAATTACTTCGGCGATTCGAGCTCAAAGTTTAGCTGAGACAATTTCTATTCACTTTACACGAAACAATAATGCCCGTGGGAAAGGCACGAATCCGTCTCTTATCCCCAAAGCAACAAACTGAGCCTTGGTTGGTAACCAGTATAGGAGAAGGACAACTTCAAACCGGTTGAGTGTGAGGCTAAAAACTCCAAACCGTAAAACCTACATGCTACTGAAACTGCAAATTGATTACCTTTAGCGGTATTTTTACCATCCGACGCTTTCCAAGGTGCCGGTAGGAAGAGGTGGTTGTTGTTGTTAGTATAATAATATGTTGTGAGATCGCCTCTTTGTATATAATAATGGACTAAACTGAGTGTACATATAATCCTGTTTATGAGAGAACTACAGAGTAGTAAGTCGTAAGTTGGATCTGGAATCACAGTCGTAGTTGCTCTGAGCTCTACTCAGCTAGAATCAGTTACCCTGACGTACTCTTTCACTTCAAAACTGTATATATTATTTCTACTAATAGTAAATCGCCTGACCTTTATTGGGTGGTGGTGGGGGGCTGCCCACATTCAATTTTGATCTGCTCATAACTGTAAAGAGTGAGGTGGGGGTTTAGGGTGTAGTTTTAAGTGGTGTATGTAGCAATGGAGTATTTTTCTTTTTCTTCCTCTACTATCTTTTCTCAGATGATAGATTTTCTTAAATTTCTTTTTTTAAATATTCCCACTCTATCATCTCAACACCTTTGTGAAATATCTTGGCCTTTTTCTGCTTTTGACTGGACCTTTAGAGACATTCTTTCTATGCATCACTATTTTTTCTGTTTTCGCCTCATGAGTGATTGGTTGTTATTTAAGTCACTTAAGATTTAGTAAATAGAAGTTTTAATTATTGATTGTTTCCAAGTTAAAATATAAGACAGGAATACTTTTAGTAGAAATAAATATATACAAGTCTTGAAGTGAAATAGTATGTTAGGGTAACTTATTCTAACTGAGTGGAGCTCAGAGCACCTGCAACTACAACTGTGATTCCAGATCAAACTCCAACTAAACAATAAACCAATTTACGACTTACAACGCTATTTACCAACCTTCCCACACAAGGCTAGATGTGACACAAGGTCATTTTATTGTGGGTCTTCCCGGCCATATAGCCAGGCCAAAAATATCTGTATTTTTTCCCCAGTCGTGATACTACCCTTCGGCGGAAACACGACTGGGTTAGTGCTCTCTGCTCGGAAGCAGAAAGCGCACTCTACCCGATGGCAGAGAGCTGACAGTGTCATAGTCATAGGAGCAGAGGCAAATGCCAGCTGGTTTTACAACGGTATTTACCAACCTTCCCACACAAGGCTAAATGTGATACAAGGTTTATTTATTGTGGGTCTTACCGGCCATATAGCCAGGCCATAAAATGTCTGTCTATTTTTGCCCAGTCGTGATTCTACCCTTCGGGGGAACCACGACTGTGTTAGTGCTCTCTACTCGGAAGCAGAGAGCGCCCCCTACCCGAAGGCAGAGAGCCGACAGTGTCATAGTCGCAACAGCAGAGGCAAATGCCAGCTGGTTTTACAACTCTGCCGTTCTCTCTATGGGCAGGATTATATGTACATTCAGTTGAGTCCATTATTATGTACAAATGGGTGATCCTACAACATAATAGTAAGAAGAGAAAGTCTACTAAATATTTTTAGACGACTTATACCGTGGAATTGCTTTGTATTTTGATAATTAAGTAATTTGGTCGGATAAAGAGGACAGTTTTGGCGCACGGTATGATTATGGTCACCTGTCGTGGTTTTAGTCCCAAACTCAAATAAACTTATTTATTAAGCTTAGCTGATATAAAAAAAAGGAAGGAGCGTTTTGTTGCACCAGTTTTCGAGGCTGAGCAGCTTGAAAATTAGCATTCAAAATAGCAGTTTTTTTTTCTAGGTTCGAACACAGACTTTTAGAGTTGCCAGGAAGTGCGCATGTTTCTCAACTCCAAGGCAAATCTTTAGGTTATTCGTAAATTTAGCTTAGTCTGACACAAGGCCACAATAAATAAAAAGGTAAAGAGTGAACTCACTTTATCACTTCACTTTAGCGAATTGGTTAACGAAACGAGCTTACTATTAAAGTAATATGAGATCGTCACCCAAATATATTAAGTTTAACGCATCTCACTCCAATGAACTTAAATCACTGGTGCTCCCTAGGTATGAATTTACACGCGTTACGAGATTAGCAAATAGGTCCCACCCTTTTACAGTGAAACCGATAAAGTGTAACCGCAATTTCTACTCTAACAGCTTCTTTTCTCGCACTTCCCACCTGTGGAATTCCCTTCCATATCCATTCTTCCCCGACAGCTACAATCTCCAGGAGTTTAAATGTAAGGTCAATAGACATCTATTACACTAACTCGCATCCATTCTCACAAGCTCTTTTTCCATCTACTCCACTCCCATTCTTGGTATTCTCATCCTTCTATTACCCTCCTCCTGGCATTTTCTATAACTAACCCCTCTTTCTCATCACTTTCCCGTATGTAAACCCCTGCGCAGCAGTGGCAGTAGAATGCCTTGCTTGGGGTGAGATGATTAAAAAAAATCTTGGTACTAGTTTAAATGTGAGGTATGCATAGGAAGAAAGACTGATTACTAGCCTTGAAAATCAGCATTCGGAATTGTCTGTTGATTTGTGTTCGAATACTTTTTTTCTTTTTTTTTACACACTCGTCTTTTTCTAGTTTAAGATATTGAATGGGAGTCAGATAATTATTTCATCATTTTCCCCTTTAATAAAACAAAATTAAGTTGTTACAATCATAATGTGTGAATGTGGTGTGTTTACGTGTTCACCTTTACCTGTAGAGCATACAGTACTGTGCAAAAGTATTAAGACAAGAACTATTTTATTTTTTATGAGGCATCAAAATAAAGTTTAAAATCACACCTGTCCTAACACTTTTGCACATTACCGGTAGTGTGCAAAAGTATTATGACAGGGATGATTTTCCTAAAACCCTCACTGAAATTCAAATACAGGATGAAAAGCCAAACCTTTGTAAGAATTTTTTTTAACTAAAAAGGAAGAGGAAGGAAGGCTTCGAAATTTGAATTGGCTCCCACAAAGCCCTGATCTCAATCCTATTGAACATCTATGGGATATTTTGGATAAAAAAAATTGATAAATCTAATGTTACTTCGCAAGACACACTTTAGGAACAAATACAAGCTGCTTGGCAGGAGATACCAGTAGATACATTGAAGAAGCTTGTGATGTCGATGCCTGACAGAATGAAGGCTGTGATCAAAGCAAAAGGCTATTATACTAAATATTGAATTTATTTTGTAACAAGTATTTTTTTTCTTGTTAAAGCATTTGTTGAGTGAATCAAATAAAATTACTTTAATTAAATCATTTTCTGTCAATATACCTCATAAAAGATAAAATAGTTCTTGTCCTAATATTTTTTCGCAGTACACTATATATATATATATATATATATATATATAAGGTGCGATTGGTAAATTGTCGCAATTATTTTATTATTTCAGAGCGAAAGGCTATTATACTAAATATTAAGTATATTTTGTGACAAGTATTTTTTTTCTTGTTAAAACATCTGTTGAGTAAATCAAATAAAATTACTGTAATTAAATTGTTTATTGTCTGTCAATAAACCTCATAAAAGATAAAATAGTTCTTGTCCTAATACTTTTGCACAGTACTGTATCTCTCAAGACCCCTAGCGGATAGCCCTGACCCATGAACATTTACAAAAAATATAGGGTAATATAAGTTTAATAGAAAATTTGTTCTGACCGTAGATCTTAGCAACCTAATTATGTGCATTTTACTTTACATAAACTCTCCCCTTAAAGGAAGCTGTTAGAGACATTTTTGTTTTAATTCGAACTGCCAATATCACTATCCTTAGAACTATTATTTAATAAAACTTATAAATTCTATTTCTGGGGCTAAGAGGAAATAATTGAAGTCGTGGAGAGGGCGACATTTTCGAATATATACAACTTATCGTTTGTTTGTTTTTCCTCTCAAAACCCTTAACATTAAGTATCAGTAAAGTTAGTTGTCCTCCCATGACATTTTTGGTAGGCAAATATTACCTAAAACTATGATATCAAATCAATGCGGCTTTATTATTAAAAATTTACTAGAAAATATTTTATATCTTGCTTAATAGAGAAAACTTTCATATTCAGCTTTAAAAATCAGTTTTTGAATAGGTTTTGTCATTAATTTCCAATCTGATTTTTGTGATCTTTACATAGAAGCTATTGTTTCGTTGATGGATTTCATAATTAAATTATTTACTTATTCAAATAAAGCTACTTTCTCGCCTGAAAATGATAACCATCTTAGCTTTTAGTTCAGAGCTTGTGCGCAAACAGAAATGAATAAAGTACGAGTGGGTGTTGAAAAGTTATCTGCCTGACCAACATCAGAAAATCTGACGAAATAGAATTTTTTTTTTAAAGCTTTTTGGTCAGACTTAACTTTTCAGCACCACTCGTATCATTCTTTAATATTTTCAGTTTGAACAAACAGATATTAAGTGTCGTATATAAACGACCATTAAAATGTTTCTAGCAATCAACCTGTTTCAATTACAACAGTTGTGTTAATATCTTTTTACGGCACATAAAAACAACTGTGTAAAGTAGTAAAATAAGAAAAAGAGATGGCCAGTGCAACATTGGCAATTATTGCTAATGAATATATATATATATATATATATATATATATCCGTGTGAATAATGAACGAAGAAATTTTTTTACAGCATCCAAAACATTAATTTGAAAGTGCTCAGTATAGAATATAT
Source organism: Ascarosepion bandense (assembly GCA_037127315.1). Classification (NCBI taxonomy): domain Eukaryota; kingdom Metazoa; phylum Mollusca; class Cephalopoda; order Sepiida; family Sepiidae; genus Ascarosepion; species Ascarosepion bandense. Next base: position 6,165,521 of record JBBBDQ010000562.1, on the reverse strand, counting down.
AGAGCTGTGAATATTTATTATAAATTATATTTTAGAACATGTGCAAAAAAAAAAAAAAAATTGTACATATTCTAAAATATAATTTATAATATATATATATATATATATATATATATATATATATATATATTCATTAGTAACTATTGCCAATATTGCACTGGCCATGACCCCAATAAGTTGTATCTGAATTTACAGATATATATATATGTTTTTTGCTACACGTTGATATCACCTCCCCAGACGACCGATAACATCAAGAAATCACCTGACAAATCGACCATGGTGAGATGTTAGATTCGAACCCGGGTCTCATGCTCGGAAAGTGAATACTGTAACAGCTTGGCCAATGACCTGAAAACAATACCACGAATTGGCGCAAGCCTTGTGAAAGAAATTTGATAGACAACGCTATTCGGAAGAAATCAATGGTCACAAAGTTCTCTGAATGATCGAACTATTGATCACGTTAGCGGATGCGCTTATCTCCTAGGTACACTCAGCATAGTTACAGTATAAACACAGCTGGGTTCTGTGGGTGTTGAACAAACACAGATGTGCCTGAGCAGGTGTCTGCAACAGGGATTGGATAGCCGTCTTAGCAACCAGATGTGCTCTGAAACGATTATTTGATTTTTATAAAACAAAGATTCTTCCTATGTTGACCACTAATGAAAATTATATTTTACTTTGACTGTAATACTGCAGAATGTACGAGGGAGGGGCGGTTGGTGTGCAGTACCGCAGTGAAAAGCCTAAAATCGGTGCCTTGTGGTTGGAATAGCTGCACAGTTCAAACTGGTGGCATGTGTCGGTGTTCGTCCCCAGTTAAAAAAACGGGATTTCGAATGATAACTCCTCCTCCACAACCGTTTGATCGAATCGCATGGCACAATCCTTTTACAACCACTTCCCCACACTTGATCTTTATCCCCCAAAATCAAAATTGCTTTGTATGTTAGTCGACTATACACCTCGAACAGCATTAGTAGCTTATGTGGTCACGGATACTGTAACTAATCGGGTTCAAATCGCAAGAGAAGAAATCAACTGTTGCGAATCTATTTCTACGTATTTTTTTTTTCATTTTCTTTTCTTTCTTTCGATGTTGGAGATGATAAAAATAACGCAATTATTATTTGTGCAGAGGAGTGTCATTTGCAGTTGTTGAAGTCTGAGATGAAACAATTTATTCCATAAATCATTCGACTAATATCCCAATTCTCATCATTTCGAGGAAAACATAATGTATTCTTCGGACTTTATTAAATGTCCACGCCATCTTTGAGCGAAATCACTCTTCCAGATTTTTTTCAAAATTGCGATACTTTTTCAGTTAATAAGATAAAAGGTCAACGCATCAAGATTCACTCTGATAATATAAATTTCGGCCGTGTAGACTCCAGACTTCTTCAGACGTCTATTTTACGCTTATTATTAGCTGACTACGGTGTTAATTTGTCCATATGATGCTGTTCCCTTTTTTTTTTGTCTTCTACTGAAAACAAAACTTAAAGAAATCAATATCTTAATTTGACGATCCTTCATCGAATTCCGAAAAAAGTCTCGGAGCGTCACGAACTCGATATGATAACGAAGGTGAAAAAAGTTTGATTTCCGGGTCAGGTGGTGAAATCCATATACATTGTTTCCGCAGGAACAAGCAAAAAACAACATCACAGTAACAAAATAACAATAATAATTAACTGATACAAGATATTCCCTGTCTGTTAAAATTGAACATCTGAAGATGGCTAGATGGGATTTGATCGAAACATTGTGCTTATAATAACGCCTCTAATAACCAAGATGAGGTCAATAGTTCGAATAAATCAATATATAATGGTAATTCGTTATCTAAAAAAAATCGGATAAAAATATAAATTTATATATATTTTGAATTAATATTTTTTTGTTTAAATCTGACACTAAGATTTGTAATATTGTTTTGAAAATGTGAAGAAATAACAAAAAAATATTAATAATAAAAACAGTTACATTCAAAGTTTAATGCATCATGCTAGTAAAGAAGACCAGAGAATGCATCGATCGAAAAAAGTGTTGGAAACAACAAAGATGAGAATATTAGTTCGAATAATTCAGAGGATAATTATTACGTGGTTGTCACAAGAATCGACTGAAAAAGCAAAAAAAAAAAATTATTTTGGGTGGATTTCTTGGTGTCAAAAAAAAATATTGGCAATGAAGCTTTTATAAAACGTGGAACGGGTACAGATCTGAGAGGGCGGATCGAAATTTACTGTTGAGCAGGCCGTATACAATAGGATTGATTGAGACGGAACTGATAGCGATCAATAAACAAACAGAATAGATCAGATTGAAATTACCGCCACCAAATATTCGGTAGTCAAGATCAACGAGGACATTTAAGATGGTGACTGGAAGCCACGTGATTGCAAACGTCATCGTAACGGTGGTCAGAAGAATTAGGTTCCTCTTATTTCGTCGGTAGATTTTCATCGTCCGCTTGTCGTAGACGAATTTCTTGACGATCTGCTGGCGTAAGAAGTTATAAATCTGACAGTGCATCACAGAAATGAGGATCAGCGGTAGAACGTACTGGATAAGCACAACGCATGTTGTGTAAACGGCTCGCACGACGTACGACGACCAACTCTCGATACAGACTTCGTAGACGAGAAGCGCCGGGATTATTTCTCTCTTATCGACTCTGTGGTACACAAACATTGGGATGCTAAGACAAATAGATATGCCCCAAATTGCTAAGATGTTACTCAGCAACAAATCACTGTTGGGCGTCGACCTTTTCCGGTCGACCACGATTACCCGGTATCGTTCAATGGCGATGGAAACAATCGTAAATGTAGACACGAAGGTCACCAGCGTTTGCATGGCTGAAGTAATTTTGCACATCACGTTTCCTAGACTCCAAAATCTAAGAATTAATTTGTTCATAGTAAACGGCAGGCTAAAACTTTGAAAAACGTCGCAGATGGCAAGATTGACGATGAGGAAGTTGAGTGGATACCATAACTGTTTGTTGCGATATACAACGTAGCATACGAGAAGATTACCCACAATGCCAAGCACCATGACAAGAACGTAGGCTACAATGAGACAGACTTCCGTTGACGGCTTTATTAAGTGATGGCTCGGACCGTTCTCAGCGAGTAAATTCATTAAATCGGAGTCAGTGAAATTTCGTGAAAAGAGTTTGTCATTGCGAGCTTGTTGTGAGTCATAATCTGAATTTGGATTTTCCGTTATCATCTTCTTGATAGACTAAAAAAGAAGAAGAAAAACAAAAGATTCATTTAAGATAATAAAATTAAAAAAAAAAGACGTGAATGATTTTAAACAATCTGTTTTTCTTATCGCCATTTTGTTTTTCCTTTGGATATTTTTCTTTTTCCCCGTCTCCCTTCATTTAGTTTCCTTTTTTTTCTTTCTTTTTTAACGCCTTTAAAACATTTCTATCTTTTTATGGTAAATTTTCATTTTAGGTGCCGACGGTTTTCCCCCCTTCAAATTTATACAAAATAGCATTATTTCTGTGCAAATGTATATGCTGAACTCAAATCAACAATTAGTTATTGAAGAAACTTATCTATTTTGCTTTGAAGATCCATAAAAAAAACAAAACAACAACAACAAAAACACTATATCTCACACTATTTTTCTCCCGTAACTCTAACGCAGTCATGTAATTAACTGCTGAATGTCTTTCGGCGTAGGACAACAAATTTCGGTCGATTTTTGGTCGATTTTCTTCCTTTACTGAAACTTCCGGCGATGTGCTTCCTGTAATGAAAGTAATAAGCGTAGAAATACAATAGCGCATTACTTTCATTACAGGAAGCACCTCGCCGAAAGTTTCAGTAAAGAAAGAAAATCAACCAAAAATCGACCGAAATTTGTTGTCCTACGCCGAAAGACATTCAGTAGTTAATTACATGACTGCGTTAGAGTTACGGGAAGAGAAAAAGTGCGAGATATAGTTCGTTTTTTATGGACCTTCAAAAAAAAAAAAAAAAAAAAAGGTAGGTTTCTTCAATAACTAATTGTTGATTTGAGTTTAGCATATACATTTGCACAGAAATAATGCTATTTTAGATAAATTTGAAGGGGGGAAAAGCCATCGGCACCTAAAACGAAAATTTCCCCTTTTGATTTATTCTATCTTTCTCTGCTTTTTTTCTCTTCCTTTTCTTTCACTTTCTCCACACTGTCTCTCACTAGCCGATTTACTCTTTCACTTTCTCTTATTTTTTCGGTTTTTCCTTCTTTCACTCGCTCTTCTCTATATTCCCATTCATTTTTTTTCTTTCTCTACTTTCTCGCCCTTCTCTCTCTTATGTCTTCTCTTTCACTTCTCTTTTCACAGTCGGACTCGGAACGACAAATTGAGGAACCGAGTTCAAATTCCAGTTAAATTCCTCGTATTCACTTACTCACAAATACCTCTGGGAAAGGTATTACTCCGTCTCTTCCCCAAGTTATGGGTTAAATAACAGAAGAGATTGGGTTCTATAGCCTTGACTGACAACCAGTCTACCGCAGAAAGCAATGGCAACCTACTGCGGGATAATCTTCTGCCCGGTCAGTCATGTTTCTTTCAAGACATGTTCGTCTAAAGCGTGTTTCACGTATGGTACTTAACTGACTGACAGTCGGACCAGTGTCCCCATCTTTGTTGTTGATATTTCGTCTTGTTCTAGCTTAGTACAGTTTAATTATTACTAATCCTGTTTCCACTAAGTCTGAATCTGTACAACCCAACCCAAGGATTAAATTCACATTATTATGTCACCAAATACATTTAGAAAAAATTGCTCCCCCGACAAACTCTGTTCAACTTAGTATCATCCAATTAAATTTTATTTTATCCAACTGAAATTAAGATAAATAATAAACTTTTCCGTTATACCCAATGGCGTTGGGTAGCGTTTTTGCTGTTTCCGTAACAAACTTTTTTTATGGGGCAGGGTTGTTAGCCCTACTACCAACCCCCAAACTTGGAGGAAGGTGATTTTGTAAGTGTAGCTTAGACGTGACACACGGCCGAAAGTAGGGGGTACTCAGTGAGGATCGAACTCACTACTCAGTTATAATGAATCTAACGAGACGAGCTTGCTAACCATTACACCACACCGAAGATAAGATACATTGCTAGAAAACACTTCTCCAAATTCTTTACCAATTATTTTGTTTGCGAGCTTGTGCATATAATTGGCAGAACAGAGATTAGATGAGTTAGCAAAAAGACAAACTTTACTAATGGATACAGAGGAGAGGAAGTTGTGGAGAGCTATAATCGCCCACGTCCTGAATAGAAGAAAAAGTACCCTGTCAACGCTAAATTTCAACATTTACACTGTGAGAACTTCTCAATAAAGATGTCACTTTTTTTCTTTCATGGAACATTTTCTCTCACCGACGTGACGTGGCTTCCCTATGCCTCTTCTACAAGTACTTTCACGGCCTCTGCTCCGATGAACTTAAGTCATTGGTGCCGCCTAGTTACGAATCTACACAAGATACTAGATTGGCAACTAGGGCCCACTCTTTTACAGTGAAACCGATAAAATGTAACCGCAATTTCTACTCCAACAGCTTCTTTCCTCGCACTTCCCGCCTGTGGAATTCCCTTTCACATGCCTGCTTCCCCGACGGCTACAATCTCCAGGAGTTTAAATGTAAGGTCAATAGACACCTCCTAATACGCTAACTTGCATCTATTCTCTCAAACACTCTCACTATCTAACCAACCCTCATTCTCGGTACCCTTACCGGTCTATCACCCTCCTTCTAACATTTCCTATATCTAACCATCCTTTCCCATCACTCCCCCGACCCTATGTAACCCCCTGCGCTACAGTGGCAGTGGAATGCCTTGCTCGGGGTGAAACGATTAAAAAAAAATTTAACTATGTTACAATTTCAGTCCATGTTTTGTCAGAAAACTTTAATATTTATAAGTAATTTTTACTTTTAACTTCATTTTTCAGAAAATTTTAAAATCTTCGTCTTTATTGTACAGAAGATGTTAAAATATTCTCTACAATAAAGGCGGAAGCTGATGATGGTTCACCTGAAATAGGGCTAACTTTCGCTTAACCATTGAATAACGTGTCTGTCTTAATTTTTATATATATATATATATATATATATATATATATATATAGATGGAGAGAGAGAGAGAGAGAATTACTATAAACGTTATATTAGTGGCAAAATGTGTTTGATTAGACATCCACCTTTTTAAGGCAGTGAAATTAACGTCTACCGGCCTAGAGCATCGAAAATCTTATTAAAGAAAATGTACCTTTTGCTAGGGATGAGAGGCATCCACCTCTTAGCTTCGTTTTGTTCACGGAGATCTGTGTAACAAAATAGCAATACAAATAATATTAGACTAAAAATAAACATTTTATTACTATGTGTATCAGTTCTGGAATAATGAATTATATGCTAGTTTAACCAATTATAACTGAACGGGGTTTCGATCCTCAGTAGGCGCTTCAAACTTGTGATGAACCTTATTGAAACTAAGTCAATCGATGTTCATTTTTTTTTTTTTTTCATATTTATTTTACTAAGGGGTACTGTTTATGATTCAAGCAAAAAGACGTACCTTTGGAACCCAAGAACAAGATCTGTTTAATTCGATCCAGTCCTGTTGGTCAGTGAATCATTGATCTGAAACGAGAAATACAAGAAAAGAAAGATTTGGAAATGTGAAGAGAGGTATTTGATAGACTAAGTCGAGTATGTCACAAGGTCATCTTCAGTGAGCACTCAGGGAGGAATGAACGCAATAGCAATGCTTTTCAAAATCAGTACACTAACAAGTGCTCCGCAAAAATTATCTTAAGAATTCTTGAAATAGCGAGATGTTAAGAAAGATCATTTCATATATAAATTCGCTACTATAGTTAGTTTGATTCCTGCTAGAACGCACTATTGTAGCCTTGTGCCAGATTGAGAAATGCATACAAACGAACTGTAATTGGTGACACGCAGTTGAGCAGTGGTTTGCTTACTGACATTGCTGGGAGATCGATCGTCACTGAGTGCCAAATAGTTTTTCCTCGTACAGAAATAAACTTTGAATGTCATCCCTCATAGAGTGAAAATAAATAAGCAAGTTTTATTTGACCTATTTGCTAGTGTGATATGTTTGCTTCTATTGTGGTATTATACCAGACTTGACCGAAAGATATATATTAAAATCCTTGCATGTGAGGTATTGGCCTGTAAATTAGCCTCTCAGAATTATATACTTATCGTCATAATTAGAATCTTTTTACCGAACTAAGCATGTGCATTGTGATGCAGTGGATATCGTTTGGAATGACAAGTCGAGGAGCCGAGTTCGAATTCCAGTTGAATTCCTTGCATTCACTTACGCGCAAATACCCCTAGGAAAGGTATTAATCCGTCTCTTCCCTCCAGTTATGGGTTAAATAATAGGGCAGATTGGGTTCTGTAGCCTTAAGTGGCAACCATTCTACTGCAGAAAGCAATGGCAACCTACTGTGGGATAATCTTCTGCCCAGTCAGTCATGTCTTTTTCGCAGACATGATCGCCCAAGCGTGTATCACGTATGGCACTTAACTGACTGAATCTACAAAACTTCCAATTTCGAGCACGGAACGGTTGTAAAATTCATTCACGCCTAGAGGCACAAGGCTATATTCTTAGTGCGGAACACACAGTTGAAATATGTTTCGTGTACTTTCTTTCATTCTTAGAGCATTCACTGAGAAACAACTGCTTGAGGATTAAGTTACAAGACAAGTTTGGTAGTAATCCTTACACTATTGTCTTGCATAAGATCAGAATATTGAGCGCCTAGTGCGGACCATACTCTCTATATAAGTATACGCGACTAACTTATCACTATAACAAACATTTCCGTTTTAGGGTGTTTTCTATTGTAAGAGAATTCACAGCTTTGTCTCGTAAGCTATTGCTTCTGGAGTTCAAACTTCATTAGGTTCCTCATTATTATGGCCCTGTGCCAAACTAAGCTTTGTTAATATCTATAGTAAATGCATTTATTCAAATTGAGCACGATAGAGAGACTGCGCAGCGTTAAAATTCCTCGGAAGAAATTTTTTTCCATTATATTGTAACGAGTATGATAAAAAAAATTGACGGAACTTTCAATTTCTTTGCGATTTCTACACACTGTTACTTCTGTTAAGGCTGACAATAAATGGGCGTTAAGTTAGTCACTGAAGAATTACATTTTTTTTTTTACCCTAAACGCTCTTCTGCGGGAATAATGGTAACATATACCAGTAACGTGATAGTTCTCTTACAATATCTGGCGGTGGGCCAGGGAGACATGGATTCATGCCGTTCTTAAAAGCGTTACTGCAAAGTGAACACAAACAGCTTCAGTCGAGTTTTTAACTGAGTTTTTGTTTCAGCGGTTTTACTTTGAATTAATCGAGATGCCCTTATACGTAGCTCCTCTGATTTGCAAAAAAAAAAAAAAAATAGCATATAATGGATGAAAAAAATGCCATAAACTTAATAAAAAAGTTTAATCGTCAAAATATTTCTGTTATTATTAAGAGGGAAAACTTAATTAGTTATTTTTTTTATTATCAAATTATATTTTTTATCATGTTTGGAACGTTCGAAATTTTGGTTAAAAATATTTTTTTTTATCAGCGCAGTGGCCACAGATTAGTATAGAATATTTTAGCCTCTTTTTGAGATGAAAACCATATTGATTTGGAAATTCTTGCAAAAAGCAAATAACTGTTAGATTTTATTGAAACTTTCGGGACTTATTCACAAATGACAGAAATTATTTTAGAAACGCTTTGTCTGGAAAATCTTGGTAAAAATATTTTTTGCATCTGTTTAATTTTATGAAATTTAGAGAAATTAAATTTTGTCTCGGTTAATGTTTACATTAATTAAAAGAAGAACTCCTTGGAGAATTTAAATCAACTTTATTTTTTTGTAAAGCAAACAACAGTTACCGAAAATCTGCTCTGAATCATAAAAAAACAAATTCAATAAAATTAAGACATTATTTAATTAGATAAGCTTTTAATTGCTTTTATGAATTAAATATATCATGAACACTATTGTCTTAAGAAAACAAATTTCGATTAATAATGAACTTTTACAAGGATTCATTAGTTTTTCTTTTTTAATTTTAATTATAATCATTTATAATGTTTTATATCTTTTAAAATTCTGTTTTACGTTGTAAAGGTTAGGTGATATTGTTATTAAGTAAAAACTGTATTTCCTAATCATAAATGGAAAAACATAGTACAATATTGCAAAAAGAATTGAAGTTTTTTTAGATGTGTATAGACGTGTCGTTTTTTTTTTTTTGTAATTTTTGTAACAGATGCCCATACATGAAAATGTCAGAAAATAAGAGGGATAACTATAGTATACTAGCAGTATAGCCCGGCGTTGCTCGGGTGTAATGAAAGCTTTAAAACTAATCCATGGTCCTGGAGCTCAGACTCCAGGGACATTGGCACGAAAGACTAAAAAGCAATAGTTTTTTCCAGTTAAAGCAAAACCGTAGACTGAAAGATAAATGAATGGATGTAAGTCAAATTTTGATTTCCTGGTATCGATATCAAATAAGTTTTTTTCGTCGTAAACTGAATTCTGACGGCTAAATAAGTCCTCTAAGTAAATGGTATCATGGCTGAGACTAAGAACTACAATTATACCTACTTAGAGCCAAACCCAAAGCAAAAACTAAAATAAAAGGGCTGAAAAAAATACAAACACACAGGCAGATAAACAGACACGCACACAAACATCTTGCCTTATCTTTGTATAAAGGACATACAGACGGATAAACACACACACATCTTGCCTTTTATATATATTATCAATTTTCTGCACTATTGTAAGAACTGCAACCTTGAAACTTCTGAATATTGTTTCTTATGTCTTTGTCTATGAGTGTATCAAATTTGATTAAAATCGGACCACTCCTTCTATAAACCGATTGTTTCGATTATCGATATTTATCGGGGGTACCTCGACACAAAACCTAGCTAAGAACACTCGCAGACGCTTATAGTACAACTGTGTCAATTTTCAAGAAAATCAGTTCAGCCGTTTCGGAGTCTATAGTTACGGACACACACACACACACACACACACACACACACACACACACACACAAAGTTCCATTTATGAATAAGTTTAGATTTAGATTTAAAGCCAAAGTAACTAAAATTCAACAAAACATTAGATTTCGGAAATTATTTTCCGAAATTTTTAAGATTGAGTAGCTGAAAATTATATAAATGCGCTTACGTTATATTCTTCAAGTTAAGAAGTGACGACATAGTAAAACATTGGATAAACTTCCGTCTTTCATTAAAAGTGTCAATCTGTCAACACAAAATAAACAACTACTTCCGTGTTAAAATACATTTTTGCGATATTTTAAAGTAAGTAACTTTTGTTTCAAATCAAATTAGTTAAACTTTAAATCAGATAATGTTCCTCAAATAAGATTTCAAACAAATATTTCTTTTAATAAATAGAATTATATTGTAATGACAAATCAGCGGTAGTTAGTGAGTTCAAAACTAAAACTCCTTCCAGTCAATTTAAATTAGTCTTGAAATACAGCAAAATATTTTGCTTGTTGAAAATATTACATTTAATCTATTAGCTTGAAATTAAAACATTAATGGAAAAACCCCAAGATAGATTTTACATTTCTAAAAATTCATTTTAAACCTAAGGTATCGCGAATCTATAGCGGTACCTACTTATATGTATTTACTAAGTAGGCCACATGTTTGAAGCACCTAATGAGGGTCAAAATCACGACTTAGTCGTATAGGATACAAATATTATATCATCCAAATCCTGAGTGGTTAAAAAAAATCGAGAAATTCAAAATACGTCAGCGAAACGGTTTTTTTTTTCACAACTAAAGAAAAAATCGTTCTGGGAGCCTCCCCACGTGACCAGAATTCCATATTTAAGGATGTCATGTCTTCTGACTGGTCACAGTCAATCAAGAGCGTCAGTGAGAGACAGCAGTCAGACGATCCGTTACCCAAGCAAGCAGTCGATCTGTCAGTCAGCGAGACAGTCAGCCACGCCAGTCAATCCCAAAAGGCGCAATGTCAGATACACACCGACATCAAAGAGACCAGTGCCGGCAAACTAATCCTTCGCACACCCAACTGGTACGAACAGAAAGAAGAGAGGAGACACCTGCAACAAGACCCCTTCAACGGCCATAAAACTTTTCATATCTCTCATCAACCAGAAAGGAGAAGTAACACAGACTTACTAAGACTAATTCATCGTTTTTACACACACATTCTACCAATTACTACTATATCCATTTGACTCTCTCTCCCTTCGGGAATCATCATTCACACTCCTTTTCAACACAATTTAAAACACTTTTCTTTAGTGGCTGATACATACAAAAGAAAGAAACTTTGTGCTACTACTCTGGTTAATTAGAGACTCAAAACAGACATTTTTATATTCAACCAATATTTCCTCAAATCCAAAAGACACTTTTATATTAAACCAACATTCACTCCAATTTAAAAGACACTTTTTTACCAAACAAAAGATACACAGAATTGTACTAATTGTTTATATTGTATATATATATATGTATATTGTCAAATACAATATTTTCATATTTTTATACAACATTTCTTCTTGCGTTGTCTTTTCTTGAAATTTGTGTTGTGTTTTGTGGACCGGAATTCTCGTATTAAAATCTCCCTTTTTAATCCGGGTGTTCTGGAGCCCCACAGTCGTAATGACATGGGAAACCAGCTTTCTAACCATTATTTTCCGGCGTAAAACTGTCAATTCGGGTGTAGACTTACGTGAAGGGGTACTTTGTGAGGATAGACTGAACTGGCTAGATCAGCTTGTTAACTGTCACTTTTTACACGAGGTGCCTATTCAAGATGTCTGAATGAAAACAAAAACAAATTAAACTGCTATTTTCAAAAGTAGTCGATTCCACCTCAGACCCCGACCTCCGGTAAACTGTCAATCGCTCCTAGAACTATCGGCAGACATTAAGTCTCCGGTTGAACTGGTTTTCTCTTTGTTTCCATGACAATCGTATCCACCCTGACTGAAAATGTCCTGGACGGCAAAGTATCTGAAGATTTTTCAGGCCACTTCGATTCTCGTCATTTCTGAAAACTTGCCAGTTTTTCAGGAAGACGCAAATTCTTATAGAAAACGCTTCAAAAGCCACGACTAGCCTTTGATTTAACATCTCCAATCGCGACCGAAGTTGATTGCTAATCGATAATTTTATTCTTATTCTGGAATCTCGAGTTAAGTTCACGTGACATAATGACTAGTTGGTGGTTATATCCTCTTGGTTAACAATTTTCGATGAACTAGGTCACCTTTGATCAGGTGGGACAATGATTTAAGAAAAAGAAAATGTCTGCTATTAACCGGCTTTTTAGATTTAGCAACAGAAAGTGAATCTTTTGATTTCAAACAAGAGCAATGGAACACTTATTAAGGATTGAACTCCTAACATTAGGAAATAGCTCTGTGAGACAATCTACGGAAAATCATTCTACGTTAGGTTACCTGACGTAGTAATATATTTAGTATAGATTTTTCTAGCACAAAGTCACAGTTGTGGGGGACTCAAGGAAGATCCAACTCACTATTCTAAAAAGTGTTTATCAGCTTACGCTAGAGATTCTAAATATTAGGGTGATCAGAAATTTTGCGCCGGTTTTTTTTAAAATAATATGGCATTAGGAGAGTTTAGTTTTAACTACGTAAAAAAAAATCATCTTAGTATTTTTTAAAGCAGTCATATCAGCACACGGCTTTTTTCAATTTTCGGTGTATTATTTTTTTTATTATTGTTTTTATAAGGGCAAAAATTATGAATTAAACGTTAAAAAATGAGGGGTTGTTTACGGAGAAGGTTCTGTGAATGGTTGAACGTGCCAAATGTGGTGTACGAAGTTTCGCGCGTGAGATTTCTCTGAACAGTGCAGAGCGGAGATTCACAGTGATCAAACCATAACATTATTTGAAAATAATCTAGAACACTTCTGTGTCTGATTTAGAAAACATTCTGTTTTTAATTAAATTGTGAGAAACGATGAAAAGTGGGTACTTTACAACAGTATGAAATGTAAGTGGGCATAGAGTAAGTGAATTGAACCACCAGCTGCTGATGTTATGTATATAGTGGAAGCGGAAACGTCACCGACTATTTAGCTCCTTTCGAAGAACCAAACGATTGATTTGAACGAGTACAGTTTACAGTTAGACAAAATGAATGGAATAATCGACTAAAAGTGCTTCAAATTAGTGGGTAGAAAAGTCCCAATATTTCATTAGGATAATGGGAGACAATACATTTCTTTAGTGACAAGACAAGAATTGTTACATTTTGAATCGGATGTTTTCACAATTTTCATTCTTCTCATTCACAAGCTATTAGACATTTTGGTTACTATTTGTTACGTTCTTTACAGAACATTGGTGGTTTAAAAAATCTGTTCAAAAAGTTATGGACGAATAGAACAAAATATTATGGAAGGATAAAGTTGTCTGAATGATTGCAAAAGTCAGAACAAAACGGTAAATTTTGTACAACAAATGTCAAAAATAAATAAAAATGCCTTTTTTTATCTTCGTAAACTGACTTATTGGTCAACCCAAAACGTATGTAATCTATATCTAGAATAGAGAAATGTTTTATTTTGTTGTTCACTATATCCTGGCAAACCATATGATGGACAGTTTTCAAAATTGACTATGTACTGGAGGCATGGCGAAATTTTAGCGTAAAAAATGGTCCCTCACCGAGACGAAAACAACAGACAGATTAAGCTGATCTTTCGAAAGCAGTTAATTCTAACGTCAGCCTTGCCCCTTAAGAACTCACCTATGGCTTTATTAGGAAATCATTTTTCTCTAACGAGTTTTTTTTTCCATAATGTCAGAAAGAGATTTACTAACCCTATGCCTAGTTTGTGACTAATATTCCGCAAGTTGATTGCTAATGGTCGGTGTTCAAAACCAGGCGACAAAAAAATAAAACAATCTCAAATATCGATATTTAAGCCTGTGTTCCATCATCCTTCGATAATTTCATGCAGTATTATCCCCATTCCATCACACCCACGATTATTTCGTAGAAAAAACACACTTAGTAAGGGAATCAAATACGCCATACAACAAAGATCGTTTTTCTTTTCATTTCAGGGGTTTACATAAAAGGAGAGTCATGAGAAAGAGGGGCAAGTTACAGGGAGTGTCACAAAATGGGTAAGTAAAAAATGAAGACAGTGGTGTGAAGAGAGCTGCATGAGAGTAGAATGGACAGGATACAACGTTTGCCAGGGAAAGGATGCGAGTCAAGGAGATTTAAGAAAAAGAAAATGTAATTGACTTTACATTTAAATTCTTGTAGATTGTAGCTGTCAGGAAAGCAAGTATACGGAATGTAATTCCACAGGCGGGAAGTGCGAGAAAAGAAGCTGTTAGAGTAGAAGTTGCGGTTACATTTGATTGTTTTCACTGTAAAAGAGTGAGACCTAGCTGCTAGTCTAATAGCTCGAGTAAATTCATGTAAAGGGGGCACCAGGGAGCTAAGCTCATCGGAGCAGAAGCCGTTAAAGTATTTGTAGAAGAGACAGAGGGAATCCACATTACGTCGGTGAGAAAGTGATTGGAGATGAACTACCAGGTCGGGATCGATCATATTAAATTTCCGTTGAATTTTGTCAAGAACCCCGAGATGAATAGCAGAGGCACCCGACCAGATGTGACAGCAGGATTCAATGCACGGATGGATGGTAGAGTGATATACGTGCAGGATGGATTCAGACGGGAACAATTTCCTGGCTCTACACAATAAACTGACCTTCCTAGCAGCAAATTCAGCTATGGTTTCAATGTAGTTTTTCCACCTGAGGTCGGCTGATAAAGTTAGACCGAGGAGGCGCAGTGTTTTGCTTTTAGGGAGTTATGAATTACATACTGATTTTCAATGCAAGCAACCCCCCCCCCCCACACACACACTTAATTGAAATACACGCATAATAAAAATGTTTTTTATACCGCCATTTACACTGATTTGGTGTTGTGCAGCAATAAGTTCATTGAAGTATAAATAAATATAATCGTCTTCCTTTACTCGCGGGGAATATATCTCAGGACAATAGCAGATGCTTCAAGCCGAGGATAACACTGAAACTATAGATTAAAATTTTCGGCGGACCTGAAGGAGACTACCACCACATTCATTTCTTTTTTTTTTTAACTTTTTTCAGTGCAGTCTTATCGATTAAACCCTAAACTTTCCGATTGACAAAAAAAAAAAAAAAATTGGAAAAATTTCAATATTTAAACAATTTTGAGATGGGGGCTCAGTTTTTCATACAATGTTATAGTAAATCGATCCTCCATTTTGGAACCACTCGCCAGTACGACATTACCACCACCTTTAAATTCGTTGATTAACAATTTTCTTCTTTTTTTTTTTACTTTTTTCAGTGCAATCTTATCGATCAAACCCTAAACTTTTCCGATTGACAAAAGAAATTTGTAAACATTTTCAACTTTAAACAATTTTAATGGGGGAGGGTCTCAGTTTTTCATACAACCTTATAGTAGTAAATCGATCCTGTGCAATGAACTTTTTTGCTTGTGCATAGTCAACTACTGAATCCTTTTTGCGAAATTTTTGAATAAAGCCATTCTTGGAGTTTCCGAGGAAGATGCCATCGTAAGAACTAAAGAAAACTTGAAAAAGACAAAAACAGCTTCCCCCTCCCCCCAAAAAACAAAAAAAACAAATCGACCCCAACGCGAGTGGTTTCAAAATGGAGGATCGATTTACTATAATATTGTATGAGAAACTGAGCCCCCCGCACTAAAATTGTTTAAATGTTGAAATTTTTTCAATTTTTCTTGATAATCGGAAACTTTATGTAACAACCGATAAGAATGCGCTGAAAAAAAAAAAAAAAAAAAAAAAAAAGAAAAAGAAAAAGAACAAATTTAAAGGTGGTGGTAGTCTCCTTCAGGTCCGCCAAATTTTCTATAACAAGGGCGGACAAACTTGCTTCATCTAAGAGCCATATATGATGTTTGAGACCCACAAGACATGAACAAAATTTACACATACGTTTTTTGGTATATATACATGCGGTCCCGCAGAAAGCAATGGCAACCTACTGCGGGATAATCTTCTGCCCAGTCAGTCATGTCTCTTTCGAGACATGATCGCCCAAGCGTGTATCACGTATGGCACTTAACTGACTGACATGCGGTCATTCTTACTCTCGCCGGCGCACCAAAATCTTGAATCCCCTTACCCATGACCTCAGTCTTCTGGTATTCCTCTGTAACCCTTACTGACTGGAATTTTCTGTTTTTTTATCATTCCTTCCCTCAGTACTTGCTATAGATTCCAGAGGTGGTCAAACTTGCTTAAGTAACCCTAATCTTAACCCTGTCATACATGATAAAGTTCAGCTGTTTGAGAGCCGTAAAACATGTAGAAAATTTACACACGTTTTTTGTAACATACATGTGACCACTCTCACTCCCCTGGCGCACCAAAATCTTAATCCCCTTACCCATGACCTCAATCTTCTAACTTCTTTTTATCAGGACGAGGTGGTTATAGACTTTCACTTGCCCATATACCTTGTTACTCTCAGCATTTTTCCTCTTGGTATCTCTCCCCAACCCCGCTCCACCATTCATTTGCTCAAGCCTATCAAGTATGTCTCGCGCTGCTTTCCCCTGTCTCTCTTTCCCTCTCTCCGTCCCGTGAGTATTAGATTCTCCAAACCCTCTTTTCTCAGTTACGTGTCCCAGAAACCTCAGCTGTCATTTCCTGATGCTAATTATAAGTTTCCTTTTTGCTTGCATCCTCTCCAAAACCTTGTCGTTGCCCACACCTCCGGTTGATGGTATCCTCAGCATCCTTCT
Source organism: Ascarosepion bandense (assembly GCA_037127315.1). Lineage (NCBI taxonomy): Eukaryota > Metazoa > Mollusca > Cephalopoda > Sepiida > Sepiidae > Ascarosepion > Ascarosepion bandense. The sequence goes on along the minus strand of JBBBDQ010000562.1, from coordinate 6,148,555 downwards.
GTAGAACCATATTTCTGTTGATTCGTGTCTCTCCTTCATCTTTAAGAAGATCGCCTAGCATTCACTGCCACATAGAAAGACAGATATCACATAACAGTCCGGTACACTGTTTTCAACAAAAGTTTCCTTTCGCTCAATACTCTGCTTAGCCTTTGAAATGAGTCCTTGATTATGTCAATGAGTCTTCGGATCTCAGTGTCGCACTTTTCATCCTCTATCAGAACACTTCCCAGGTATTTGAATTCCTGCATCTGTTTGATTTTAGTATCCTCAACTCGTAGTTGTGAAATCTGGGGTACATTTTTTGCATATCACCATGCATTTAGTTCTCTTGATGCTTAGGTTTAGTCCTTTCTTCTTGCTTTCTCTTACTACATTCTGTAGAAGGTCTTGCATTTTCTTTTCCGTGTCTGATATCAACACTGTGTCATCTGCGTATCTTATTTTGTTGAAATTGTGGCCGCTAATGACTAATCCTAGCAGGACTTCTAGCTCTCTCAGAATTTTTTTGCGAGACATGTTGAATAGATCCGGTGAGAAAACAGATCTTTGTCTTACGCCTCCTTTCTATTTTTGTATCATGCATCACTCGATAAATCCCAGGCCTGATATATAAATGACGCCACTAATAAAATATCTATATGAATTTTATGACGTAATAACCTTCAAATGGCACGTGACAAAATTTGGACTCAATCTGATTATTAGTTAACAAATTACAGTTATTTAAGTGAAGCGACTGTTGCAAATTTTTAAATCAATTGAAAAATCTGAATTTTGTGTGTTGATAAAGTATTGCTTTCTGATGGTACTGTTCAAGCAAAGTAATGGCTTGATAAATGTTATTCGGACTATGCCCCTTTGGAAAAATCGGTGAAGAGGTGGTATGCTGACTTTAAACAAAGAATAAGACGCTATGAGAAAAGATCAAGATTCTACAGACAAAACAAGATTTTTCAAGCCGGAAATTTTACAGGGAAATAGGTAAAAAACGAATTGAAGTGACAGTCCCCACCCAAAATGGAAGAAGTTATACAGTTCTGGGAAAAAATATGGGCTTGTCCAAAAGAACATAAAGAAGTAGATTGGATTGCACAAGAGATAGAACGAATGAAAAATAAACCAGAACAGACATGGGCTGGAATCACAGAAGACGATGTTAAATGTACACTGAAAAAAAAGCACACAATTGGAAATTTTCAGGTATAGATAAAATTCCTAAATTTTTGCTATATTATTTAAATACAGCACATAAAAAACTAGCCAAAGAACTTCAAGAAATGGTTGACGATCCCACTAAAATTCCTGCATGGATGACCAAAGGAATTACATTTCTTCTACCCAAGAACAGTGACACAAACGACCCGAAAAACTACGGATTAATTACATGCCTTCCGACAACATACAAACCATTAATATCTATTTTAACAAAACAAACATATTTCTTCTTGGAAAGAAATGACATACTACCGTTTGAACAAAAAGGGTGCAAACGTGGCCGTTATGGATGTAAAGACCAATTGCTTACTAACAGAATGATCCTGGAAAACTGCTGCAATGCAAAGAAAAATCTTAGTACTGCCTGGATAGATTATCGCAAGGCATTCGATAATGTACCACATTCCTGGATCTAAAATACTATAAATATATACAAGATATCACCCGTCATCATCAATTTCATCAAACAATGCATGTCGATATGGAAAACAACCCTTTACCTCAATCATATAAATGGAACCTATAAGTCTGGTGAAATAAACATCAAAAGAGGTATATTTCAAGGTAATTCTTTGTCTCCCTTACTATTCTGCATATCATTAATAGCACTAACCAGTCAACTTAACAAGACAGAATGCGGTTATAAAATAGCCCAAAAGAAAATAAGCCATCTATTTTACATGGATGACTTAAAGTTGTGTGCCAAGAATGATAACGAGCTGGAAGGTCTTCTGAAAACTGTAAAATGCTTCAGCGAAGACATTGGAATGAAATTCAACTTGAATAATTGTGCTAAAGCTACAGTTTTACGTGGATCGCTACAACAAACATCCTCAATTAGCTTAGACCCTGCTGGAACAATAAAAGAATTAAAGCCAGAAGAAGCTTATAAATACCTAGGTGTAAATGAGAGTGAAAAAATTCACCATAAAAAATGAAAGAAATAGTGCGTAAAGAGTACTATAGAAGGCTACGACTGATATTAGAGACTGAATTGAATTCTCAGAACAGAATTATGGCCATTAATAGCCTTGCAATCCCAGTTAGTTTGCTCTTCTTCAAAATTAAATTAGTGAGAAGGGTGATGCTGCTTCTTGTGCACCAGTGTATCAATATCAGGGTTAGTTTTGGCAAACGCACAACATAAAGGGGCTAGGCGTTCCCAAAGGGTGAAGTGCCGATGACGCTGGGAGAATTTTTCTCATTAAACTATACACACCTGTCCTTCCACATTAAATTTAGCTTCGTGTCTTATTCTATTTGAGTGATGGCACAAAATATCTCAAAAATAAAGCCGCAACTAAACCCTTGCGCAAATTAATTGAAACAAAACACGTAATGTCTTCTTAGGATCAGCCAAATTTTCCCTGATCACGTATTCATCGTCTCTTGTTGTTTTTCTCTTCCAGTCACATTTTCCTGTAAGTCTTGGACTGATAGATCCAGTTTGTTTCTTCACCTTAATGACACGACTGACAGTTGAAAGACTAAGGTTAACGCCAAGAATATCCGCGATTTCTCCATAAGGCTTGCCAGTGTGTTTGTGCAGCGTTACAATCCTCCATCGCAGACAATGGCCGTAGGACTACTAATCGACAGTCGAGACAATAGTGTCTGGGTGGTGATAAAAATCTGATGCAATCACGGATGAAGCAATATTTTTCAATGCCAAATCAATTTAATCATTTACGCCGAAAATATATTTATATTACTGCACACCACTGCAAATGACCCGATCTGAGGGAAAAAGAGAAATCGAATACACCCTATCCCTTCAGTGGGTCTAAAACCAACCGTATGGTGAAAGAAAGGAAACTAAAGCTGAAGTTTTCGTTTTTCGCAACGGTAACTATTTCGCTACTTAGCTTATATATATATATATATATATTCGTAAATCTCCGGAACATTCCGTAATATATATATATATATATATATATATATGTAAACTTATCACTATACTAGTTTCGAAAAACCCTCCGAGTATTACGCGTAAGATAAAAATGGATGTAAAAAAAAAGAAAGAGCTAAGCACGTGAACATCAGTCAAAGTACGTAGCCCAAAGAAAAAAAACCCGAGACGAATAATCTATAACAAAAAGCACTCAATACGTAAGCAGAGCAGACAAAGTAGATAACCTAAAGAGTCAACAAACCTCCCTAGGTTTCACCTAACCGGATCTTCAAGGAAGGCTGGTGAAACCTAGGGAGGTTTATTGGCTCTTTAGGTCATCTACTATATATATATATATATATATATATATATATATATAACGGAGATTTACGGATTAAATTAAACGTGTTGGTTGGTAATCTATTTGAAAATCATTTTTAATATTTGAGTAGAAATTCTGTTTTTAATTATATATATAACTCTACTTTGAAGATTTTTAAGCAATGTTGATAGGAAAATGTGTCATTCACTAAGATTCGAACCTGCGGCCCCTAACAACATAGCAGAAGCAATCAATTGTTCTGATGCGTTATAACCGCTCGACCACGAAAGATTTTACAGTAGATGAAGCCAAATTAAGCGTTATAAACACAATTTTTCGATTTCTCGTAAATATTAATCTCTTCTCTAAAAGTCTATCATGATGTATGTTGTTAAGAATTGCAGGTTCGAACCCTGCCGAATGACATTTTCCTAACAAAATTTCTCAAAATTACTCAGGTTGATTACATATGTTTAATTAAAAACAGAATATCTACTCAAGATATCAAGAATCCAGGAAACATAATGTTCAAACAAACATATATCTGCTGCACATAAATAAGTGAATCACCGAGGTAATATTTTCAAAAATTATCTCTTTTTTTTTCTTGATAATCAGCAAATATTAATTAAACCATATATACATTACATTAAACCTTCATTAAACGAATTATTACCACTTTAAAGAAATGTTTATCAAGCAGGAAGAAAAATACTAAATAAAATTTAAGATGTGCAAAAATAAGTGAACTCTCATATTTTTGCTATTGTTTTAAATGATTGCCAGTGGAAATAATTTTTTGTGCACATGTAAAAATTCATAGTTTAAATTAAGATTTGTTGATTATCTGCCCCCCCCCCCCCAAAAAAAAAAACAGAAAAAGTTTTAAACATTAACTTAGAGGTACACTTACTTTTGCGCAGTACTATATATATATATATAAAGGAGGCCCCGAAGAACAGCTACACTGCAGATAAATACCCCCAGGGGATCCCGAGAGTGGGGGAGGATGAGATCCCCAATAGGACAGATCTTTCGAGAACGACTTGCGCTAACGCCCAAAGGACTATGAAACAAACGTGTATCTGCGGTAAAGAATGCAAAAATGAAAGTGGTCTTATGATCCACCAGACAGGTATGAAATGTTTGGTACAACAAAGCCAGGGGCATCGCACAGGTAATTTACCTGGTAAGACGTAGAAGCCAGACCCAGAGTCACACCACAGAGCCCAGTCCCTTCACGCACCTGGCCTACCGAAACCAAACAAGTCAAAGAAGATTAAATGGCCCACGGCGAGTGAAACAGATATACGGCTTGAATTCGATCAAGACGTCTGTATGATTCTAGAAGAAACATCATCAGGAAATGCAGACAGACGTCTAAAAGCTATGACAACTACCATAATTAATTACGCCTCGGGCAGATTCGGTTGCGTAGAAGAGGGCGAAAGAGAAATAAAAACGAATAATCGTCGGACAGAAAATATTAAGGAGTTAAGACAGGAATTAAAAACTCTTCGGAAAAGCCAGTGAAGAGGAACGTCAGGCATTCGCGGAGCTTCGAGACATCGTGAGGAATAAACTTAAATCCACTAGAAAAGCAGAGTGGCTAAAGAAACGGAGAAAAAGAGAGCCAGAAAAAGAACAGCTTTCATAGCAAACCCATTTGAATTTGCTAGAAAGCTACTTGGTGACAAACGAACAGGGCAACTGAAATGTTCTACAAGGACTGTTAATTCTTTCCTACATGATACGTTAAGTGACCCTGACAGAGAGAAAGATCTGGGCGGAAATGATTCAGTGATCACACCCAAACTTCCAACAGTAAATTTCGACATGAGAGAGCCGAGCTTAAAAGAGATCCAAGATGTCGTACGAGCAGCAAAATCAGCTTCAGCTCCAGCTCCAGCTCCAGGGCCAAGCGGTGTGACTTATGCCGTGTACAAGCGCTGTCCAAGACTTCCCAGGAATCTATGGGTTATAATTAAAATAATATGGCGGAGATGAAAAATAGCCGAACAGTGGAGATTTGCGGAAGGCGTTTGGATCCCAAAAGAGGAAAATTCAAAAGATATAAATCAATTCCGAAATGTCTTTTAATTATGTACTGAAGGCAAGATATTTTTCGAAATTTTGTCCCGGCGGCTGGAGAACTACTTGTTAAAGAACAAATATATTGACACTTCAGTGCAAAAGGGCGGGATTGCAGGAATACCAGGCTGCCTCGAGCACACGGGAATTGTGACAACTGCTAAGAAGCAAAGCTGACCTGGCCGTTTTGTGGTTGGACATGGCTAATGCTTACGGGTCCATTCCACACAAACTAGTGGGACTTACTCTTGAAAAATATCACATTCCAGGTAAAATTATAACGCTTATACTGGATTACTGTGAAAATTTTCAAATAAGGATCTCATCGGGACCAGTGAGATCGGATTGGCATAGACTAGAAAAGGGAATTATCACTGGCTGCACAATATCTGCTTCGCTTTTCATCCTTGCATTAAACATGATCGTCAAATCTGCTGAAAAGGAATGCCGTGGTCCCATTACCAAAACTGGAATAAGGCAACCCCTAATAAGAGCTTATATGGACGATTTAACAGTTACAACGGCCTCTGATGTAGGTGGTTAGCACGTGACTTAGAGAAGCTTATTGCATGGGCCAGAATGAAATTGAAACCGGCAAAATCAAGATCAGTCATCGTAAAAAAAAGGAAAAAGTGGTCAATAAATTCCGTTTTCAAATCACAGACCAAGACATTCCCTCACTGATAGAGAAACCAGTAAAAAGCTTTGAAAAGTATTCCACCACACGTTAAAAGATACGACCTCAATTAATGAGACAATCAACAACCTAACAATATGGATAAAAAAGTTGATAAGTCTGGGTTTCCAGGTCGTTTCAAAACTTGGCTATACTAACACGGGATTTTACCCAGGATTTTATGGCCATTAACGGTTTATAGCGTGCCAATATCGGCGGTCGAGTCCCTAGAAAGGAAGATTAGTAGTTCTATTCGGAAATGGTTGGGCCTACCACGTTCACTAAGCAGCACAGCCCTATACGGGAAGACAAACCCGATACAACTGCCCGTTAGAGGGTTAGTCGAAGAATTTAAGGTCTTTCGCACAAGAGAAGCTCTGATGTACCAAAATTCTAAAGACCCTAAAGTTGCCGACGCCGGGATATTAATACATACTGGCAAGAAATGGGATGCAGGAAGAGAATTACGGTTGGCTGAGGAGACGCTAAAAATGAAAACAATTATAGGAACTGTTGCAGAAGGGACAATGGGACTAGGCTACATCCAGCGGAAACCTACAGACAAGACAAATAAGGAAGATTATCAAAAACTTCTCCAAAATGAAGTAAGAGCTAGTGTGGAGGAGAACAGAATTACAAAAATGGTGGGATTAAGCCAGCAAGGAGTATGGACAAGATGGGAGAACATAACAAAATGAAAAATTACTTGGTCTGATATATTATGGAATGAATTCACATATACAAAATTCCAGATCCAGCCCTGTGAACCTCCATATTTGAGGAAAAAAAGAAACTCCCTCGTGCAAGTTATGTTCAGGAAGAGCATCACTCCAACATATACTTAGTGGTTGTCCTAAGGCATTAAGTGATGGGAGATATCGCTGCGCCATGATAAAGTTTTAAAGAAACTAACCGAAATATTCAACACAGCCATCCGGAGTTCGAAATTTAACTCAAAGAAAGAGAAAATTCAATTTATAAGGGCGGGCGAAAAAAAAAAACAGCATGTAAGAGACCCACAAGATGTGTACTTTCCTCAGCTTCAGTTTGACAACTCATGGTAGATCTAGAATGACGGCTGAGGTTACCAGAACACATTCTAAGGACTTCCTTACGACCAGATATGGTCTTGTTTTTGAATTTAACAAAACAGATTATTCTGTGGGAACTAACAGTCTCATGGGAAGAGAACATGGAAGTTGCACACCAACACAAAATGAACAAATACCAAGAACTGGTGGATGTGTGTAGAAGACGAGGATGGCAAGCAATATGCTACCCAATCGAAATTAGTGTGAGGCGTTTCGCTGGAAAATCCTTAAACTTGGCCTTGACTAAAAATGGGAATTAGAGGGTTACAAAAGAGGAAAATGACCCAAACAATCCTAAATGCAGCTCTGGGGTCATCCAAGTGGATCTGGATATGCCGAGATAATAATACCTGGACGGGACAAAATAACGGTAGTGTCCGATAGACCAAAACCATGATGAGGAATTGAAACAACCCATATTAATGTCAACAAAGGCGACGATTTTTTTATATCTGTTCATTTCAATAATTTTTTTTTTTATTTTTTTTTTAACCCCAAATATTTCATTAATATAATTCGCTTTACATTTGTATTTTATTCCAGTTTTTATCTATTCATTTATCTTTTCAATCCCCTTATTTTTTTATTTTTTTATCCGAAATATTACACTTATATCATTCGTTTTTTTTCTCTAGTTATTTACATATGTACCGTATTCGGTACGATTTTCGATTTTGTTAATATGCATATTCCTTCATCCCTATAGAATGGTATCTTCCACAATGTGTTAATTTATGTAGTTATTTTAATATATTTAATGAGTTTTTTTCTTTCTATCTGGTTATTTAGCTATTTTAACCATTCATCTTCACATTAATATCACGAAAATCAATTTATTTTTTATTGTTATTTTTTTCCGGTTTATTTACTTGAACCATTTACACATTATCATCACTGGGCATTCATTTATTTGTGGACGACCTTATTCTAGAAATGTTTTCCTCTTCTCCTATGCAACCAAAAAAGTCTTGCATTCCAATAACGTAGCAAAGAGATTACGCTACAAGCCGGGGTCTGATCAACCTTGGCTGGGTGTCAACCTGGGGAGAAGGTCTGATGTTTATAAAGGACCGAAACCATCAATGAACCAGGGTAACATCACTGATGATGTGTCCTAATCGCATCTAAATGATGCATTTTTCTAAAAAAAATAAATAGAATATTTTAGTGCGAAGAATTTGTATTTTGTCGACTTGGAGCATGAATCTGCTCAGTTGAAGTGGCAAATTCTTTGCACTAAGACTATCAACGCTTTATTTCCACTCCGATATCAAGCACTTTACGATAAAAAAAACAAAAACAAAAACAACTGTCCGGCAATATAAATTTTTATCAGTAAAAGTACGAAAAAAAAAAAAAATCTTGGCGCCCAAAACTATCACAGCTCACCTTATATATATATATATATATATATATATATATATATATATATATTAAGCACTCTGGAAGAAGGGTAGACTTTGAAAAACAGTAGCTACTCTGGCATTACACATCGTTCATTTAGCAATGAATTAGAACACGCTAAAAAGTCTGCCTCCTTCTACCGAGCGCCCGTAGCTCAGAGGTAGAATCGCCGACTGACTCCAATAATCCTGGGTAAAAAGCAATCGGCTGTCTAAACCGTACTGATGAGCTGTAATACAGCAAAACAGATCTGTCTGCGAATGACTTAACTTAGGTTTAATCAATGCAGTAGTTGGTCTAAAATTATCGTTTGAGTTTTCTTTTTAGATTATTTTTCACTCCATACAAGACCCAAGAGCCCTTCAATGTAGTTAGTAATTGAGTGAGGTTGATAAAAGTAGATGACTCAAGATTTAAAGAGATTAAGATTGTAGCAATCGGGGAAGCACTCTTTCGGAAGTCTGTTCTACAATGTAGCGGTTTTTAAGCTGTTTGAACGGAATTTTTTTTTTTTTTTTTTACCAATGGAATATGAAGGGAATGAGGGTAGTTCAACCCTGTGGGCGTGTCATGGCGCGTCTGTACAGACAAAACTAACGAATGTCAGAAGATTTTCTGTGGAAATAGTGAATAAAGGATTGTGGGTCGGAAAACATTCACTGACAAGGCCACGCTGTTGCTTTTGCTTCTTATTGTCTAGTCGATATGAAGAGAGAACTTTTTGGGTTGTTGACGTGACATGATATCTTTTTTTAAATTACTTTGTTCTCAGGCCCGCATATTTGATAAAAAGTATTCTTAAAAAGGTGAAAGAATGGGTAGTTAAAAAAAAAAAAGAAAAGAAAAAAGGATAGAATAATGAAAATAAATGACTTCAACATTGAATATCAGATAACTTAAAACTTTTATTAAAAGATATAAAACCTATTTAATTATACATTATGCAAACATGATCATTGAACCTTTAAGATATTCAAGTTTAGAAGAACGTCTGTTTTATTTACCCAGACAAGATTTTATTTTATCTAATGTTTTTTTCGAGTAATTCTGTTGTACAAATACATGTCTGTCGATACAAAACAGGGTACATATCTCTGAACATATTTGTTGGCACAGTGTGTCGACGTTTATGGTGAAACATTAATTTTGCTTTTGGGAAATTCAAGTAATTCGTCGCGTCAAATTAAATGAAAACTTTTGCACAATCTAATGAAATGAATTTTTTGTCTTCTTTTCTGTCTTAATTGGTCACGTGGACAAGAATCAATGAAGATGTTAACATTGCTTCATTCAATTAATAAATGCTAATTCGACAGATTTTCAATTAGTTTTCCACAGATAAAAAGGTTTTGTCTCAGAAGTTCCTGTCCGATTCTCTCTTAAATACTTACCCACATGTCGACTTAGACTTTTGCTTACATTTGAAGCATTGTTTTAGAAAAAGAAAAAAGTTACGGTCATTTTCACCCCCATACATACACTTTCAAAGAAACAATTCACACACGCGCGCACATAATCACAGTCTTACAAAAAGACACACCACTCAGTAGCTTAGTTTAGTTGTTTGTTTTACCAACATATCTACCCTTTTGGGTCATTTAATGCCGGATGTGCGTTGTGGTGCAGTGGATATCGACTCGCAACGACAAATCGGGGAGCCGAGTTCGAATTCCAGTTGAATTCCTCGCATTCACTTACGCATAAATACCCTTGGAAAAGGTATTAATCCGTCTCTTCACTCCAGGCAGGACAGATTGGGTTCTATAGCCTTGGTTGGCAACCAAACTACCGCAGAAAGCAATGGTAACTTACTGCGAGATAATCTTCTGCTCAGTCAGTCAGTCATATCTCTTTCGAGACATGATCACCCAAAGCGTGTATCACGTATAGCACTTAACTGACTGGATGTTGAAGAAATTGTTTGGTTTTTGTTTACTGCTTGTTGATCTTTTGTGAGAATTGCTGTCGAGATATAACTAGATGTGTTGTGATTTGATGTGTGGTGGTTTTATATATATATATATATATATATATATATATATATATATATATTCTTTTGCAACTGTATTTTGTTATATAATTGTGTTGCTTTTAGAAATTCTAAAAGGTCATTTGGATCAGCTTTGTCGAAGATGTCTTTGAGACTGTTTTTCTGGTCGTATATCAATCGCATATGTTCAAGATCTATGCAGCTTATTAATGTATGTTACACTGTGTAAGGCTCCTAACGTGAAATGCGAATTTGTGCCTCCTCACCTTTTAGTTGGTGTGAATGGGTGACAGCGGTGTGGCTTATTTGAAGTCTAGTCATCACTACTTCTCTTCTTAACATTTTCCTATTGGAAATTTTAACCTCTATCCATTCTTTGAGGATGGGTTTAATTTTGTAGAGTTTGTTGTAGCGGGCAAAAGGAGACAGAAGTTGCGACAACCCACGAACATCCATATCGGAAAATAATCTAATCAAAAAGTGAAATAAAAATGTAGCTTATATTAAATTTGAATAAAGTGTTTATTTTATGTTTCTTCTTATTGAACAGATTTAAAATGTTTTCCTTTTTTACATTTCTCAGTATTAGGCCCTATAGCTGCACACACCTACCTGAGTCTTAGGGGCACACAGTCAAGGAGTTGGCCCATGCTATTACCAAACCTCTACACATCGTGGACGCTGGTTCATCACAAACACTTGCTTTAATATTCACATCTTCAACCGTTACCTAACATTCACACTTCTTAGCATGGAACATGCTAGCCTCCCTGAGAGTAAAACACTACGCCTCCTTGGCCTCACACTCTCAGCGAACCTCAAGTGGAATGACTATATCAAATCTATTGCTCAATTTGCTGCCAAGAATGTCGGTTCACTGTGCAGGGCCAGGAAATTTTTCACGTCTGAGTCCATCCTGAACACATAAATCTCCTATCCGCCCGTGTATTGAATACTGCTGCCACATCTGGCCGGGTGCCCCTGCTATTCACCTCCGGGTTCTTAACAAAATCCAACAGAGAATCTGCAATGTGATCGATAACGACTTAGTAGCTCGGCTGCAGTCGCTCTCTCACCGGAGTGACGTGGCTTCCCTGTGCCTCTTCTATAAATACTTTCACGGCTTCTACTCCGATGAACTTAGATCACTGTTGCCCTCTAGGTATGAATTTACACGAGCATTAGCATGTAAGTCCCACTTTTTAACAGTGAAACCGATAAAATGTAACCGCAATTTCTACTCTAACAGCTTCTTTTCACGCACTTCCCGCTTGTGGAATTCCCTTCCATATATTTGCTTCCTCGACAGCTACAATCTCTAGGAATTTAAATAGACATCTCCTATCTCACTAACTCGCACCCATTCCCTCAAGCTCTTTTTTCATCTACTCCAACCCCATCCTCAGTATCCTCATCCGTCTATTACCCTCCTCCTGACATTTCCTTTAACTAACCCCTCTTTTTCATCACTTTCCCCTATGTAACCCCCTGCGCAAGAGTGGCAGTAGAATGCCTTGCTTGGGGTGAAATGATTAAAAAATGATTATACCGCAGAAAGTAATGGCAACCTACTGCGGTATAATCTTCTGCCCAGTCAGCCATGTCTCTTTCAAGACATGATCGCCCAAGCGTGTATCGCGTATGGCACTTAACTGATCCTATATGGTATATTGGATCGCAGTTCAGAATATTACTCTTGCAATAAATGTTGCAGTAAATAACAGAACACCGAACCGCTTTCCTTTATTTGAATAGTAATAAGTGCCATAAAAAAATTAGTACGGCTACCTAATGAAGTGAAACGCCTCTTTAGCTGATTAACGGTGGATACGTGATGGTGATATATAATTTATGAGGTGCTAATGTTGTTGTATAGGTTTATCCATTGAGATATATTTTAGAGTTGGCAAAATGACTGCGGGAAACATTATGATGCGGTCTGCACCATGTCCCATCTCTGCTCTGGTGGGCGTGGAAGCCAGAGATAATTAGAAGTCATTTTCATGTCCCTCGTGCACAACGGCGGGCAGGTGTTATGTTATCTTGTTACATTACGAGTATAAACAGGTGCAAATAGTTTGCAAAAGTGTTCTGTGTATTATAACTCATTTATCAAGGTATACCCGTGGTCCTTGCGAATTCGAACTAACACAAAGAAGCTACGAGCTTGCACAAAACTAATGACAGGCTGGATCTATTGCTTCTTGTGGTTTCCACTCACAAACTGGACTGTCTATTCTTCGAAAGGGCTGAAAACCTAACAGCTTTCCTAGCTTCATTGCCGTTGCTCTTTGGATCAGGTGAGCCACAGAACCGATTCCTTGTTAATAATGGTAGCATTGTTAGACGACGCTGAAACCCATTGAAATGCAATGTATGTTGTAAAGTTCATTGACTGGTTGAGTGATACCAGCGTCCCTCTTCGTTGAGTGGTTATCACTACTGATGATTCCATGTTTGAATTACATAGGAGCACTAACAGTTTTCGTTTGCCATCGACATCTTCCGGGATCAGCATATTCCTGGAATGAACATATTCTATTATTGTTAAATTTGTGAACATACAACAGGGCTCCACTCTCAGCTTTTTATTTTCTTGGCGGACAAATCTTACCCTACACATCAGGGAAAGTTTCGTTAAACGTTCACACAGGAATGGAAGTGGAAATTAACTCGACATAAAAAAAAAAAAAAAAAAAAAAAAAAAAAAAAATTAAGCACTTAAATGAAAACTAATTCCGTTATTCATTGGTCGATTTTAGAATTGAACCTAGTATTCTCGCTAGATGGTACATGCCCCTCCGTCTTCTTGCTTCTGCCAAACAATTTCAATTGACGTGACTGGTTGGATGGAGGTTTCCTTTCTCACTCACTATAACCAGGACTATGTAAGGTTACAGGAGAAATCTAACTTCCGACCAAGTGTTACTTGACCTTATACGTTTTCATTTATTTGTTTGTTATTTTACTCGCAAGGGGTAGACTGTTTAGACGACCCCATTTCATAGACAATATTGCCGGTTATTAACCCTGGAACACTAACCATCAATTAAACTTACACCACTACTAACTGTGAGTATATCATACCCGGTTTTGAAAAAATAAAAAAAATAAATATAAATCTTTATTTGAAATATTTTACATGCAGGCACTTCAAAATTTGTACTTTCAGTTAATAGGAACTGAAAAACATTATTTAAATAAGAAAATCAGGTACTGAAAATTTTATTAAATTGTAATTAAAATGGCGTCATTTGCGCTGGGTACTATATACCCATGGTTAGTATTATCGGGATAAACACCAAATACCTTAGATATAATATTTAGGGCCCACTTGATGTGTGTGTAAGTCGGTCGTGTGGTGGGGATCTATTGTACCATATATTTGTTGACAAAAACCTGGAGCGGTTACCACCTTGGCGATAAGGCATTCTATCTTTTGCGAGCCAACAAACAATCAGTGGTCAAACAATCTTAAATCCTGTCCGTATCCTATAGCAGCCACCGCTGCACATCCACTTTATTCTGTCAGGCATACCTAATGATAGCGGAGTTAAGAGAAAGGTAACAAGGGCCAAACCAACTAGTGTTCAATTACTTCTAAACCTTTGGCATTTCAGTTTATATATCTTTGGCTTCAGAAACGAAGATCTCAAAAGTCATTCCAAAACAAGTTGAAACTCACCGCGCCCCATGAGGTCAACTGGGGACTTCCACGTTATGATACAACGAAATCTTAGAACGACGGTAGTCTTCCATCCAAAACTACTTTTTATTCTGTCTGTCTGGCTGTGCCGCTCTCTGTCTTCGTCCGGCTGTGTCTGTTTCTTTCTGTCTGTCTGTCTGTCTGTCTGTCTGTCTATCTGTCTCTGAGTGTGTGTGTTTCTCTCTCTCTGTCTTAGTCTGTCTGTCTGTGTCTCTGTGTGTGTGTGTGTCTCTCTCTCTCTGTCTTAGTCTCTGTGTGTGTGTCTCTCTCTCTCTGTCTTAGTGTGTGTATGTGTCTCTCTCACCGTGTCTCTTTCTCTTTGTCTTCGTCTGTGTGTCTCTCTGTGTCTCTCTGTCTGCCTGTCTCTCTTTGTCTGTCTGTCTCTCTCTCTTTCTCAAATATTACGTATATTAGTTCTAAGTTTTGTACCATTCTTTGCTTTTATAGTTGAAGTCATTTTTTACAGTTTATGCGTTATAGTATTTTTATGTTATTAGTAAGGATTTGTCGGATTTCTTGTGTTTTATTGCTATGTTGGTTGATGATATGCGACTGAACTGAACTATAAGATGAATGACACATTAATCGGCGCAGTAATGTAGTGATTGTGTAACCAATGCATGTGTTATTTGTATAATTATTAGGAAGACATTGCTTAAGTGGGTAAGCGAATCTCTGAAGTCTTCACTATTTTGTTGTTGGGTGGTGATGATCATGTAAGTTTTAGGTTTTTTTGCAATAGGATGAATTTAATTCTTTTAGTTTTTTATTAGATGATATGCATGTTGAACAATTGATATTTAAATATGCACCGAAAACTAGGAAAATATGCTAAAATAGAAAAATAAATTTGTATAAATGAAAATGTGCTGCCGACATGCAGCCATTATGTACAACCTTCTGTGTCTCTCTAAACGGCTGTCAATCCTCGTCTTAATTTGTTTCCCGATAGCGGATAGAACAGATAAAATATCCTTACAAAGATCAACGTTTTTGTCAATATTTCTTAGATGACGTAGTATTTACAGTATTTACATTATTCGGACCCTTTATTATAATCACTGGGATATTTGTAATGTGATTGATACCGAACTGGCAGCTCGGCTGCAGTCACTGTCTCACCGGCATGATGTGGCTTTCCTGTGCCTCTTCTATAAATACTTTCACGGCTTCTGCTTCGATGAACTTAGATCACTGGTGCCCCCTAGGTATGAATTTACACGAGATACTAGATTAGCAACTAGGTCCCACCCTTTTACAGTGAAACCGATAAAATGTAACCGCAATTTCTACTCCAAAAGCTTCTTTTCTCGCACTTCCCGCTTGTGGAATTCCCTTCCATTTACTTGCTTCCCCAACAGCTACAATCTCCAGGAATTTAAATGTAAGGTCAATAGACATCTGTAATACTAATTTGCATCCATTCTCTCAAACTGTCTTCCCATCTACCAAACCCCCACCCTCGTTATCCTCATCCGTCTATTACTCTCCGCCCAACATTTTCCTATAACTAACCACTCTTTCTCATCACTTTCCCCCCATGTAATCCCCTGCGCAACACTGGCAGTAGAATGCCTTGCTTGGAGTGAAATGATTAAAGAAAAAAAAAATCATTCTCATTCTTTTCATAAAGCCTCGATTGGAAGTCATGAGTTATCTCCCCCTAACCCTGCAAGTTACTTGTTCATCACTGCTGTAGCCTGGTATTGAACTCACAACACTTTGGGTCAAGTCACAGGAACTACCCAACGTCTATATCCACTAGGCTATGTGTTCTTAAGGGTTCGGTTCGTAATTCTTAGCACTTGAAGAAGCCCGCAGCGTACAACGGCCGAAACGTCGTACAAATGGCAACAAAGATGAGGACAATAGTCCAAATAATGTAAATACTGAAAATCAACGTTTAATAAACTTTCTGCAAAAACCCGCTCGAAATACTTATCTCTTTACAAACCACTTTGCACTCGAACTCTTAGGAATGTTAACTTGATTCGAAATCAAGTAATTTTTTTTGTCGTGTGAATGAATGAAATTCACTTCGAGATTAGCATTTCGGGTTTCTGTCAGTGACGTCAACGTTTCACAATTCGAAACAGCCAATGCAAATCAGACGCGCATGAGCTTCCCACTTCACATTAAAATTCTTTAATATTCTCTTCGCGCAGCGGGCGATTTGACAGCTCGTTAGAAATGCTATTTCCTGCGAATCAAAGTCGACGAGGCAAGAAAATGACCGATATTTTCGCGGCAAGAGACAACAGGAAGTGAACGTTAAACTCTTGCGAATATTTATTGATCAGTACACAAACAAGATTTCATAGACGAATCTAACTGCCCATCACTGTATGACCAAATATCTGAATTTTGTTTTGGGGAAAAAACTTCTTTATCCGGTTGAGAACATTTCTGTTCCTCGTAGTGAAAAAGATTCTGATAATTATAGATGCATGCATGACAGGAGGGGGAGGGGGGTTACTTGGTGCTGTACTATAAACACGAGGCAAGACTAAAACAAATAGGAAGACTTTATTAATATCATCTTCCAAGCTTTCACAATTACCGTAATTCCCCATGTATAACACGCATTTAATTTTTATAAAAAGAAAGCAAAATTAGCGGTTCGTATTATTCACAGTTACATAAAAAATTTAAACTGGCCTTTTCATTGGTCGATTTCATTTGGGAAATAACGACCTACCACAGACATACAACAATCTGACACTAACATTCGGCGGTTGCGACACCATAAGGGCATCAAATATAATCATATGTACCTAACAATACTTACAGGTGTAAAATGAAATTTAGAACAATATTTTTCTATGTTTAAAACCATTATCTGCATGATACGTTCCGATTGATCGAGAAGACCAGAATAAGAAAGTTGATTTTGGTGGAAACGGATATCGGTAAAATACGTAGGAATAAGTTAAACGGCCAGATGTTCCCAACATTATTCCGACTCGACTCTACTCTACTCTACTCTACTCTACTCTTATTCCGGCTCGACTCTACTCTACTCTACTCTACTCTACTCTTATTCCGGCTCGACTCGACTCTACTCTACTCTACTCTACTCTACTCTTATTCCGGCTCGACTCGACTCTACTCTACTCTACTCTACTCTTATTCCGGCTCGACTCGACTCTACTCTACTCTACTCTACTCTTATTCCGGCTCGACTCGACTCTACTCTACTCTACTCTACTCTTATTCCGGCTCGACTCGACTCTACTCTACTCTACTCTACTCTACTCTTATTCCGGCTCGACTCGACTCTACTCTACTCTACTCTTATTCCGGCTCGACTCGACTCTACTCTACTCTACTCTACTCTACTCTTATTCCGGCTCGACTCGACTCTACTCTACTCTACTCTACTCTACTCTTATTCCGGCTCGACTCGACTCTACTCTACTCTACTCTACTCTACTCTTATTCCGGCTCGACTCGACTCTACTCTACTCTACTCTACTCTACTCTTATTCCGGCTCGACTCTACTCTACTCTACTCTTATTCCGGCTCGACTCGACTCTACTCTACTCTACTCTACTCTACTCTTATTCCGGCTCGACTCGACTCTACTCTACTCTACTCTACTCTACTCTTATTCCGGCTCGACTCGACTCTACTCTACTCTACTCTACTCTTATTCCGGCTCGGCTCTACTCTACTCTACTCTTATTCCGGCTCGGCTCGACTCTACTCTACTCTTATTCCGGCTCGGCTCGACTCTACTCTACTCTTATTCCGGCTCGGCTCGACTCTACTCTACTCTACTCTTATTCCGGCTCGGCTCGACTCTACTCTACATTTGTTGTTGAACCATTCCTTTTTAGCCTGTCTGCACTTGGTCTTTATTTTCTTTTGTAGTTACTTGTATTCAGTTCCATGTCTAGGCATAGTTTTCTGTTTACTTTGCATCATATCAAGTATCTCTTCAGTCATCCACTCGATTTTTCTTCTGCGTCTGATTTCCTCTGCGACAATGTTGTTTGTTGATGTCCCTAGTGTTTCTTTAAGTGCGTCCCATTTCGAATTTCCATTTCCTATTTGTTCTTCATATTTGTTTCTCATTCTGCAGGTTGAGGTCATTCAGGAGCGTGTTGTATTGCAGTCTCGGTGCCGCCCTAGGCTTCTTTAGTCTCGGAAGTTTCTCCCTCAGTTTGCAGATAGGTGGAAGGTTGTAGCTTCCACTGTCGGCATATGGATAGATTTTGCGTTGAACTATTGTTTCTGAATTTTTGTTTATGGTCATATAATCAATTTGGTTTTTCGTGTCGCCTCCTGGGCTTCTCCATGTCCATAGGCGTCTTGGGTGTTCTTGAAACCAGGTGTTGGTTATCACCTGGTCACCCGCCTTACACCACTGGACCCATCTTTCACCTAGGTCGTTGCGAATTTCTAATCCAAAGTTGCCAGTTGTCTCCCCTTCCCTCTCCTTGCCTACTTTGACATTCAAGTCTTCCACGATGATTCTATTTCTTCCTCAGTGTTTTGCGTTGTTAGTGAATAGACTACTATAATTGCTGTGCTAAAGGGTCTCCCTTTCAGTTTGACCAGGAGAACTCTTTCGGATAACTGGCAGTATCCCACAACGCATTTCTTCAGTTCTTCGTCAAGTATTAAGCCGACTCCCTTTTCGTTATTTTTACCTCCTGCATATATGACCCTGTGGTTGTCGCTGCTGAAGTCTCCATTGTTTGGCCATCTAGTTTTGCATATGCCCAGAAGTTTGATGTTCAATCTGCTCATTTCCTGCTTGACATTCTCAAGTTGACCACAGTTGTTCAGCGTCCTGATGTTCCAAGGGTAATTTTTTGTTTGTTGCGCACAGTGGCAGGGTAACTGTCCAAAGACACCTGTTACTCATGTCGTTCCTTTCCGGGCGAGGGACAAATTTCGGAAAAGTGTATCCCCTTTACCTTTGGGGTAATAATTAGTTTCAGTTCATTACGGTTACAGTGTTGTCGAACTGCACGGAGTGATCCATCGTTGGAGACATATGACAGACTGAACTAAGCTTAATAAATATACATAAATCGCTGTGAAAAAATAGTTAGCAAGCCAATCTCGAAAACCAGAAAGCGAGCTTGAGTCTTTCTTGATCACATGAATTTTTGCCGTATCAATCTGAATTTAGTCAATATCTTTAACTAAACCGATTTTCGTAAATCATAATTTTCTAAGAAAACAATGAATTAAAACAGGGAATCGTAAAAATGACGAGTCTCACGGGTAATTGTCTAAACGCAAGTGACATTACCGTGACAGTAATTTTAAAGGTGAGAATTGCTTACTTTAATGGACAATATTACTGCTAACAGCACTTACTGTTTCGTTGTCGTCATTATAGTAGGTTTTCTGTTATAGTGATGTGTATATTGAAACAGATTAGTTTGATTTGGCCTTGTTAGTAGATAGTTCAATATAAGAGGGGTACAAAACAAGAAAATCAAATCGTATATAGAAACAATATATATATATATATATATATATATAAATTAAGGTTTTTACAAATAAAAGTAATGTCTTTTGGTTGGTACAAGGTCGTTAAAATGTTCATAGTAGTAATTGCTGAAAGAGTATATGCGTATGAATGTGTGCGCGTTTGTTTGTTAAGAGTGTCTTTGAAGTTTCCGCTCAGTCTTACGGGTACCGGTCAGTTATTAAGTGGATTGGTGAACAGTGAAGAAAAGAAGAGAGAGAAAGAGAGACTATAATAATAAGATCGCTTGACGTTTGTCAAGGGACGTGTGGATTATGCTCGTATTTTCTCTACTGCGACCGTCTTCTTGTCTCGTCCTTTTATTTCGTATTCTGGGGCTCCAAACAGATAATTTCGGAATTCCCACCCGAATATAATTCTGGGCTTCCCATTGGACGACAAACAAATTCGCGTCGGCTCGCGAAAAGGGACTGTAAAAGGAATTTGATATTTATTTTTTTTATAATTAAAGATTATTTGAGTTTTTGTTTTTCTTTCTAGATGTTTCCTAGTTTGCTGAAAAACATTTCACATCTAGGTGCGTAAAGTTTGTACATTCCAGAAAACTCGTTTTTATTATTATTTTTTTTTAACATAATCAATGGTTCAGATTTGAATTTTCAATGTTGACTTTGTTTTGTACACTACATCATCACGATTGTTGACCGAAAACGTCATACCCATCATATTTTACAGTAGCAAGAGAGAGAGAGAGAGAGAGAGAGACTGACTAACTGTGCCCACGTCCTTCTTTTTAAATTGCCAGAAACAGATGGCCTGTCGACAAAATTGGCGGTTTGTGCAGGAACGGCGTCTTAAGTAAAACAATTTCATAAAATCTCATTCCCGATGATATTTATTGCTAGTATTCGAACTCAAGACAACGACTCTACCCTTCAATTGTCTCTAAATAATAAATAACTATAGGAGATTCTCGACTTACGAGAAAGATACATTTCAGTAAGTTTCTAAATACACCTGTTCGGAAGTACGTAATCATTTTCTAAGTTCACCTGTTCAGAAGCACGTACTAATATCGCGGTATAATATTCCTAACACTGCTTTCCTTACTGGTATTGATGTTGCTTCGACTCGAGAGCCTTAACGATTGGTCATAGTATATTTGTTGCAATTACGTCTTCATATATAAGCTGTTCTCTTAGCTTTTGAAACCACTAAATTAAGAAGTATGCTTGCTGTTTGTATTTCCGCCCCATCTTTAAATTTTGTTTAATCATTATTTTCTGTCCAAATCTACTTGTTGCAATTTTACTTCAGTTATACGATTTATTTTTGATTAAAAACAAACGTTTGTAGACAGCTGCGTTTATTGTATTTGCAATCTTGTCATGTCAGTGAACAATGAATCTTTTAAAAAATTTTCGCCGTACTTAAAAGTAAGTACCAAGAAAATATTTCTTGTGACAAGAGTAAATTAATTTTCCGCACCATTTTTAGTTAATAAGAGTTATTGCAACTTATACGAAACTAAAATGTAGCAGTCATTAAAGTCAAGCGCCATACGTGATACACGCTTTGGGCGATCATGTCTAGAAAGAGACATGACTGACTGGGCAGAAGATTATCCTGCAGTAGGTTGCCATTGCTTTCTGTGGTAGACTGGTTGCCAGCCAAGGCTATAGAACCCAATCTGTCCTGTTATTTGACTCATATCTAGAGGAGGAAGAGATGTATTAGATTATTAATTAGTAAATAGTGGGGGATTATTATTACTTCATAACAATGAGAAACCGATCCCCCACTTTATGCTAAGTAGAAGCCTTAATTATGATTCCAACTATTATATTCAATCAGTCAGTTAAGTGTCATACGTGATACACGCTTGGGTGATCATGTCTCTTTCGAGACATGACTGAATGGGCAGAAGATTATCCCGCAGTAGGTTGCCATTGCTTTCTGCGGTAGACTGGTTGCCAGCCAAGGCTACAGGACCCAATCTGTCCTGTTAGTTAACCCATAACTGGAGGGAAGAAACGGATTAATACCTTTCTCAAGGGTATTTGCGAGTAAGTGAAGGCAAGGAATTCAACTGGAATTCGAACTCGGAACCCCGAATTGTCGTTCCTAGTCGATATCCACTGCACCACAACGCACATCCATACCCGCAAGCACGCACGCACGCACACACACACACACACACACACACACACACAAAAAAAAAAAAAAAAAAAAAACTTTTCTGAAAAGTTATTTGTAAATAATTAGCTGATTTAAAGTTTCATTTCTTAATTGAAACAGATCTTACTTTTTGTTTAAAATGTCGCAGACAAGAATTTTTTAGCTTGAAGATTGATGTTTTATGAATAATTTTTGGAAATTTTAAGGAAAATAAAATAGAAAAAGTTGTATGATGAAAACAGCGTAAACACCTTTTTATAATTATTTTAAAAACTCATTAATGTTAAACATTTCTTGAACTTTAAGTATTTTGGCTTTATAGTCATACAAAAGCGCTTGCTGAGGAAATGACCAACACAATTTAACTGTTTAAATTATTCTAATTAAAATTTAAAAATTAAAACCTCGTAAAAATTCCTTATTCTACGACTTTTTTTTATGACAGCTACTGTCCTAAAATATTTAGTCATAGAAATATTTTAAATCATTTCTAATTAAATATTAGAGTTTTATTGCATTTATTATTTTGTGATAAAAAGCAGATTTTTGTAACTGGGGCAACAAAATTAATTATTTAAATTCCCCGAAGCATTTCTCATATTTTGAGGCAAAGTTCACGGTCATGTTGTGTCGAATTGGACACAGTTCAGTTGAGAAGATTGTGTTGCACCAATATGTAAATACGAAATTGTTTTGAAGACTTCACTAACCACAAGAACAACTCTTTTTGTTTTGTTCTTTGCTGGTGGTGGTAGCAAACGGTTTGTATCCGGAAAGACAACGAATTAATTACACCAAAATAAAAATAGGAGTGGGACAAGTATATAAGTATATGTGAAAAGTATATATATATATATATATATATATATATGCAATTTGTTATATATTATATTGTTTACATATAATATATGCGTGGTACTTATTTAAAAGCGCTCAATATCAGTGATAGAGCAGACATATTCATATAGATAGGTGTGAGTTTGTAACCCTGGGTTTCACGCTTCATAGGAGTGGGACAAGTATGGATTTTTATGTCGGATTTACTTCGGTGGTAAAGTGAAATGATTCGAAGAGAATTGGGGAACCTAGCTGGATGTATTATCGACTGATGTAACCTGAACAACATCCGCTAATTTCGTTAGAAACAAAGGAAAGAGTACTGGAGTGTTACGTGATATCTGTCCTCCTGTATGTCAGCGAATGTTGGACTCAAAGTAACAGAAATGTGGTTCTACAGAAGGATGCTGAGGATACTATAGGTCAAACATGTAAGCAACGGCATAATCTTAGAGAAAATCGAAACAAGTAGGAAATTTATACTCAACATCAGGAAGAGTTAAAACTTTTAGGACACGTAATGAGGAAGTGAATGTGCGTTGTGGTACAGTGGATATCGGCTCGGAATGAGAAGCCGGGGAGCCGAGTTCGAATTCCAGCTGAATCCATTATATTCACTTACGCGCAAATAGCCTTGGGAAAGGTATTAACCCGTCTCTTCCTTCCAGTTATGGGTTAAATAGCAGGACAGATTGGGTTATATAGCCTTGGTCGGCAACCAGTCTACCGCAAAAAGCAATGGCAACCTACTGCGGGATAATCTTCTGCCCTGTCAGACATGTCTCTTTCGAGACATGATCGCCCAAGCGTGTATCACATATGGCACTTAACTGACTGAATGAGGAAGGAGAGCTTAGAGAATCTGATGCTCACAGAACGTATCCCGCCAATGCTAAGGTGATCAACTTTCTTGATATGAACTTGGACTTGAATACTGCTTATTACAAAGCATACGCAAAAGATTTATCTAACTACAGTGACGTAAAAAAAAAGATTCAAATCATCCTCATAATATTCTAGATCTAAACTTATTTATAAATGGAAATTTGTCTCTGTGTGTGTGTGTGTGTGTGTGTGTGTGTGTGTCTGTGCGTGTGTGTGCGTCCGTTACCTATAGATTCCGAAACGGCAGAACCGATTATCTTGAAAATTTACACACTTGTACTATAAGCGTCTGCGAGTGTTCTTAGCTAGGTTTTGTGTCGAGATACCCCCGATAAATATCGAAAATCGATAATCGAAAAAATCGGGTGATAGAAGAAGTGGTCCGATTTTAATCAAATTTGATACACTCATAGACAAAGATATAAGAAATGATATTCAGAAGTTTCAAGGCTGCAGTTCTTACAATATTGCAGAAAATCGATAATATATATATATATAAGGCAAGATGTTTGTGTGTGTGTCTGAGCTCCAGGACTATAGATTAGATTTAAAGCTTTCACCCGAGCAACGCCGGGCTATACTGCTAGTAATTTACATAAATCAATCCAAATTAGATTTTCTAATAAATCCAGCAATAATGAAATATTTGATAATAGCATTAAATAAAAGCTTCAGAACTAAGCAACCATGAAATAAATTCACAGTATTTAACAAAAAAAAAAAAAAGAAAAAAAAGTGGGGTTAAAAATAAACAGAAACAACGTAAGATTATATGGTTTAATCCACCTTTTAATCGTAATGTTCAAACGAATATCGGAAGAATTTCTCTAAATTAAATTCATAACTACTTTGATCATTCACCAACACTAAAAAAGATTAAACAAAAATATTGAGATCAGCTATAGTTCTGTTAATAACGCCGATAAATCTATATTCTAACATAATCTAAGCTTATTTATAAATGGAACTTTGTGTGTGTGTGTGTGTGTGTGTGTGTGTGTGTGTGTGTTACCTATAGACTCCGAAACGGCTGAACCGATTTTCTTGAAAATTTACACACTTGTACTATAAGCGTCTGTGAGTGTTCTTAGCTAGGTTTTGTGTCGAGGTACCCCCGATAAATATCGAAAATCGATAATCGAAAAATCGGGTTATGGAAGGAGTGGTCAGTTTTTAATCAAATTTGATACACTCATAGATAAAGACATAAGAAACGATATTCAGAAGTTTCAAGGTTGCAGTTCTTACAATAGTGCAGAAATCGATAATATATATCGATAAGAGACAAGATGTTGTGTGTGTGTCTGTTTATCTGCCTGTATTTTTTTCAGTCCTTTTATTTTAGTTTTTGCTTCGGGTTTGGCTCTAAGTAGGTATAATTGTAGTTCTTAGTCTCAGCCATGATACCATTTACTCAGAGGACTTATTTAGCCTTCAAAAGTCAGTTTACGACGAAAAAAACTTATTTGATATCGATACCAGGAAATCAAAATTTGATTTACATTCATTCATTCATTTTTCTTTCAGTCTACGGTTTCGCCTTAACTGAAAACAACTATTGCTTTTTAGTCTTTAGTGCTAACGTCCAAAGAGTCTGAGCTCCAGGACTATGGATTAGTTTTAAAGCTTTCATTGCACCCGAGCAACGGAGGGCTATACTGTTAGCATTATATTGAATAGATAAATGTCCAATGAACACAACAAAGTTAACTTTTTAAAAAATAAAATGCAACTGCCGAGAAAAATATAATCCCTCCCTTAAAGGATGTTGTGGATATAAACACTTTTTATGAGGTCCTGATCACGATTCTCGGTTGACTCTTAAATTCAAAGAAAAAAAAAATACGTAACAGAATTTAGACAAGGAAATATTAAATACATTGACAGGATTTTTCCAAAAGAAAAATTGAGTAATGAAATGTAAAAAGTTCAAAGCAATCTTCAGTGTTTGTAGTTCATTACTCACATTTTGCAGGAGCGAAAAGAATACGTTTTTTCGCGATGAAGAGTCATCGAGAAATAGAGCAATGCTTTCAAATCTCGCGCCGTCTGTAATTATCGTTAGTGGTGGTAATTCCCAAATCTCGCTACCCGTGATTATTATCAACGGGCGGTAATCCAACAATACTCCGCCAGATTGAAGAAGATTCTCTTATGAAATCTGATATGTTATGCGTGTTTTCAAGTGTCATGTTCAATGTATAGTGAAACCACTTTTTGTTGTTAGAAGTATTGAAATTTGAGGTGAGGGCATATTGTCTGTTCATCTACTTTGATTTGTTCTGAGTGTTTTTTTTGTTTTGTTTTTTTTTTTCAATACAAGCAGGTTTTAAGCGATTAATTGATACGGTGACTTTTTTTTTTAATGGTAAAATACTTTTCATGTCGTTCCAACACTTTATGTTAGGTACCTCCAGTCATTTTCAAGATCTAATTTTTAAACTGAATTTTTAAAAATGAAAAATTTTTCTTGAAACTTATTTTCGTTTTAATTGAAAGCTAAATGATTAAATTTATTATTTCCAATAATGAAAATACTCTGGTTTGTTTCAAACAGAAATTATATTGATTGGAATATAAAAGTTTGAGATGCTTTTTTCAATTTTGAATTTTGCCGCCATTTTTGAGTGATTGACACATTTATAAACAAAAGTTGATTCTCGGTTTTAAAAATCTTGCAAAAATAAATATAATATTTATAAATAAAATATACATTTGCGACACATTACTTTTGGAAAATTAGCAAGTTTTATGTTAAAATACTCTGATTTACACAAGTATTATTTATAGCGTGAAATTTAGAATAAAACTATTTCTTAATCACAGATTTGAACTTTTTGACCTGGCCGCCGTATATCAAAACGTGTTGACATGTGCGTGATTAGAGATAAGATAAAAGTGTATGGCGTTCATAAGTGACAAAATTGTCCAATTTTTTTTTCGGGTAAGAGAGAAAATTCTGTCCTTTTAATTTGTACATATAAATTACCATAAAAAACTTCAAATACACAAAAAAGTAAAATAAAATAAATTATTTTTCAAATATGAAGGCCAAACGATTTATATTAAACTTTTTAATTTTCGATAGGCAATATAATTTTCAATTATTAACTTAAAAATCTAAGCGCAACAAACCTTTAAAGTATTTTAAAATATTTTTGAAACTTTATAAATTATTATAATTAAAAAATAAAAACAATTCTTTTAAAATTTCATTAATAATCGAATTTTGTTTTGTTCAGACTATAATGTCCTTAATTTTTATTATTTATTCAAGCAATTAAAAACTTATCAACTTAAATAATATCAGAGTTTTATTGCATTCTTATTTTACCCTTCGGGGCAGATTTTCGGATACAGAGGCTAAATTTTTAAAAAGTAGATGACTTATATTCCCCAATGAGTCTTGCGTTTAACTAATAAAACCATAGACCGCAACAAAGTAAAATTTATTAAAATTTCATGAATTTACGTGGAGGGGGTAACAGAGGTAAAAGAAATATTTTTACCAAGATTTTACCAAATTAATTTCATAATTTCATTCATTTGTGAATGAGTACTGAAAGTTTCATTAAAATCCGACAATTATTTGATTTTTGCGAGAATTTCTAAATTAATGTGTTTGTCACCAGAAAAAAAAAAGTGGGTGATGTCATCATTACGTTTTCCATTGTAAAAAGTCGTAACGTTTTGGTTTCCCGCTAACTGAAATCAAAACAAGATTTTCTGCCAAAATTTCAAACATGTTAGAAGGGATAAAAAAATTTTTTAAAAATAATTATCAATTACTTTGATCTTTTTTCTTAGTAATAATATAAACATTTTGATGGAAAAAGTTCGTTTAATGTTTGGAGGCTTTTTTTATTCATACTATGCTGTATTTTTTTTTTGTTTTGTTTTGTTTTTTTGTTTTTTTTTTAGCGATTTACTATAGGTACCGACTTTATGTGGATCTGAATAATTTGGGAATAATGGTTTCTTAATCATGTCATTGCTGAGAAAAATATACTCGCAGTTATGTAGCTATGCAAGTATAAAAGATGGTTCGGTGGTTTGGTGTAAAAGATAGCCTATTTATTTTGTCTTCCAGTTTGTTGACAAAGTCAAATAAGGATTGATGTTTTGTCTAACTGAAAGTATTAACCAGATAATGTCAGTGAGGTACCAAAATCTATGTCTGCTGGTGTGCAATGAAGGTCTCTTAAAATATTTCGTACTGATAGGAGAGTAATGGGTAGGTTATATACTCAGTTGCAAGGGCCAGTCTTTGTGGGTGGTGCAGTTTTTAGCTGTCTGTGGAATCTTTTCACAATTCTATTGGCACAAGAATCGTATGCAGTCGTTCGTTTTCATTTCTTGAAAAGTATGAATTGAAACTGATCTGCTGTCAGGATTCATCACAGATGGAACACGAAATGTACGGATCAAGTTGTCCCGGTACAACTTTTATGATGGTCTCTGCAGAGGTATTTAGAAAATGGAAAGCCAGCGACTAAATCGATCTGCTATGGTGACTACATAGCACTGTGTGCGTTTTTCTGTATGCAAATGTGTAAAACTACCGTCCGGTTTTCTAGAATTTACCAATAAGCAATTTTGTACATTTCCCAATTTTGTGATTTTGATAGTGAATGCATTGCTACGTCAAAGTGTTTATGCCAGTGGATATGTTCGACCATAGAAATCGGTCTGTTATTAATTTGGTGGCTGCTAGTCTGCCAGATGTGTTAAACCATAAAAGTAGTTGAAATTTCTTTTCCCGGAATGATTAAAGTGTAGAATATAGAGGGTAATCTTTTTCATGTCACATAAGAAATTGGCCTTGTGCCGAACACAACCAAAGTCCCCACAATTTAAAATATCAGAAGGTTGAAAGAATGGTTGGAAGAATAAATGTGTTTTGTTTATACATTAAAGTAAAAAACTTATTAGAAATAACGAAATTGTATGTAAAATAAAATATTCAAATAGAAAATGTATTAGTTAATTAATTTGTATGAGTTAAATGTTCAAATAGAAAATGTATTAGTTAATTAATTTGTATGAGTTAAATGTTCAAATAGAAAATGTATTAGTTAATTAATTTGTATGAGTTAAATGTTCAAATAGAAAATGTAAGTAGTTAAATGTTCTACAGAAATCCAGAGTTCATAGTTGATAGTAGCAGAATGTGTATTTGTAGAAAGATTGAAAAGGTTGCTAATAAGGTTTGTGTTCTTTTCCTTTTTATGGCCGGCAAGAGAGTGAAAAAGAAAAGTCAAGCAACAAAGGAGATTGTACTTATCGGAGTCAGTTGAAGTATCTTGTTTTCGTTGACGGTGTGTTAGGTGAAAACGAAGAAAGGAAAATTGGAAAGAGGAAGAATGAATACATGTCGACGATGTGTGACCGGGTCGATTTCTTGAAATTTCTTCCTTACATTGTGACGAGGTCCGTTAGATGACCGTTCCCATCTAGGACTGACTTGACCGGTCAAGGGACGTGGTTAAGTGAATTTTAATCACGCGCTTGGATCAAACGACATACCCATTTTTTTTTTAGCTGTTAAGAAAAATTTGACTGGGGTCATAGATCAATTTGCTATTTCCTATCCAATCAGAATCCAGGATCTTAATTTTCACACTGACTTGTGAAATTTGCCTTGGTCTGGGGTTTTCTAAAATGTTTCCAGTCGTTCTAATGCGGTTTTGCGAGTGTGCAATTTGAGTTAATTGTTAGATGATATAGGATTTGTATCCTATATTACTCGGAGTTGAATGTTCAGTTCAAAATGCTGCAGGTGTTTAAAAAAATTAGAGATGAAAACATATGAAAATATGTTCGTCCATATTTCTGCTTTCTATTAATACATCGTCGATATATGTGCAAGTGAAAGATAAACCACTTAATACTTTGTCTATCAACATTTGAAAAGATTTTAATCACTTCTTTGAGTGATTTACTGGGTTCTAATAGTTGTTTCTTTAGGATGGGTTTGAGTTTAAATAATTTGTTGTTTTGACAGTTGTTCCAGGTTTCTTGCCATTTCTTTAAAATATAGTTCTTGATTAGGGGTTTATAGTCAGTGTATGGAACCTTTATGTTACTAGTATCACATTTTAGGGAGTTTTTGCAGCCACATCGGCTTTATCATTTCCATGAATTCCAGAATGACTGGGAATCCAACAGAAAATGATAGTTTTGTTTTGTGAAATCGCATGTAGTCTATATAAAAGTTCGATGATGAAAGGATTGTTTAATTTTTGGTTTTTTATTGCTTCAAGCACTGCTAAAGAACCCGAGAATATAATAACTTTGTTTGAGGTAAGTTTAGGGATGAGATCCAGGGCTAAGTTAATGACCACGAATGACCTCCACTCTAAATGAGGTTTTAATCAATATATATATGGCATCTAAAATAAACGTTATACATTTAGTGTGTGTATGTACAAAAAATTACTTTAAAATTGTGAATATTAATTTTTTTTAATTTAAGCTTAAAAGGCAAATTAATGGTTCTGTAAAAATATATTTTACATTAAAATTAATCTGGATCAACGTATTTCAGAAGATATTTATTTTTACGACTGCTTGTAACCATCAGTTAATTTCTCTTTTCTTTTAATAAGATAGGGTTATTTCATGGTTTTAAAATAACTTTTTCAACAAGGCATAAATTACATTCATCGCCTTTCCTATTCGAAGATTTGGCTTCAACTATAATATCCCGTGCAATAATGAGTGTATTAGTACAATTCTTTAATTGCCAGCAATGTTTTGAGAGATAGAGCAGTGTTCTGTCTTATATTGCCGAAAGTCATTCGATGATGGTAGAAACGAAATTTCCAAGGATTTTTAGTGGAACCAAAATAAAATTTGACATCGTTACCGGAATAGATGCGAGCTCGTTATACAATATTATCAGTCATACATTGGCCGTTGTTCGATTACCTCTTCCTGATGATAATCACAGGCAGCGAGATTTGGGAATCATGCCCCCCTCTGACGATAATTACAGGTGGTGCGAGATTTGAAAGCATCGCTCTCTTTCTCTTCGACTTTTCATAAGGAGAAAATACGTATTCTTTTCGCTCCTGTAAAATGTGATTAATCAACTACAGACACTGAAAGTTGCTTTGAACTTTTCATATTTTCATTTCTCATTTTTTCTTTGGTCCTGTCAATAGATTTATCAATATTTTCTTGTTCAGGTTTTATGTCTTGTTCTTTTTTTGGACTTATCTGAGTGCACCAAATTGTTAGTGGGTTAAATGTACCAGTAGTTTATAAAACTCAGTCAAGTGTTTATACCCTAAAAAAGTGATGGAGCCGACATGATGTTGTCTTGGAGATATATGTATATATATTCATTTACATAGGTGTGAGTTTGTGACCCTGGGTTTCACGCTCTTGCGATCGTCAGACAAACTGATTAATTTTTTAAAAGTATTGGCTATATGTAGGGCTGCGTATATTGGTGTATTTTTGTGGAAGTGGGAGGGAAAATTTGTCGTCGTGACAAACGCAGACATAGATACACACTTGTACACCCATTGACGTGCACACACACACACACAACTATATATGAACAGTATGGGGGTTGGCACATATACATATGTGTGTGCGCCGTTGCGTACATACATACACATTTGATTGGTGTATTCAAATACACACACACATACACAGATACATATATATGATTTTTTTCTAAACATATACTGTCAAATATAAGAGACAATGAATGTCTGTTATATTTAATCATGAGCCGTTCTAATCATCGTATTTTCGCTTCAATTTCAGGTAAAAATAAAGACAAAAATTCTCCAATATTTGGATAATTTTTATTAAGTTGGTTCTAAGCTTTCGGCTCACATGAGCTATCTTCAGAGAGGTTACAAGGACGTTATCATAAAAACATCCACCATCAGCTTAATAAAAAATTATCCAAATTTTGGAAAATTTTTGTCTTTATTTTCACCTGAAATTAGAGCCAAAATACGATGTTTAGAACTGCTCATGATTAAACATAGACATTCATTGTCTCTGATATTTAACAGTATATGTTTAGAAAATTATCTGCTGCCTCGATACACTAAATATATATACGTATGAGTAAGAACAAATGGAGTAAAAATGTACAGTTTATAGCATTTACTTTTTAAACGTAGATCAATATTATTATTGTAACATTTTTATGAGTAGTTATAATAAAACATTTTACATCATGTATATCTAACATTTTGAAAAAGACGTTATTTTCAAAAAAGAAAAAAATTCTTTACAACTCAGAGAAACATGTGCCTAAAATTTTGGCAAACTGCTATGACTAGCCACTAACCGAATAACGGCCACTTCACAACTTGTCCCTTTTTCTTTCATTAGTGATTATAATAACCTAAAACCGCGCCTGAAGCAAAACTTCTTACAGCCACAAGATTTTACTAGAGAGAGACTCCAACTTCGGTAACAAGGAAAAACGAATACTCTTCCTCAATATAACGGTAAACATGGAAGGACCAATTGAATTTACGCTCTCGGCACAGTTACCCTAATTCAGCCTACTGCATATATAGACTTCGTTCACTGAACTGCTAGACATTTTCACCTCAATAAGAGTAACTTCGCAAAAGACGAAATTCGCCCACGTTGTTGAGAAGCTTCCAACACAGGTCGCTCGCAGGATTCTGGACATGTTGAATGCAGTGCCTGGGGAGAAATTATGCAACATGCCGAGATAAACAATATTACACCGGACTGGCGAGTCCGAAGAAAAGAAATAGTCAAATATTTTTAGTAAAGTCTTCATTTAAAATTGGACACTGAGACTCATGAGGTGTCTTTTCGAGCCTCACGTCTTGCCCCGGAATATTTTGTGGCGACTGTAGCTAAACAAGCTGTCGAAGCACGTGACTTAAATATTGCATGATGCCAACCTGGATAAACTGCTGACAAGATTTGCAAAAACACAGGCACACACAATTTCAGCGCCACCCAGAATCCGATTAACGTACAAACGAACCAAATTCAGCAACTTCAGTCGGCCATAGCTAACCTGAACAAGCGAGCAGAAGCCATGTCAATCAGGTTCGGACATATTCAGCGTTATTACAGGCGACATTCCAGTTGAAATAGATGCAGTTCAAAATCCCGCGTACTCAACTACTGAATATGTTGGTATCATCACATATTTCATCAATCTTTTCTCAATAACAAAGTAAGATGCGCTGCTATCTGTAAAAGTACCGTTCTACAAAAAAAGATTACCTGACAATTCATCAATATTTAGTGCAGAAGTTATTGCTATTAACTTAGCCCAGATAAAAAACAAAAAGAGTTCCTCAAGACAACTGTTGTTCCCCTTAAGGGAAGACAACCATTGTCTCCCTACAAGCCCCTTTATCTTGTTTCCTTTTCTCTTATGATAGCTTCGAAGTTTTTTGTTCCGATGGTGATGGAACATCGACAGATCATAAGGTCTTGTTCATGTGTTTCAAACTATTTGGGATCAAGTCCAGTGTTTTTTTGTTTTTTTTCAGTGTTTTGTGCTGTTCCTTGTATCTTTGAAGACTTGCTAATGAGTAAAGAGGCGACAATAAATACATAAGTTAAAAGAGGCGACATTTTTTTTCTTACACTTTTAAAAACCATCTTCAGTAAAAACTAATTTTAGCAATTACGACCTTTCCTATTGGAGGTCAACACGACACCATTTTCACCAAAAAGAACTTTTTTTTAATTCTATATTAGTTACTACTTGTGAAAAAATAAGGGCATTTCTTTTTTTTTCTTTTTCTAAAAATAAATTGTAAACGCAAATTCTACTCCACCAGCTTCTTTTCTCACACTTCCCGCCTGTGGAACTCCCTTCCGCTTACTTGCTTTCCCGACAGCTACAATCTTCAAGAATTCAAATGTAAAATCAATATTTATCCCCTGTCTCACTAACTTGCATCCTCTCTCTCATGCTCCTTTCTCCGTTCATCCAACTCTCATCGGTATTCTCATCCTTCTCTTACCCACTTCCTGACACCTCCTGTAACCTGTTACTCTTTCTCATAAGATTCCTGTTATGTAACCCCCTGCAAAACTGTGGCAGTAAAATGCCTTGCTTGGGGGTGATATTAAAAAAAAAAAAAAAAACTTAATGACTAGCAATGTTCATCAAATTAAAATTCAACTAAAAAAAAATTCTATACTATTATAATGTGGATAAAAAGTGGGAGATCAATTTTACATTGCAATCATTATATAAACTGATCCCTCACTTTACAGCCACATTCATCCTCTTACCCACTTCCTGACACCCTTCTCATAACTTTCCTCCGATGTAACCCCCCTGCAAAACAGTAGCAGTAAAATGCTTTGCTTGGGGCGATATGGTTATAAAAAAAAAATGTTATTTTCAGGTGAATAAAAGAAAGAAAAAGGACTAAAAATTAGATATGATACACACCCGAGTAAAACCAATAAGTATATCGGGTGAAACAACAATACCATCATCAATCTCATGAAGCGACTGTGGTCGTAGGGTTACTGTGCAACTGAACATCTGACCAAATCCCTTCACACATCTCGGTATGTATTCATTCATGTGTCTTGGGTAAGTAGAGCCGGCAGAGACTATCCCTTTCCAGATCAGGCCACAAACGATGCCCTCCAAAGTGAAAACTCGCCTTGGTCACTACGACAGATATGCACCTCGTCTGAGATCTTCCTGTAATAATGTTAAGATACTTATAACAGAAATAAAACTTATTAATCATTGGCTCGTCTGAAAAAGATTAAGCAATGATTAATACTGACAACATATTATTTCCAAGTTTAGATCATCCGTCCGTGCATGGAGTACTGCTGCCATTTATGGTCAGGCGCCCCTGCCGTTCTCCTCAGTGTTCTCGACAGGCTCCAAAGGAGAGTCTGTAATGTGATAGGTACTGATCTGGCGGCTCGACTGCAGCCACTTCCCCACCGGCGAAATGTGGTCTCCCTTTGTCTGTTCTATAAGTACTTTCATGGCTTCTGCTCGGACGAACTTAAGTCACTGGTGCCTCCTCAACAGGTGTTTACTCGTGCAACCAGACTGGCAACTGGGTCCCACCCATTCACAGTCAGGTTAGCCAAATGCAGACGACAATTCTACTCCTGCAGCTTCTTCTCTCGCACTTCCCGCCTGTGGAACTCGCTTCCATATTCTTGCTTTCCTGACGGCTACAACCTCCAGAAATTTAAATGCAATGTCAATACTCATCTATTAACCACAGGACTCTAGCTCTCTCCCCACCCCCGTATATCCTTCCCTTTCTCTCCCCCTATGTATCTATCATCGCACCTGCATTCTCAGCTTTCTATTGCTCCTTTCTAACTAGTTTGTATTCCTCACTCTTTTCTAATTAATCTTTTTACAGTTATGTAGCCCCCCGCTCATCAGTGGCATTTCTGCCTTGATCGGGGTGAAATGATTAAAAAAAAATATATATATATATATATATATATATATAAAACCATTGGTTCATAACCATGAACTGGATAAAAAGAAAGTTTTTTTTTTCTAACAGCTCGCCATGGTTTGAGTCAAGTAGCTGATATGTAGCTCTTCAAGTTTCCAGTGCTCAAAGCGATCAGTCTATGTACTTGAAAAATTCTAATCAGAAATGCTCAAGTGAAAAGGAAATCGTTTAAATTTTGCTTTTTTGAATCTCAAGATTTTAGGCGCAGGTTAACTTGGAGTTGAAGTGAATGAAAACTTTAAGAAATGCCTCTCGTCATCTGATACAGACATCTTAAATGCTCGCTCATTTGCGTTTTATTATTTGGGAAGACTTCATTGAAGAAGGAAGACAAAAGAAAATCAATTAATGCAAATGTTTTGTCAATAACTTAATTCAACCTTCTACTTGATCTCGTTATTTCAACGAATGGAGTGTAGTGACCAGGAAACGGAGCCGGCGGGTTACGTTCGAATTTTAGCCGAAGTAGATTAACTTTTCAGTGATATTCTGAAGAAAGACTGGAAACCAAACAATCTTATCTCATTTCCGGGCATTTTAATAAAACTACCCGTTACTGTCATACTATGAGAATTTACAGAAAAGTGAGTGAGCATGTTACAAATCATTCTCTTACTTGAGAGTACTCGTGGGTACAATATCGAAATGTTTTTTTTTGTTTTCGTTCAGGTGGATAACTCTGCAAACATTCTAAATTTACACACTAGTTTGTGGTTTAATAAGTATGTTCTCTACCCTGATAGTAGCTAAAAAGCTGGTACTTCTATTGTCAACCTTGACAGTGTTAATCATTTTGTGATTTACAATGATTTTTTGTCGATTTATTTGCTTCCATTAGTTTCTATAATTTTAATTTAGAATTTGTTTTATTTAATACTTTTGTATGTTGGATGCGAGGGTAGCGTAACAATTATAGGCACGAAAAACAAAATTGTCGATCGGAGTTCAAGTTGTAATCGATTATATTTCGTTCACTTCACAGTAATGCCCCTTTGGAGAAGACATGAATCCACCCTTCTCAAACAACGAATAAAAACATCAGGGCAGAATGGACTCTCTTGCTTTCAAGTGGCAAAAAGTCCAGAAGGAAAACTGAATTCAAAATTCAAGCATGAAAAGGGATGGGCTCCGTCAGATGATCTACTCTAGAACTGAGTTTTTAGTATCCTTGAAAATGCTTTATTATGTCCCAGGGTTACTACATAAAAATCATTGCGTGACACACTTGAGTACAGGACCCATGCACGATGACCATTAATAATGGTTATTATGATCAATACCTCCGCCTTAAGGCGAAGGTATTGCTTTCTGTCTCGTTTGTCTGTCTGTCCGTCCGTGGTCAAGATATCTCAAGACCTGCTTGAGGAATTTGGATGAAACTTTCAGGGATGACTGGCCTCGTGACTGGCACAACCTGATTGGATTTTTGCTTCGATCCGGTAAGGGAAAAAAATTTTGGGTTATTTTTCCTGTTTTATTAATAAACATTTAAATTTTGCTTTTTCAATGTCAAATACTAAATTATCCCCCCCTAGATCATTTTCAACACTGAATTACTTCCTGTTTCATTTTAAAAGCGCAATTAATTTTTAGAGCAGTTGAGTTATTTATTTTTGCCTTTTCACTTTTCAGAGCGGTCAAGTTAATTGTACTTATTTCTCATTTTAATAATAATCACTTACTAATCGCTGAGATGGTACCTTACCAAAGTTTTGTGGCTTTTGACTGCTCTTTCTAGTTGTTGCTATAATTGTGGTTTTTATTGAATACCATTATTAATATCCCTTATGTTTTTACCGTAGTTTACGTGGTAAACATTATACATGGATATCGTGCATTGCTTCTGTGCTCAAGTGTGGTCATTGAGGTACAAATGCATCAGAAAGATGGGAGTGAATAAGAAATTAATTAAAATCAACTGTCTTCACTTTTACAAAAATTCACAGGGACGTGTGAAATCCTGGTTTTCCCAAATGGAAAAAGTTGAAACCAGATTTCGTAAGTAGGTGTTAAATGATTTTTGACCAATGGGAGCAACTTGCAAGACTTGAAGACTTCGCGAGCAAGTGCGAAAATCTGAATTCTTTAAAAGGCCCCGGTCAGCGTCAAGACCGAGAGTCAGATGGGAGCCGCGAGACGAAACATCTAAAATGTAACTTCAACTTCAAGCGACTTGGATATTGTTCTCTTTCTCCTTACCTCTTTCAATAATTACTACTACAAATATTTTGTACAAACTCTTGATACCCTTAACTTTCTCATTGAACATTAATTTCTACGAATTCTTGTTATTCCTTCTTTTAATAAATTTCTACTTTGACATGAAAAAAATGTATATTTTATTCTTACACTACTCCACGCAATTCCATCCTACCGACAACCAAACTTCTGATAATTCTGATGATGATAATTCGGCATAAAACTTGTAAGCTGTAGGAAGTTCGGTTAAGTCTGATACAAGGCCAAACCAAGAAACATCAACCATCCCCCTACGCTTCAAGATCCTGTTCCCTAATCAGTTTCACACTGGCACTATGTAAACATTGCTAAACATATTCCCTAGGATTATTATAATTTCAAATAATATAAGAGGTTTTTTTTTTTAATCATTTCACCCCAAGCAAGGCATTCCACTGCCAATGTTGCGCAGGGGGTTACATAAGGGAACAGTGATGAGAAAGAGTGGTTAGTTATAGGTAATGTCAGGAGGAGGGTAATAGACGGATGAGGATACCGAGGATGGGGATGGGGTAGATGGGAAGAGAGTTTGAGAGAATGGATGCGAGTTAGTGTGATAAGAGATGTCTGTTGACCTTACATTTAAATTTCTGGAGATTGTAGCTGTCGGGGAAGCAAGTATATGGAAGGGAATTCCACAGGTGGGAAGTACGAGAAAAGTGATGAGAAAGAGGGATTAGCTATAGGAAATGTCAAAAGGAGGGTATTAGACGGATGAGGATACTGTGAATGGGAGTTGAGTAGATGAAAAAAGAGCTTGAGAGAATGGAAGTGAGTTAGTGTGATAGATGTCTATTGACCTTACATTTAAACTCCTGGAGATTGTAGCTGTCGGGGAAGCAAGTATATGGAAGGGAATTCCACAGGCGGGATGTGCGAGAAAAGAAGCTATTAGAGTAGAAATTGCGGTTACATTTTATCGGTTTCATTGTAAAAGAGTGGGACCTAGTTGCTAATCTAGTATCTCGTGCCAGTTCATACCTAGGGGGCACCAGTGATCTAAGTTCATCGGAGCAGAAGCCGTGAAAGTTTTTATAGAAGAGGCAGAGGGAAGCTACATCACGCCGGTGAGAGAGTGACTGCAGCTGGGCTGCTAAGTCGATTGAAGCTTATATTATAATAACCAAGGTTTTTCCAACAATGTGCCGTACGTGTATAGTAAAATTATAAATATAAAAATCAAACAAAATTATTTTTAAAATACATTAATTCATTTATCACGGTTTATCGCAGAACTTTTAGGGTTTCACGGAACACCGGTTGAGAAACACTGCCCTAGAAAACAGCACTCTTGCTATGCCTGCAGTACGGGAGCCGTGACCATTTTACATGAACCGTAAAAAAACCGTTATATTTAGAAATTGCATTGTATTTAGAAAATAACATCTTTGTTGATTTGCATGTTTTTCTTTAATATTTCCTGAATAATAAAAAATTAATCCTGCGTTGATATAAATGATAATATACATAGACTTAAAATAAATAAATTTTTTAAAAAAATGAAATTAATTTTTTATTTATTAATCTGATAGGTTTTAGCAATTAAAATTTGATATTTGACGCTTCGCTTATTTAGTAAGAGCCGTGAATACAAAGATTGTATTTTTTTTTTTTTTTTTTACATCGTTCGGACTGTTATCTTCTTTCTTACCATGTTAACAACGTTTCGGCCGTTGTATGCTCAGGCATTCTTTAGATGCTAGCAATTTTGAACCGAACCCTTTATTTCGATCACTGTGGTAGATTGTTCTCGTTCCGTGTGCAATGCCACTTCTGAATATCAAATAGTTATCTCTTAACTCAACTCTAAGATATCAGGAAATTCAATATCTGTAGCCAGGTATTGAACTCACAACTCTTACTAAACAGTATATTTATTTATTTTCATCTATATTACTGAGATGAGGTAGTATTTACAGTGTTTACATTACTTGTTCACCACTGCTGTAGCCAGGTATTGAACTCACAACTCTTTGGGTCAAGTCACAGGAACTAACCAACGTCTATATCCACTGGGTCATGTGTCCTTGCAGGGTTAGAGGGAGATAACTCATGACTTCCAATCGAGCCATTACTACGCAAAGGATGAGAATGATATAGCCTAGTGATTGTAATAAGGGGTTCGATTCGAAATTCCTAGCACCTGAAGAAAGCCGGAGCGTACCACGGTCGAAATATCGTACAAATAGCAACAAAGATGAGGACAATAGTCCAACTAATGTAAATACTGTTATTTATTTTCGTTTACCTATCTGAATATTTGAGAAATCTTATTAGAGAAGAATATGTGCTCATTGGTAGGATTCGAAGCTGTGTTCCCCTGGGAGAAACCTTTATTAGATCTGGTATGTTTTGAACCACACGGTCAGAAATCCTGTAATATTGAATAGTGCCTTTAAACACAAATTTCTTTGGCTCTCGAAATGGACATATCTGCTGTTTCTTATTCTAACGTAAACAATTTCTAAAAAAAAAAAAAAAAAAAAAAAAAAAAGGTGGGGATCATCGATGTTTTTTGTTAATAATTAGTTTTTATTACTTAAACTTTATT
Source organism: Ascarosepion bandense (assembly GCA_037127315.1). NCBI lineage: Eukaryota > Metazoa > Mollusca > Cephalopoda > Sepiida > Sepiidae > Ascarosepion > Ascarosepion bandense. The sequence goes on along the minus strand of JBBBDQ010000562.1, from coordinate 6,108,541 downwards.
TTTAGTGAATGTTCGCATTTTATTAGACGCTCCATTTATTTATTAAAACCTATATTTATTTCTTATTGTCCACCGGCCTGAATATTCGAGTTCGAGTTTTGTTTAACGGGATATCAGCCTCTGTGGGTTATTTAATGCCGAAAAGGTAGAGTTTTAAGAGATATTTTTTTAATGTTTGGTTATAGTAAGAAGGTTGATTTGGTCAGATTTTGATGAAGAATGTTTTTATCTTTTCCCTCTATTTCATAAAACTGATAATGTCTTTTTAGTTTTGCATTCAAAAATGTATTGCTGGTAATATTTTTTTTCCTTCGAAAATGTATGATGACAATTTTTTTTCTTCAAAAATGTATTGTTGGTAATATTTTTTATTCAAAAATGTATATTTTTCTATAAAAAAATCTATTTTTATGTATATATTTCTATAAAAGTGTTTTTTTATACTCTCAGTGTTTTGACCCAAGTTTGGGAGTTAACTATTTGCCCATAGTTGGGATCCTAACAGGTGCTACCACTCCAGGTCAGGGTGGACCTGGGAACAACAGCAATTAAGAGGTGGTTCCATGCTCCTCACAACCTGCCAATCAGAGGCCTTGCTGCTGAATGCAGTTTACAGTCATACCCAGGACCCTGAATATTCGAGAAATCTTGTTTGAGCGGTAGACGAAAAAATATTCTGTTTAATAAATAAACGAAGCTTCTACTAAAATACCAGTATCCACTCAAAATAACGTGGAAATATATCTGACCTTATAAGTTTAATTATCTACGAGCCAATCGCTATTTAAGATTTCCATTAATACAAATATTTTTAGTTATTGCCTCAGCGCCATTTCTATCTTACACTGCTGCCAGAACAGTTCGCTATATAAAGATAAGTAATTCACTCATCTCTATAAAGTAGAACCTCCTAGTGTTCTGCTGATATAAAAAGGGGTTGTGTGTGTGTGTGTGTGTGTGTGTGTGTGTGTGATACATTATCGGTGTCTTTTTCTTTTGCCTTTATCAATTTAAACTGTTTTTTTTCTGAGGAAAAGTGTGCATTATCGCCGAGTGAGGAAATGTTACTGAGCCTGCAAGACAGTCTCGTTTTGACTGAGAATTAAAGGATTTGTCACCTAAAGCGACGATAGAAGAACCCTTTCTTTCCAGCCGTAACAGAATTCAAAATTATTTACGCAGCCCTGCAAGTGATTATTTTCCACCCTACATACTCTTTCCCCACATGCAACGTCACAGAACCTCTTTTTTACTCAATCGCTATTCCCATGGAAAATATTCTGACGAGCTAGTTCCAACAAAATCAAAACTTCACAGCTAAAACCCACCATGCCTTCTATATAGGATTCTTAGTATAATCTATCCCATATATCGTCATCACTTACAATTCTCTTGATAAAATATTCTCATTCAGTAACTCACTACCTTGAATTGCTCTTGAAGATTTTTTCCATTCAAAAACAAAGCTTATTTTGCTTTAAAAACTAGTTTATTCCGTCTAACGTCCCAGTTAATAACCTGAAATGATTTAATAAAATACTAACCTTTTCGAAGAACAGAAAAATATGTTTGTAGCCTCATGAGGGTGAAAAAAAAAGCATTTATTTTATACTTTTTATTTTTCAGTAATCTCCCTTGCCAATGGGCTTTATTCATTAATGAATATTATTCATATCGACTGGACATTATACATTCGAAACTTAAGTCCTAAATTTAGTTAATGTCTGAAGATATTGATCAACCCACTTTTATCCCGGCCAGAAGTAAGTAGATGTCTAGCCAAACTGATGAGCTGTGATACAGCGAAACAGGTTTGTATGTGAATGACGAATATATATATATATATATATATATATATATAGTGTATCGAAGCAGCAGATAATTTTCTAAACATATACTGTTAAATATAAAAGACAATGAATGTCTATTATGAGCAGTTCTAAACATCGTATTTTGGCTTTAGTTTCAAGTGAAAATAAAGACAAAAATTCTCCAACATTTGGATAATTTTTTATTAAGTTGGTTCTAAGCTTTCGGCTCACATGAGCCATCTTCAGAGAGGTTATCTATAATAGACATTCATTGTCTCTTGTATTTAACAGTATATGTTTAGAAAAATATATATTAGTCATCCGCAGACAGATTTGTTTCGCTGTATCACAGCTCATCAGTACGGTTAGAACACTGAATCTGTCCTTGCAACACAAACGATAACTAGTAGATAAAAACTGAGTTCAGGGTACGATTGCTCAGATAATAACGTGACGTCTATGAACACAGTAAATTATAAGTGATGTTGCCAAAGTGTATATATATACATATATATATATATACGCACACAGATGTACAAGCATACACACACACGTGTGTGTGTGTGTGTGTGTGTGTGTGTGTGTGTGTGTGTGTGGCTAGCATAGATAGCAAATTTTCTTTTAGACATGTCAGATTAAATAAATTGCACACATTGTGTCTGCTTATTTTTAATAATATCCGTTCATACTCACGGATAATCTTTTGCGTATTATAATTATGATATAATCCAGCAGCTCATCATAACAAAATCACCCGTCAATTTAAACGTAGCCTTGTGAAAAGGCAGATGGAAGTAACGAGTGATAACCTAACAAACAGACATCTTTCAATTATAATACGCGAAATATTATCCGTGTGTATGAACGGATTTTGTTTTATTAAGCAGACACAATGCTTGCAATTTATTTAAGCTGACCATATAATATATACATTCTAAACATATACTGTTAAATATAAGAGACAATGAATGTCTATTATGTTTAATTATGAGGCGTTCTAAACATCGTATTTTGGCTTTAATTTCAGGTGAAAATAAAGACAAAATTCTCTAACATTTGGATAATTTTTTTATTTATTTGGTTCTAAGCTTTCGGCTCACATGAGCCATCTTCAGAGAGGTGGCAAGGAGGTTAACATAAAAACATCCACCATCAACGACGATTTTATCTTGTGTTGACATAAAACACCGCATTACAAATTTACGAACTGCGTTTGCTATTTGGTAACTGTTATCGTTGCTTAGCAAAGTTTTATATCAACACAAGATAAAATCGTCTTTGATGGTGGATGTTTTTATGTCAACGTCGTTGCCACTTCTCTGAAGATGGCTCATGTGAGCCGAAAGCTTAGAACGAACTTATAAAAAAATTATCCAAATGTTGGAGAATTTTTGTCTTTATTTTCACCTGAAATTAAAGGGAAAATACGATGTTTAGAACGGCTCATGATTAAACATAATAGAGATTCATTCTTATATTTAACAGTATAAGTTTAGAAAATTATCTGCTGTCTCGATACGCTATATATATGTATGGTGTCCATAAAGTTCGTGTGCACTTCAAAAAATTTATAACTTTAAAGTGCACACGAACTTTATGAATATCATATATATTCAAACATGATTCATTGATTAATATAGCCACAATATGTCTATTTCTTTATAATAATCGTTTTCTGATTGCTAATCCGTTTCTTCATGTTAAGACGAAATTCCTCAAGAAAAGCGCCATAGTTTTTTTTTCTATCCAAGTACTTTCAGTCTCCGACAAGATCATCCTCAGAGATGAATTACAAAGACAAAGTTTAATGTAACTGATCGTTGTGAACGCGCTCTGTTATAATTATTTTAAAATTTTTATATTATCCGTTGTATCTATAGAATCTTTTGCAAAACAAGCATCCCATGTAAGGGAGCTAACTTGAAATATATATGATAAAAATTGGTAGAAAGCACAACAGCATTAAATTTTGGTTAGACGCACTTCGAAACGTTCCTGCTACACTAGTAATAAATTTTGTGCAGTGTTGATTGGTTGCTTTTGACAGAGAGGATCTCGAGAATGTGAAGTTTTAGTTTATCATTTTCACGGTTGTGTATATATATGTGTGTGAGAGATATTATCAAACTTAGCTTCATCTGGCTTAAGGCTAAATGTTTTGTCACTCTAACTGGAAGAGGGTGGCTGTCTATCTTGCAAAAAAAAAAAAAAAAAAAAAAAAAAAAAACAAACAAACTTTGGCTTGAGTACCAAACAATGGCACTAATGAAAAATACACACCTATCTTAGCTTCAAAGCAGGTGTTATACTCGGCTTCAAATTAAACCTCTTTCTTACTCATCCCACGTCTAAACCAGCCGACCGATTGAGAACAAGACGAAAGCAAGATTAAAACTAAAAAAGTCGCTCTCTGCACAGAAACAACGCACCTGGTTCACAAAACAAGTATCAGAATAAATAAATAAAATTTAAACGTTTGAACCATTCGGTGGACCCTCAAAGCAGTTCATAAAATGACCTACCGTAACGCAAAACCAACCAGGTTCAGAGGAGGGTCTGTAATGTGATAGATACCGACTTGGCAGACCGCCTGCAGTCTCTCTCCCACCGGCGCGACGTGGCTTCCCTGTGTCTCTTCTATAAATACTTTCACGGCTTCTGCTCCGATGAACTTAGATCACTGGTGCCCCCTAAATACGAATTTGAACGACATACTAGATTAGCAACTAGATCCTACCCTTTTACAGTGAAACCGATAAAATGCAGCCGTAACTTCTACTCCAACAGTTTCTTTCCTCGCACTTCCCGACTGTGGAATTCTCTTCCACACGATTGCTTGCCCGACGGCTACAATCTCCAGGAGTTTAAATGTAAGGTCAATAGACACCTCCTAACACACTAACCTGCTCCCATTCTATCAAACACTCTTCCCATCTGCCCAACCCTCATCCTCGGTATCCTTACTCATCTGTCACCTTCCTCCTGACATTTCCTATGTCTAACCACTCCTTCTCTTTACCTTTCCCTATGTAGCCCCATGCGCAATAGTGGCAGTGGAATGCCTTGCTTGGGGTGAAATGATTAAAAAAAAAAAAAAACTCTCCAATCTTAGAGATCAGACTCCTACGGCCACATGCGTCACTTCAATCGTCTACAATAGACATTCTACTTTTATTCAATGTGCGCATTGCTAATCCAAATAGTTTTATTTTAAACATCTCTTGTCTCTTTTTTCTTTCAGCCTCACCGGCTATCCTTTTTTTCGTTTTCAATTCTTGTAGTCATACTTACATAGTTATTTATTAATTTATTTGTTTTAATATTTTCATGGATATTTTTTTAAAACAATTAAACAGTATATTTACGTCTACTGACCTGAATAATCGAGAAATCTTGTTAGAAAAATATGTCCTCCAGCAGGATTCGAATTTGCATCTTCTAGGGAAAAACGTCGTGAGATCTGACGTGCCACGCAGGACAAACGGTCAAACAAAGCCCGATAAAGGCTTTTAACACACACATTTTCCCGATTTTTTATATATTCATATCTGCTTTGTTTTCGTATCCAAATGTAAACTTTGTAAACAAAAACAATTTATTTACGAAATCAGTTACGAAATGGATTAACTCATATTTTTAATGTATTTGAACATTATACACAGTTATGTGGCCGTATTAAAAATGTGTTTTCTCGGTAGGTAGTACTTGTTCTGATCAAAATTATAAAGGTTGATAATTAAATATAAATGATTAACAATTTATTGCTCATTCTGAGCTTAATACATTAAATTCAAATGTAGAATTTCAATAATTATACTCTCTCTCTCATATATAACAAAAAAGTGAAAGAACACGTAGATTAAAAACCCTCTGTTCAAACATTTATTTTTATAAAGAGTGCTCGATACAGAGTAGAGCTTAATATTATAATTTTATATTATCACTGTATATGCTTTTATAAACCATAGTAATAACAAAATTACTATATATATATATATATATATATATATATATATATATATAATTTATATTTATTTACAATGATGGTGCTGATGACTAAATTTACTGCCAACGTGTAGATTCAGAAATAGAAGTTTCCAGTTTCACCAAAGCCTGCTTCGTTCGGGAATATCAGGTGCTTGAAGCTTGGATGTGCAGGTGGTGTAATGGATCGGAATTGTTAATTGGAGAACAGAGTTTCAGTTCCCGTTAGGTTCATTATATTCACTTTTTTTTTTAATCATTTCACCCAGTCAAGGGGATAATGCCCCTCGTATGTTGGGGAGGGGTTTACAGAAAGTGAAAATGAAAGACTAAGGATAGGGAGGTTTGAGGAAAGGACAAAGATGAACAGGGTTCAAGAAGATGGGGATTGATGTTGCAATTATTGTCATTATCAGGGAAGCAAGGAAACGGAAGAGAGTTCCATATGTGAGTGGTTTGTTTACGGCACTATCAACCTCAAGGAATTATTTAATGCAGACAAAATTTTTACAATAGATTCGTATGAATAGAATAGGTATTCTTTGTAGGAAATTAGTTTGTAGATCAGGTTTCATTGACGTATTTGACGTTTGGTTCGTTTTGATATACAGCATATCAACCTCAATGGGTCATTTAATGCCGACAAAATTTTTTACAATAGAATCGTATGAATAGAATAGTTATTCTTTGTAGGAAATTAGTTTGTAGATCAGGTTTCATTGACGTATTTCTATAAAGAGGATTTTGTCGAGAGTTAGATGTATTGCTGGCATGTATTTTTTTTCTTAAAATATTTGTTCCATCGATTTTCTTTAGAAATATGTTGGTCATATTTTTCCTCAATTATGCTGCTGATATTTTTTTATCATATAATGTATATTACTGACTAGCAGTATAGCCTGGCGTTTCTCGGGTGTAAAGCTTTAAAACTAATCCATTGTCCTGGAGCTCAGACTCAGCCGAAAGAATATTCGTGTGAAGTTTGGTGAGAATCGGATAAAAATTGTGGATTTGTATAAAGGGCATACAAACAGATAAACAGACACACACACAAATATCTTGCCTTATATATATATATATATATATATATATATATATATATATAATCGATTTTCTGCACTATTGTAAGATCTGCAACCTTGAAACTTCTGAATATCATTTATTATGTCTTTGTCTATGAGTGTATCAAATTTGATTAAAATCAGACCACTCCTATAACCCGAGTTTTTAGATTATCGATTTTTGATATTTATCGGGGGTACCTCGACACAAAACCAAGCTAAGAACACTTGCAGACGCTTATAGTACAACTGTGTAAATTTTAAAGAAAATCGGTTCAGCCGTTTCGGAGTCTATAGGTAACGGACACACACACACACAGTTCCATTTATAAATAAGTTTAGATTAGATCATGTGATTAATGATAATGAATTCAGTTGATTATTTGCAAGGAATATTGTGCTAACATACAGGTAAGAACAGCATGCACCATACCTTGATGAGTTTATAACTTACATTGTATTTTCTTAATTAGAAAAAAAAAGAGATCAGGAGATTGGGGAAAATGTGAATTTATCTACAAAATTAGTTTTAAACAACCAAAAGCTCGAGAAATGCGGCAGAGAAATTGGAGTAGATAGACTAAACTATCGCCCGGTTCACACTCCACCCACATCTATTGAACAGGTGAAGAGGCTCATCCCTTGTTTCCTGTTTAGGATGCGGTTTCCGGTTTTCTCTTTTCCAATCTTTTCACTCTTTTCCTTTTTTATTATTTTTTTTTTCAATTGGAGTAGATAGACTAAACTATCGCCCGGTTCACACTCCACCCACATCTATTGAACAGGTGAAGAGGCTCATCCCTTGTTTCCTGTTTAGGATGTGGTTTCCGGCTTTCTCTTTTCCATTCTTTTTACCCTTACGTAGCCCCCTGCGCATCAGTGGCGTTACCGCCTTGCTTGGGGTGATATGATTAAAAAAAAAAAAAATTAACGTTTGTTTCGTTAAAAATATCATTTCACACCAAGCAAGGCGATAATTCCACTAAGATAACAGGTTAATGAGAGTAAAAGTAAATTAAAAAATAGTAAAAAGAAAGAACAATGAACAGAATTAAGCGGCAGAGATGATATTGCATTTAAATTTCTGAATATCGTAAGCAAGAAATCGGAACATTAAAGAGAAACATTATTTTTATTCGTTTTATTTATTAACTCAGCAGCCATTAAGACAATATGAACAGGTAGTAAAATTGCTACGTCGGGTAATCATATGAGCCTCTGAACAGGTAGTAAAATTGCTACGTCGGGTAATCATATGAGCCTCTGAACAGGTAGTAAAATTGCTACGTCGGGTAATCATATGAGCCTCTGAACAGGTGTAAAATTGCTACGTCGGGTAATCATATGAGCCTATGAACAGGTAGTAAAATTGCTACGTCGGGTAATCATATGAGCCTATGAACAGGTAGTAAAATTGCTACGTCGGGTAATCATATGAGCCTCTGAACAGGTAGTAAAATTGCTACGTCGGGTAATCATATGAGCCTCTGAACAGGTAGTAAAATTGCTACGTCGGGTAATCATATGAGCCTCTGAACAGGTAGTAAAATTGCTACGTCGGGTAATCATATGAGCCTCTGAACAGGTAGTAAAATTGCTACGTCGGGTAATCATATGAGCCTCTGAACAGGTAGTAAAATTGCTACGTCGGGTAATCATATGAGCCTCTGAACAGGTAGTAAAATTGCTACGTCGGGTAATCATATGAGCCTCTGAACAGGTAGTAAAATTGCTACGTCGGGTAATCATATGAGCCTCTGAACAGGTAGTAAAATTGCTACGTCGGGTAATCATATGAGCCTCTGAACAGGTAGTAAAATTGCTACGTCGGGTAATCATATGAGCTTCTGAACAGGTAGTAAAATTGCTACGTCGGGTAATCATATGAGCCTATGAACAGGTAGTAAAATTGCTACGTCGGGTAATCATATGAGCCTCTGAACAGGTAGTAAAATTGCTACGTCGGGTAATCATATGAGTCTCTGAACAGGTAGTAAAATTGCTACGTCGGGTAATCATATGAGCCTCTGAACAGGTAGTAAAATTGCTACGTCGGGTAATCATATGAGCCTATGAACAGGTAGTAAAATTGCTATGTCGGGTAATCATATGAGCCTCTGAACAGGTAGTAAAATTGCTACGTCGAGTAAGAGAATGATGTGAAATAATACAAAACAACGTAATAGTATAAAAGTAGGTGTATTGACAGGAAAGAGAAGTATTTACAAGAGGTGAGGATTAGTAGAATACAGAACAAGGTGATTAGTATACAGTATAGTCGTAGAGACGTGATAGATTGACTAGTAGAACACTTCCGGTGCAATACCGGAAATACCCGACTGACTCGCTCACTCGACTTTCTTCCTCGAGGTATAATCACTACTATTTTATATAGTGATTCGAATAGTCCATTTCCGTGGAAAGGTGGAGAGCGCCCCAACAAAAATATATAACGAAGACCATCATTAACATGAAAAAAAAAAAAAAAATAGGCGAGAAGTACCAAAAGAGAAACTGTTGTAACAGTACTTATGGTAATACAACATTCAACAGTAAAACAGTGAGACCTAGTTTCCAATCTAGTAACATTGTTTATAATAATTTAACCTCAAGCGAGGCAGAAATGCAATTGGTGAGCAGTAGATTACAGTGAGAGAATAAAAAAAAGGTACAGGGGATTTCGAAGAAAGGATAAGAGATGGATGGGAATCAAGGAGATAAAAGATGGCAATTGGGGTTGCATTTACAGTTTTGGATATTTTAACTATCATGGAAGCATGCAAACGGGAACTAGTTCCACAAACGGGAAGTGCGAGAAAAGAAACTGAGAGTAGAAGAGATGGTTACATTTAATTAATTCGACGATAAATGCCAATCTAATATCACGAGTAAACAAATTTTTCCATACAGGGGCAAAAAAAAAAAAAAAAGCTTATCTGAGCATTTGCCATGAAAATACTTGTAGAAAAGACAGAGGGAAGCCGCATCACGTCAGGATCGATTATATTGCAGACCCTTCTTTGGATTTTATCGAAAACCTCAAGATGTATAGCAGAAGCCCCCGACCAGATATGGCAACAGCATTCAATGCATGGACGAACAGTAGATTTACGAGCCACATGAATTCTGACCCAACCTTCCCAGCAGTGGAAGTTATAGATCCAATATATTCGTTCCATTTCAGGTCGGTTGAAAAAGTGAGGCCACTTTTTCAAGAAGTATAGCAGGAGAACCTGACCAGATATGACAACAGTATTCAATGCATGGACGAATGGTAGATCTATAAATGATCAAGATGGATTCTGACGAAAACCTTAATATGAAGAGCAGGAACGCCCTACCAGATATGGCAACACGAAATCTGGCGAAATAAACTTCCTGTCCCGACACAGTGACCCACCTTCCTAGCAGTAAATTCAGCTATGGGTTCAATGCAGTCTTACCATTTGAGGTCATTAAATTCGCGCAGTCGCGGTACCATCAGAACTCTCATGAAAATATTTATATATTTTTAAAAACTCAGTGAGAAACCACATCATGACGTCACCGAAGGCGGGCTGCCAGGACTGATAACATAAAGACTCCCTCTTTGTATTTTCTGAAGAATCTCGAGATACAAAGCAGGTGCACCAGTTTAGATATGGCGGCAATATTTACTGACGGATGGTAGATTTTGTTGCGAAACGAAAAAAAATATCTGTTGGTAGGAAGCAACCACAGAAAGGTATTTCAAACAGGCAAACCAAATGCACACGTCTTGTCTTAATCTCCGAACCGCTATTCTCAGGCGAACGACGGCTCGAATAACAACGACAACACCCCTCAAAATGAGCATACCACGTTTTATGCACTCGACCTGGCTACCACTCAGCCAATGAGCGCTCAGCACAGTAAATATAAATGGCTACAGATCACAGTATTTCTGTTAACCACGAAGGGCTGTCATATTATCCATCTGACCAACGCTCGCCAATTTGCCGTCGTCACGCTCCCTTACAAAACACACACCCGACTGGGTCGCCGAGGCAAGTCACTGCTACAGATTTATAAACGTGTACAAAAACACCGAATCATCTTTTTTTCTTTCAACTGTATAATACAAGAAACATTTTCGACATAAAGTGAAGAACCCATTCTAACGGTTTATTTATTCATAGTGCGTCCAGTGTTGATCTATAAATCCTGTGTTAGAGAACGTCTATTAAGAACTCAACCACGGATCTATAGTTTAAAACATGCGAAAATATTTTTCACAGAGAGTAGTAAATGAATAGAAAACTCAATGTCAAGACTTTAGACGTCTTCAAAAAGATTAAAATTTTCAATATATTACTAGATGGTAATTGTACTTTTGTTTAATTTATCTCATCCACTGTCTTAAACGCTTTTTTAATTCAACATCTTTTTCCATTCCTGTTCTCTGCATGTTGACGGTGCCCTCCCTCCCTCTCTCTCTCTCTCTATATATATATATATATATATATATATATAGAGAGAGAGAGAGAGAGAGAAAGAGGGGTGAGAAATGTAATGTTAATATCGGAATTTTGGTGGGAATTTGGAAGCAACGGCTTTATACCCACAGACACTCCTTCACCGACGCTAGTTTAAGATGCCAAAAAGCCCTTTCCAGAAAATACTGGGAACTAAAAAAAAGTAACTTAGATCCCCAGATAAAATGGAAGCTCATAGGCAAGGCTAGGATCCCAAATAGCTTAAGAGATAGATGTAATCTATGTTTGACAGAAAAAAATAAATTTTCAAATTTCAAGACCAAAATATCCTCCTGAACAAACGAAGGGAGATGATAAGTATGTGTCGCCATGGGAATAATTATAAATTACAATAATTACCCTATTCTCTCAATTAGTCCCAATAATCTTTTTAAAAATTTGGCCAAGCAGTTACTTCCCCACCACCTACCACTACTAACTCAAGGGTCAAGCCACATACCTTCCACTACCAAAGAGGAAATTAATACTTCATTCTTTCTCCTGGCCTAACCCAAATAAAACCAATACATCCCAACCCCTTCCTTTACCTAAGCTAACCTCTGGGCGTAGAATGTTTCCTCATTCTCTGTTTATAAGGAGTCGAAGAATGCATGCTTTAAAATGACATGCTGAAAATGGCTATTTCCCCACTAAGTTTTAGCTGAATTTACAAATATATAACCATCAGTTTGTTTTCCCATACTGCTGAGTTGATTATATATAACATGAATAAAAATGTTTCGCTTTAATGTCTTTATACGTAAATCGGAGTTTTATTTTATTTCATAAACGATCATTAAAATGGTCAGTTCTGTTTTGCTTTTGGTGTATGCTTAACTATTCTCTATTTTTATTGATTCCTTTTTATATACATCGCATCTCTTCAGAGCGTAGGCAACTTTAAATAGCCATAGATTCCTAATCTTTATCTGTAAATTTCATGTATAAAATCCAAGGGTGGAACGTTCATATTAGAGAAAGAGGAAATACTTCAGCGATAGGAAGACTATATTCGAGATCTTTTCCACGACAAGAGAGAGCAACCGACAATAAACAGATACTGACGGACCGGAAATATTAACATCCGAAGTGGAAGCAGTACTGGTCAAGCTGAATATAAACAAAGCAACTGGACTAGACGGCATTATGACAGTGATGGTGACAGCCTTAGACGGCTTTGGCGTGGACAAAATTACGAAAATTAATGAAATCTAGAACAGAGGTGATATATCGGAAGACCTAAGCAGATCAATTTTCATAGCCCTGCCTAAGAAGGCAGGCGCAAACGAATGAGGACTTCGCCGAACAATCAGCTTAATGAGATCCGTAACAAAACTGATCCGAATCCTTGCCAATAGCGCGCACGGCAGAATCAGACCAGAGTTTCGTAGACGAGGCAAAGGCATTCGACTAAGTACGTGACAAAGACTCGGCAGAGATGCTCGGCATTATAGACATACTAGCAGTATAGCCCGGCGTTGCACGAGTGTAATGAAAGCTTTAAAACCAATCCATGGTCCTGGAGCTCAGACTCTTTGGACGTTGGCACCTAAGACTAAAAAGCAATAGTTGTTTCCAGTTAAGGCGAAACCGTAGTCTGAAAGAAAAATGAATGGATGTAAGTTAAATTTTGATTTCCTGGTATCGATATCAAATTAGTTTTTTTTCGTCGTAAACTGAATTTTGAAGGCTAAATAAGTCCTCTGAGTAAATGGTATCATGGCTGAGACTAAGAACTACAATTATACCTACTTAAAGCCAAACCCGAAGCAAAAACTAAAATAAAAGGACTGAAAAAAATACAGAAATACAGGCAGATAAACAGACAAACACACACACAAACATCTTGCCTTATATTTATCGATTTTCTGCACTATTGTAAGAACTGCAACCTTGAAACTTCTGAATATCGTTTCTTGTGTCTTTGTCTATGAGTGTATAAAATTTGATTAAAATCGGATCACTCCTATAACCCGATTTTTTCGATTTTCGATATTTATTGGGGGTACCTCGACACAAAACCGAGCTAAGAACACTCGCAGACGCTTATAGTACAACTGTGTAAATTTTCAAGAACATCGGTTCAGCCGTTTCGGAGTCTAGAGGTAACGGACACACACACACACACACACACACACACACACACACAAAGTTCCATTTATAAATAAGTTTAGAGTCAGGCAAGACAGTAATTAAGAACCTCTTCTGGCAGTAATTCTACCCGCATGCGGATAGGACACGAATTCAGCAAATATACAAAGATAGAAAGGAGTGTAAGACAAGAATGTCACCAGATCTATTGAATTTATACAGTTAGATAATTCTGAGAGATCTCAAGTCATGCCACGACTAGTCTCAGTTTTCATATTAAAAAAATTTTTGACACCCTGCCATCATGTTCCTCCAATACGCAATACACCAATTATGGCATCCCATTTGATAAGGGTATACTATATGCACATGCCCCATAGACCAGTGGGCACGATATGTTGGAAGGTTTTGATAACAGTAGCACCTAATCTTGCAAGTGGTGTCCAGTTAGAAATTCCTTTGTCTTGTAACTCAGAGACCATTCTAAGCAAAATGAGGGAGTCCCCGGTATAGTCCCCGATTCTTTCTTCATATAATTGACATTTACTATTACGGCCGAGTTCAAATTCCAGTTGAATTCATTGCATTCACTTACGCGCAAATACCCTTGGGAAAGGTATTAATCCGTCTATTCCTTCCAGTTATGGGTTAAATAACAGAACAGATTGGGTTCTATAGCGTTGGCTGGCAACCAGTCTACCGCAGAAAGCAATGGCAACCTACTGCGGGATAATCTTCTGCCCAGTCAGTCATGTCTCTAAAGAGACATGATCGCCCAAGCGTGTTTTACGTATGGCACTTAACTGACTAACTATTATGGCCTACATATAGTATATTCTGCTACTTCATAACAATTATTTCTCTTTTCAAGTATCCTCTGCCTTACCTCGCTCATTAGATTTGGTCTGTAACTCTTAGTTTACTATTATTTGTATCTTTACACTAAACGTAAAGAGTTCCTTAGACTCTTTGTCGGACTTCTAATGAAAACAGGAATCTGCACAGTTTTAATGTTTGTCAATAGGAACCACGTAACAGTCAGTCTCACGAAATCTCAAGGAACTTCGTATTTTTACCGACACGTTTGACTGGATAGTCAATCTTTTCTTAAATCTACAGTTCTTATATAACCTTTTCCTATGTCGTGCTAAAAACTGTGTTTGAATATTATAGGCATAATTTTAATCACCCAACGTTTCTTTAGCTACAGGGCGAGGTCCTGGTGCATTTCTATTTTTCACGTTCTTTTATCTTTACTCTGTTGGCCGGCACTACACGATCCGGAAAAAGAAATCCATTAACAAGATTGGATTTGGTCTTAATTAAAAAATATTCAGTCTAGGTCTCAAAACACCAGAGTATTGTAAATTTTAAAGTTTTGCATGACAGCCTATGGTTTGTGCTGATATTATTTGTCGACATGGTTGAACCGTAGATATTTCCAACATGTGACTGCTCCTTTTCTATCTAATTCTTTTAGCCATGTCACGTCATTCATTTCGTGTGTGTGTGTGTGTGTGTTGCAGCTGGATCGGGTGCATTCATTCTGAGCTATATTGATAAAGGAACCAGTTTCTCGTTTTAGATACCCTTTTTCCTTTATGATGATGATGATGATCATTTATCCATCGCACCCAGTGCTGCATAGAGCAGCAACTATTTGTTGCTGTTTCTATAACAAACTGTTTTTTATGGAACAAGGTTGTTAGCCCTGCACCCAACCCCAAAACCCCCCCAAACCTGGAGGACCGGTAGAACATTCTTGGTCCTTACGTTTACAGCACCTGGTATTCCCAAATGATCACCCATTTAAGTACTGACCAGGCTCAATGTTGCTTAACTTTGGTGATCGGACGGGAACCGGTGCATTCAAAACGATATAGTCGTAGATTTTTTTTCTTTATGATACTATCACTTAATTTTTTTTTTTCCATTTTGGATTTCTTCGCTGCGTTCATCACAACCTTCTCGTTTGTTCTTTAATTTCACCTCTGAATGTTGCTCAGCGATAGCAGTCATTATTGCATAATTATTATTTGGATTTTGATACAAGTGGTCTGTGGTAATTGGCACGAAACATCGAGTGACAAATCTCAAATCTGCGCTCTTATGATTTTAACCGATTTCAGCTCTGGTTTGAATAACGTCCTTCCCCCCCCCCCCCACAAATCATCAATTTCTTCACGTTTCTTTGCAATGGTTTTTCTTTCGGTCAGTCAGTTAAGTGCCATACGTGAAACACGCTTGGGCGATGATGTCTCAAAAGAGACATGACTGATTGGACAGAAGATTATCCCGCAGTAGGAAGCCATTGCATTCTGCGGTAGACTGGTTGCCAGCCAAGGCTATAGAACCCAATGTGTCCTGTTATTTAACCCATAACTGGAAGGAAGAGACGGATTAATACCTTTCCCAAGGGTATTTGTGCGTAAGTGAATGCAATGAATTCAACTGGAATTCGATCTCGGCTCCCCGATTTCTCGCTCCGAACCGATATCCAACCATTCCTTTAAAGAAAGTGGCAACATGTTTCCCGCACCTTCACAAATTTTAAGTGTACCGTTGCATATTTCTTTGTGTTTTTCTAAAAGATTTCTAAATCTTAGGATAATCGACTTCACTAAATCTGCGACCATCTTTAACTTCATACCCGAAAAAATATTTGAAAAAAAAAACAAAAAAAAAAAAAACGGGATGTCAATATGATGGTTTTTCTATTGACATTTTAACTAACTTCATTTCCTTGGCAATGTTTAGTTTTAAAAAGGTGATGATTAAAATTGTCATAAAACCTAAGTGCGTGGACGGTGCAGTGGATGTCGGTCCGGCTCGGGAAATCGGTGATCAGAGTTCGAATTCCAGTTGAATTCGTTGCGTTCACTCACGCACAAATACACTTGGGAAAGGTATCAAGCCATCAATTCTCTCTCAAATTATGGGTTAAATAACAGGACAGATTGGGTTCTATAGCCTGATTGGCAACCAGTCTACCGCAGAAAGTAATAGTAACCTATAGCGGAAAAATCTTCTGTCCAGCCAATAATGTCTTTCGAGACATGATCACCCAAGCGTGTATCAAGTATGGTACTTAGCTGACTGATGTAAACTGAAGCCATACATTTTCTTTGTTCTTGAGAATTTACAACAAAAAAAACTAAACACTTTGATTGTTCATTTATACTATATCAGAATGATTGAAAAAAAAAATCAGGTAATAGCCATTTGTTTCAAACCTTATAAAATGGTAAAGAAGGATTTCCTCATAGTTGGTTCGCATTTAATAATTTAGTAAATGTCTATAAACTTATGAATAAAATCGTTATCATATTTCTTTATAAATTGTCAAATGATAAATATTGCATTAGATTTAATACAATTTTATCAGTTTTAGAATTTTGTAAATATAAAATTGTTAGTGCAAATGAACAATCTAACAGTGTTTAATACTTTTGTTGTAAATTATGAAGAACAAAATAAAATATAAGAATTCCTTTTTATTTGCTTAGGTTTTATGACATTTCGAATCATCGCTTTTTAAAAAGAAAAACATTGTCAAGGAGTGAAGGTAGTTAAAATAATAACAGGGGAAAAATACGTACTTTTTACACATTGATTTTTGGCTAAGACAAAGTTTAAAGATTGCCAACTTTGCTTAGCAAATTTGGGATTTTATTCCGAGTGTATTTGCTATTATTTGTGCTCCCATATTCTGTGGTTTCATTTTCATAGTTTTCATCCTAATCCTGCTGCTTCCCCAACCTTTCTTTCAGGAAAGGTAATTCTGACTTATTTCTTCTTCTATGTGCCCTGTCCCTTCAGGACGTAGGCGATCATGGCTTTCCACGTCTTCCTATCCCTAGTGGCTCTTAGCACAATTTCTCCTGTTACACTATCTAAACCCCGCTCTGCCATCCACTAGCTCAAGCCCATAAATCTAGAATATAAATGTATAGAAACTAGCATGGACACAAAATGAGGGATCAGTTTATCTATTTATTATAATATAGAATTGATCCCCCATTTTATATCCACATTATAATTTCTTATAAACAGTTGGCATATATATTCTTCAATACGCCTTGTTCTTTCAGGACGTAGGCGATCATGGCTTTCCACGTCTCTCTATCCTTGGTGGCTCTTAGCAGGCCTTCTCCTGTTGCACCATGCAACCCTCGTTCCATCAGCCACCTGATTAGGTCCTTCAAATATGTTATCCGTTGCTTTCCCCTGTCTCTTTTACCCTCTATTTGGCTTGTTAGTATCAGGTTCTCCAAGCCCTCCTTCCTCATTGCATGTCCCAAGAACTTCAGCTGCCTCTTCCTGATGTTCAGTATTAATTTCCTTGTTGTTTCCATAATTTCTAAGACCTCATACTACGCCTGCTTGGCCTGACACTCTCAGCGGACCTCAAGTGGAATGACTACGTCGAATCCATTGCTAAATCCGCAGCTATGAAAGTCGGCTCTCTGTGCAGGGCCCGGGAATTCTTTCCGCCCGAATCTATCCTGCACTTATATAAATCTACCATCCGCCCGTGTATTAAGTACTGCTGCCTTATCTGGTCGGGTGCCCCTTCTATTCTCCTCGGTGTTCTTGACAAAATACAGCGAAGAATCTGGAATGTGATTGATACCGACTTGGCTGACCGCCTGCAGTCTCTCTCTCACCGGCGTGACGTGACTTCCCTGTGCCTCTTCTATAAATACTTTCATGGCTTCTGCTCTGACGAACTTAAATCACTGGTGCCCCCTAGGTGTGAGTTTGCACGAGATACTAGATTGGCAACTAGGTCTCACCCTTTTACAGTGAAACCGATGAAATGTAACCGCAATTTCTACTCCAACAGCTTCTTTCCTCGCACTTCCCACCTGTGGAATTCCCCACCGCATGCTTGCTTTCCCGACGGCTACAACCTCCAGGAGTTTAAATGTAGGGTCAATAGATACCTCCTAACACACTAACTCACACCCGCTCTCTCCAACTCTCTCCCTATGTACATCCTAAGTCATCTATCACCCTCCTTCTGACATTTTCTATACCCAATTGCTCTATGTAACCCCCTGCGCTATAGTGGCAGTGGAATGCCTTGCTTGGGGTGATACGATTAAAAAAAAAAAAAATACTCGATTCATGATATTCGCAGCTTCCTTCTGTAGAACCACATGTAAATTCGGTCTTGTCACATTTAGTGAAATGCCAAAATATTAAAGTCTAAGATCTTTTATCTTAAAGACAGGTTCAGCTTTGGAACCTGATCAAATTGTTGGAATCCTGTTTGCTAATAAATTACTTTTCTTAATATGTTGATGAATGTAAATATTTTTTTGCGGTTACATATTCATTTTTACATTTATTTTCAAGCTATAATTTCTACATCACTTCTGAAATATCTTAAAATATCTTTATAAAAGTACTTTTGCAATATGAAACCCGATAAAATTATCTCAAAAAGTAAATCTATTTTATCGATTTTCTTTTGATATATTTAATCAAAAACATTTTCTGACTAGAAATCTCCTTACAGGCATTAACGTAGTTTAGTTCTAAAATCTGAGATATTTAATGAAAATCGAACTTGTAAGAACAATAACCTGTTAGTCTAACTTTTACTGAATAACAAGACATTTCTTAGGAGTTTTGAGTGGTGAAGACATGGTATCCTGAGAGAATATTTTTTTTTCCTGATTTTTTTTTAGTTGTAATGACGCTAAACGGTGATGACGCATGCATATTAATTACTTGATGAGGAGGGTTTCAGAGCATTCAGAAAAAAATACAAAATCAAAAACAATTCTGATTAAAAATGAAAATAAATGGTTTTCGAGAAATAGGGAAATGTCCAGCGAGACAGGGAAAAACTAGCAAACAATTGCGCAAACTGATTCTGTCCAAATTCAATTTTTATTTTTAAATAATACTTCACGTAAAGGTTGGTAAAAATGACACACACACGAACTAGCATATCTAAATCTAAACTTATTTATAAATGGAACTTTGTGTGTGTATGTGTGTGTGTCCGTTACCTATAGACTCCGAAACGGCTGAACCGATTTTCTTGAAAATTTACACAGTTGTACTATAAGCGTCTGCGAGTGTTCTTAGCTAGGTTTTGTGTCGAGGTACCCCCGATAAATATCGGAAATCGATAATTGAAAAAATAAGTTTATAGAAGGAGTGGTTCGATTTTAATCAAATTTGATACACTCGTAAACAAAGACATAAGAAACGATATTCATAAGTTTCAAGGTTGCAGTTCTATCCTTGGATGACTTATTTGACTCCGATATTGGAAATCAATATCCCGATATCCTACCGGGTCTGATCAAAATCAGTTTTTCAGCCCTTTTATTTTAGTTTTTGCTTCGGGTTTGGCTCTAAGTAGGTATAATTGTAGTTCTTAATCTCAGCCATGATACCATTTATTCAGAGAACTTATTTAGCCTTCAAAATTCAGTTTACAACAAAAAAAAACTTATTTGATATCGATACCAGGAAATGAAAATTTGACTTACATCCATTTAACTGGAAACAACTATTGCTTTTTTAGTCTTGCCAACATCCAAAGAGTCTGAGCTCCAGGACCATGGATTAGTTTTAAAGCTTTCATTACACCCAAGCAACGCCGTGCTATACTGCTAGTATGAGATAAAAGAAAACAATCTTTTACCGAAACGTTTTGTCCACTAAGGGACTTTCACCTTGATAAAGTCTTTCAGTGAATGAAATGCGTTGCTAAAGATTTTTTTTTTGTCTTTTACAGATCTATATCTTTACCTATCTCTTGCCACTCTTAACTTTTCCTCTAGGTGTTATGTATATATATATATATATATATATATATATATATATATATATTATAAATTATGTTTTAGAACATGTACATTATTTTTTAATATATGTCCTCAACAATAATATGTTCGTTTCAACGTTGGGTGCCCAACGTTTCTTCGGGAGGTAAAAGAAGAAAACTGAATTCGTCTACTCCCTATATTTGGTTCATCCCGAAGAAACGTTGGGCACCCAACGTTGAAACAAACATATGATTGTCGAGGATATATATTAAAAAATAATGTACATGTTCTAAAACATAATTTATAATAAATATTCACAGCTCTATACATCATATATCGAGCACTGTTTTGAATTAATGTTTTGGACGGAAAAATTGCTTCGTTCTGTACCCACTCGGATATATATATATATATATATATATATATATATATATATATATTAGTGTGTGTACCCGTTGCCATGTAATCCACAAAACATGTCTAGCTGCCTTCATGTCTAAGATTTTAAAACCAAATTCAATTTCTGACTAAAATCATAATAAATTTTTATTTTATTTTACTGTTGCTTGGCGAAAAAAAAAAAAAGGTCTCTATATATGATTGATAGAGTAACGAAACCGGTTTTTGTTATCTACATAGAGAAAAACCCGTTTAAAACGTGCGGATTTCTCAGAACAATTGAAGGCAGAATGATTAAAACAAACAAATCCAGCAATGGCAAAAATATACAATTAAATTAAATCAAAATAAAAGGCCGGAAATCACTCCCGTAAATATAACTGTTAGTTAATTTTTAGAAAAAAGATTCTGCACATTGCACGTTAGAAAAGGGGAGGGGGACAGAGAAAAATGTTTGCGGAATCGAAAACTTTTTGTTATTCAGCAGTTTTCAATTGAGCACGCCTTTTTTGGAGGGAAGGGTTACTTGTTTGTGATTATAATTCATAAAGCTGTGATTATGTCACTAAATTCAAATGGCAAAATCATATTTATGACGTCTAGCCAATCCCAAAATTCTTAATTGTTTCTTCCTTCCGAACTTTGACACTGTGGTCAATTTCCCCTAATTTAGCCTTTTTTCCTTGCTAAAACAAATTCATTGAAAGTTTAAATACTATCTCCTTTTAGACGTGGGTCAGAAAATTTGAACTTTCTTGAAACTAAAATAGGTTAAGTTGATAAATTTGTCGTTAGTTGTAATAATGACGCTAAACGGTGATGACGCATGCGTATTAATTACTTGATGAGGAGGGTTTCAGAGCATTCAGAAAAAAATACAAAATCAAAAACAATTCTGATTAAAAATGAAAATAAATTTTTTCTTCATTTAAACCTGTAGTTAACTCGAATAGATCATCATAAAAACAATAACAATTACCGATATATTATTATTATTATTATTATTATTATATTATATTATATTATATTATTAGTCGTAATAATAATAATAATAATAATAAATAATGAAAATAATGATAATCATTTTGAGTGAAAAGACGAAGATTGATGACAATGGACAAAACTTTCTATCCCAAAGATGACGTTGATTTGTTAAAGTCAATAGAAAGAGAGAGAATACAGTAAAGACTGTCGTCTGTGGGAAGGCAGATGACACTTAACCATAAGTGACACAGAAAGGAAACTACAAGACCTCCTACAGAAGGTAGCAGAAGAAAGTAACAAGAAAGGACTAGAAATAAATTGCACGAAAACCGAATGCATGGTCATCAGTAAAAAGGGCAGCCCAAAATGCCAAATACAGGTCGGGATACCAGAATCAAGCAGGTACAAAAATTTAAATACCAGGGAAGCGTTATAACAGAAGACGGAAAGTGCGACACAGAGATCCGAAGACGAATTGGCATGGTGAAGGAAGCATTCCAGAAGTTGAGTAGAGTATTAAGAAACAGGACAATTTCTCTAGAAACAAGAAAGAGAGTACTGGATTGCTACGTGCTGTCCGTCCTTCAATATGGCAGTGAATGCCGGACAATACCATCAAAGATGAAGGAAAAACTTGAAGCAACTGAAATGTGGTTCTACAGAAGGATACTGCGAATATCATGGATCGAGCATGTGAGCAATGATGAGGTCTTGGAAATGATGGAAACAAAAAGGAAATTAATACTGAGCATCAGGAAGAGACAGTTGAAGTTCCTGGGACACGCAATGAGGAAGGTGGGCTTGGAGAACCTGATACTAACAGGCCAGATAGAGGGAAAAAGAGACAGGGGAAAGCAACGGAATAACATATTTGAAGGACCTCATCAGGTGGATGACGGAACGAGGATTGCATGGTGTAACAGGAGAAGGCGTGCTCAGAGCCACCAGGGATAAGGAAACCTGGAAGGCAATGATCGCCTGCGTCCTGAAGGGACAAGGCATATAGAAGAAGAATAATGCCACAATCTAGTCTACAAATAGGAGGTGTCTTGTCTTGTGCAATGGTTTATGAGTCAGCTTCATAGGTCATTATTACTATGTCGTAAGTTCGAATTTATTCTACTAGGTGGCGCAAAGCTGTGGCCTTGTGCCGAAACGAAGAGTAGATAACTCGTGTGGATAGGAACGGTTATCCATTTGGAATTATGCATTGTACATCTGGGGTTTTAACGCGTAAACAAAGCAGGGAGAAGAAGCTGTCTAAAAAAGAATCAGCCAATCCAGTCCTGGTGGTTGGGGGCGTACGGTCTATTATCATAAAGCAATGCCAGAACTAGTAATAAACCTTTGCGGTGCAGTGGATATCGGCCCGGAACGAGGAATCCGGGAGCCAAATTTCGAATTTCAATTATATTCACTTACGCACAAATACTGTTGAGAAAAGTATTAATCAGTCGCTTATCTCTCCAGCTATGGGTTAAATAGCAAGATAGATTGGGTTCTATAGCCTTGATTGGCAACTAGTCTACAGCAAAAAGTGACAACCTACCGTGGAAAAAAATCTTCTGCCTAGTCAGTAATGTTTCTTTCGGGACATGATCGCCCAAACATATATCACGTATGGCACTTAGTTTACTGATATATATATATATTTAAAAACTTTAATCCAAAGGGAAAAGCAGGTAGGTAAATCCCAAATTCTGTTGTAAATCCCAAATTGTTGTCCAAATTCTAAAAACAGACACTGATTGCTATCTAGATTTTTTTAAAAGTAATTTTTAAACTTCCGCCGGTAAATTCTTAATTTTTAAAAAAAAATTTTTATTTCATTTTTTTATTTTATTTTATTTTGAAATTTGATGATCGCCGATGACATGTGAAATCTCTCTTAGGGATTTCATGTTGAAATGATCATTCAACGGTTTTGAACTTCGAAATTTATTTTAATTTATATATATATATATATATATATATATATATATATATATATATATATTTCAGTTTTTCTATTTCTCTTAAATGTACTTGGTAGTTTGTGGAAGAGCAACGTTTCCTAGCAAATCTTTGATGACAACGACTAGATCATATACCATAAAACTAAAAGACGAAAAAGTAGTTTCTAGATGACAGTTATACTGATAATTATAAGGACACTTGGAACAGACTTGCAATATATAAATTACAAATAGGAAGAATTGAAATGATATCAGTCAGTTAAGTGCCATACGTGATCCACGCTTGGGCCGATCATGTCTCGAAAGAGACATGGCAGACTGGACAGAATATTATCCCGCAGTAGGTTGCCATTGCTTTCTGCGGTAGACTGGTTGCCGACCAAGTCTATAGAACCCAATCTGTCCTATTATTTAACCCATAGCTGGAGAAAAAAGACGGATTAATACCTTTTCCAAGGGTATTTGTGCGTAAATGAATGTTAAGAATTTAACTTGAATTTAAACTCGGACACCCCCGATTTGTCGTTCCAAGTCGATATCCACTGCACCACAACGCACATAGACAACAAAATTACTACAACCAGGGCTTACGGCTTATCACGTTGAATACACCGGTTCTCGTTTGATCACCGAAGTTAAGTAACGTTGAGCCTGGTCAGTACTCTAAATGGGTGACCGCTTGGGAATGCCAGCTGCTGTAAGCGTATAATGACGGATGTGCGTTGTGGTGCAGTGGATATCGGCTCGGAAAGAGAAATCGGTCAACCGAGTTCGAATTCCAATTGAATACCCTTGGGAAAGGTATTAATCCGTCCCTTCCCTCCAGTTATGGGTTAAATAACAAGGGTAGGACTTGGGGACCCTGCTCTTAAAAACAAATCCCAATGAATCTTGATACTCGAAAAGAAAAATGTTGTAAAAATTGTTGGGGCGTTCTCCACCTTTCCACGGAAATGGACTATTCGAATCACTATATAAAATAGTAGTGATTATACCTCGAGGAAGTAAGTCAAGGAAGGAAATCGAGTGAGCGAGTCAGTCGGGTATTTCCGGTATTTCGACGATACTGCATACTAATTACCTTGTTCTGTCTTCTAATCCGCATCTCTTGTCAATACTTCTCTTTCCTGTCAATACACCTACTTTTGTACTATTACGTTGTTTTGTATTATTTCACATAATTCTGTTACCTGACGTAACAAAAATAAAATAACCTTTCCCAAAAAATCATTGGTTATGACATTAAATGATCCCATAAGGATCGATAGGTCGTTAAACCTCGAAACAAGCAAACACACACTACAACCAGGAAGAATATTGGGAAAAGTACAGGAGTTTGGAAGAAGCTTGCTGTCAGATCTCGATTGAAAGCTATCAAGATGACCTGATGTAAGATTTTAACAAACATATCATAATCTCAGTCTTACCAGGGAAGATTGTGACGGTCGTGCTAATTGTTATATGAGCACTGGAAATGAGCGAGAAAAATGGTTAAACTGGAAAATAAATGAAAAGAGTGAAAAGCCCCCAGATTAGAGCATTACTCAAACAGCTAGAATATTTAGATGAATGCCGAATTATTAAGAAGACTTCTTTGGACTTAATCTCCAGTGTAAGATTGTTGCCGAGTTAAATTATCAATGAAGAAACAACAGAAGTGTTAAAAAATTTGTTTAGATAAAATATAATGGTATTAACAAGAAGCCATGAGATCGCTTTGAAGGAGAAGAAATGGAAAAGGAAGAGGGAAAAAAGATATGAGAAAGGGAAAGAAAGAAGATAGAGAAAGGAAGGGGTAGAAGGAAAGAGGAAAAAACAAACAAAAGAATAGAAAGAAAAGAGAGAAAGGAAATCAGAAAAGAAAGGAAAGAAAAGATAAAAAGAAGAAAAAAATAAGGATGAAGAGAAAAGGAGGAGGAGAAAAGAGAGGAGGAAGAATTGAAAGAAAAGGAGAGAAGGGAAGGGTTGATACAACTCCAAATACCAAATTTCTAAACAGCATTTTTCTTCAAATCTACAACGCTTTACTCAATCATCTCGTAGATTTTAGACGTGCTCGGTCCTCCAAATCCTCATAGAACTGTTCCAAGTATGCCGATGATTATGAGCACTATCGTCACTATCCTGTTCCGCTGATGTTACAGGTCTACCGGGTCCTAATGTGTTTCCTTTTTCTCGATCTCTTTCATTCTCCCACTTCGGTCTACCAGAAGGGCTACTACCATTTTGTTTCTTTTTGGTGAGAGGGTAGAACTTATTGTACTCTTTCAAGGTTAAAAAACGCCTGGGTTATTTGTGCAAACATTAATGCTTTAAAGTACTTAAAAGTCATATTTCTTTAGTGAAATTATTATATCATTTTACTTTTCTCGGCGTTTGTAGCAGTTTCTTACATACAAGAAATGGACCTTGAGGTCAACGGCACACGGCAAAATTAATACTCCAGCCATAAAGATTTCGTTCAAGCATGAAAGACTGTCGTCGTTCGATTATCCACTTTTTACATACACTGTCATTAATATTGAACACATACTATTTAGAAATAAATTTTCTTTCAGGGACTGACGTGTGTGTATACACTGCTTATATACAACGTTAAAATTCCCTTTCTCTGATTCTATGCGCCTATGGCTTAGCGGGTAGCGACTCCAACTGACACCTCGCTCGAGTTAGGATCCCGGCCAGAAGCAAGTGGATGGGTCTAGCCACACTGATGAGCTTAGATACAGCGAACAAGACTTGTATGTGGATGACTAATATATATATATATAAAGGATGTGTATGCGTGTCCATGTTAATGAACCCTTAATACTCCGAAACCCTTTGTCAGATTTCAACTAAATTTGGATCATGACATGAACCTTTGATGAACAAAAAATTTACAGGGCTCGTCAAAAACCAACGAAAAACAGTTTCGGGTGGTCTTTTGTGCACTCATTTTTCCAAGACGCTTCACTCAAACTCAACCAAAATAGAATCACTGGTAGATTAGGGTCTGATGCCTTGATAGGCGAACAAAAATTTCAATTGACACATGGTGCGGTAAAAACTAATGAAAAATGTTACTTTTTGCAAGCGTTTATTTCTCCGAAACGCTTAGTTGTATTTCAACAAAAATCTTTTTTATAACTTCTACCTTATCATATGCCATAACAATTTCACGTTTTCTACAAGGTGTCAACCCCTCCGACGTTACACGGACAATGCCTCCACTTCTGCGTCACAACGTCATTGCATCACATTACAGGCTTCCGTAACTCCCGCCTTCCAATTTTACATGCATCGTTCACCCGTTTATTGGCAAATTAACCAAGCGTAAATCTCGTTTTACAAATGCAACAAAATCCAATACTTCGCTTTTTTTTTCTTTTTAAACTTAAGCGCCTCGGCAACCTAATACTGGAGCTTTTTTGAATAAGCACTTAACCTTAGTATTTCAACATAACCGGTAAAAAAAAAAACCCCGAGCAACGCCGGGCTATATAGCTAGTTAACCTATAAATATAGCATACATTAAAACTATTTTATCACATGTGTGTACAAGTGTCAAGAAGAGACCTAATCTAAATTTAAAAAAATTTTAATGAGGTCCAAACAGTTTCCAAGAATGTTGTGTTTATTAGTTTTTCATTAAGTTAAATTATGGCAGAGTCGTCCTTCTTTGCGCCGTGTCCCTTCAGGTCGTAGGCAATCATGGCCTTCCACATCTCCCTGTCCATAGTAGCTCTTAACACGCTTTCTTCTGTTACCCCACCCAAACGCCGTTCCGCCGTCCACTTGCTCAAGCCTGTCAAGTATGTTACGTGCTGCTTTCTCCTGTCTTTCCTATCTGACCTCTGGGTATCAAATTTTCCAATCTTTCCTTCCTCATTAAATGTTCCAGGAACTTCAGCTGTTTTTTCATGATATTAAATATTAGTTTCTTTTTCGTTACTATCTTCTTCAAAACCTTGTTGCTCACATGTTCGGTCCATGGTATCCTCAGCATCCTTCTGTAGAACCACATTTCGGTTGCTTCACGTCTTCCCTTCATCTTTGGTGAGATTTTCCAACATTCACTGTCATATGGAAGAACAGACATCACTTAAGAATCCAGTATTCTCTTCTTTGTTTCCGGCCAAATTTTCCTGTCTCTTAATACTCTACTTAGCTTCTGGAATGTATCCTTGGCGCCAGTATAATTCAAAATAGCAACTTTATTTCTTCCCTCTGTGCACGTGATTCACTCTTACTTATGTTTTTTTTAATAATTTCACTCCAAGCAAGGCAACAGAGCCACTGACATACAAGTGTGAAAGAATGTATGCAAAACATTATCAAGAAATAAGAAAACAAAAAGAACATAAATTAAAAGAGAAGATAGCGATGGACATTGCAGTTAAATTTTTGGAGATCAAAATTGACTGGAAAGCAAGAAGCCGGAAGAGAGTTCCACAAGCGAGAGAAGAAACTGTTAGCATAAAACTTATGATAATATGAGAAGAAGAAAACATAATTAAGGAGAGAGAACAATAAAAGCACAGGAATTAATGAGACAAAAACAATGGTTGACATTGCATTTAAATTTTTGAAGATCTAAGTTGAGTGGAAAGCATGAAGCCGAAGAGAGTTCCATAAGCGAGAAGTACGACAGAAGGAAGTGTTAGCATAGAAATTACGGTTGCATCTAGCCATTTCGACTGAAAATGATGAAATCTAGCTGCAAATCTAGTAATGTGCTTAAATTCATAGAATCTATGTACTATAAAGTGAATTCAGCAGAACATTTATCATGAAAATATTTATAGAAAAAGCACAAGGAAGCTACATTGCAGCTGCTTCTTTGGATTTTATCAAGGATCTCTAAATATATAGCATGTGCTTCAGACCATAAGTGGCAGTAATATTCTAAGTATGGAACGAATAGTAGAATTATAGATATGCAAGATAGATTATGGTGTGAAAAATGTCTAGACACAGTGAACTTGCTTTCCTACATCAGACCCAGCAATCGATTCGATATAATCTTTTCACTTCGTGTCATTGAAAATATTTACTAGAGAAGGCGCAAGAGGGCCAACTCTCCTGGCGGTTAGCATCAGCCATGGAAAGCAGAAAGTGTTCACTCAGTCGATTAATAGATAGTAGTTTTGTTTTCTTTTAAGTGAAATTAATTCCACCAAATAGGGTGTGAAAATTCGCATAGCTAAAGCCTCGGTCGCCTTGAATAAAATGGATGTCGTCTGGAAATCTGATCGGCCAGACAACCTCATATGGAGAATCTTTCACACAACTCTAGAGTCGGTTTTAATGCATGATGCCACTGCTTAGACATTACCTAAGACCCCAGAGAATTTGACCTTATCGAAAAGTTTTAAAATAATGTCATGGGAGTCATTCAAAACGTTCTAAGTCTCACCTAAGAGTTGAAGAAAAAAAAGACAGTTTCTCACTATTTCATAATGCACATGGCTCAACAATGCTTAAACATTGCAATCCCATCACAGAAGGAAAGGAAATAGTTTACTAGCTGGATGATAATTCTTAAAATTCTCAGCAAAATGAATTAAAATGTTAAGAAAATTTAAAACGAAATACGTTGAGAAAAAAATAAAGAAAAAAAGCATGTTTTAAAATAATTCCAAGGAAAATCGAACCCAAATTTAACTTGACAGAATTCAGTAAGATAAAACCAAAACAACCAGTTTTCCCAACTTACCGCCGATAGGAACGAGACCATTAATGTATCCTCGAAGATGTCAAATAGAAAAACATATGTTACCGAAATAACACCTAAATATCGGTCTGAACAAACAAACAAAAACAAACAAACATCTGCTTTGAATTAGCCACCCAGAAAAAAAGTGTCCCCAGCATTAATTATGAAACCTTTGGATACAAGTGCTAAAGAAAATTAGCTACTATTTTGAAATGACCATAGACAAAAAGGCTGTGTGATCTTGAATGTGTATAAAAAAAAATTTAAAAAAAGTTTTGTTTTTCTCACTGAAGAGATTGAGAATTTCTTTTTCCGCCCTCCCCATTCATGACATTTCTTGAGTGGTCCGGTCGATCGAGAAATCACAACATAGGACAAGCTGATATATATATATATATATATATAAGTTTGACAGAAAATGTTTTCGCCATACCATCTAAATTGGATTCGTCACAATGCTAATGTGCCAGCCCTTGGAGTGGGCTGGAGTTAATGGCTGAGAGTGAGAAAACGGAAAAAGATTAGTCCCGCCTATATGGAGCGATGGTACGAGATGAGACGTGATCATTCTCAAAAGGGTGCCGGATAACTCTCAGTTTGGAAAACCATTTGAGTAAATATATTTTGAGAATATTGAATTTTAGAAAAAGAGTGGAAGACAGCCGAACACAAACCCTGGTCAACCTCACCCTAACCGAACACAGGATTCCGTATAATCTGGGGAGTCGAACAACTGAAACAGTTATCACATTGCTGCTACTGGAATACACATCGTTCACCGAGCCCTCCTGACCAAAAAACTGTGTCAACCCTGCAGAAGTTTAATTTCTGGCAACACAAGCTGCAGACTCAAAAAGGGATCCCACTCATTTGATTGTAACTGTAACAGACCTCAAGTGGAATGTCTACATAGAATCAATAACTAAATCAGCTGCTAAGAAGGTCGGTTCTCTGTGCAGGGCCAGGAAGTTTTTCCCGCCTGAAACAATCCTGCACATATATAAATCTACCATCCGTCCGTGCATTGAATACTGCTGCCATATCTGGTTGGGTGCTCCTGCTATCCACCTAGGTGCCCTTGACAAAATCCAACGGAGAATCGGCAATGTGATTGATCCCGACATGGCAGCTCGTATACAGTCACTTTCTCACCGCCGCAGTGTGGCTTCCCTGTCTCTTCTACAAGTACCTTCACGGCTTCTGCTCTGATGAACTTAGTTCACTGGTGCCCCCTATATAAGGAATTTACTCGAACCACAAAATTAGCAACTAGGTCCCACCTTTTTACTGAGAAACCAATAAGATGTAAACGCAAATTCTACTCCAGCAGCTTCTTTTCTCGCACTTCCTGCCTGTGAAAATTCCATTTCCGTGTACTTGCTTCCCTTACAGCTACAATCTCCAAGAATTTAAATGTAAAGTTAATAGTCATCTCCTATCTCACAAACTTGCATCCTCTTTCTCATGCTCTCATCTCATTTCTGCAGTATTCTCATCCCTCTCCTACCCACTTCCTGACACCCCCTGTATTCTGTCACTTTCTTCCTATGTAACTCCCTGCACAACAGTGGCTGTATAATGCCTTGCTTGGGGCAATACGATTATAAAACAGTGGGAAGAGTTAAAACCTCTGCATACAAATCATATAAACCAAATCGTTGTTTCGTTTTTAACCCGGGTTAATTCTTAATTCCAAAAGAATTTTTTTATGGAACTCTAGACTGTCGAACCGTCTTCACTTCATCAGCGATCTTCTCATTGACTGAAGAAAAAAAAACACACACACACACACACAATGTGACAGAGGAGTGAATGGTCATGAACGCCAGCTAAGTAGAGTGGAACCGTGCTCATCATCACGATACCAGCGACAAACAAGTGACGCGTTAACGAGTGAGTAGTCAGATAATAACCACGATTGTCTAAAGGAACTTGAAACCCAACGCAGTGCATCGAGTTACACTACTAGTTATCGTTGAGGAGGATCGACTCTTAGTGCTACAATTGAAAGGGAAGGTATCTAATCTCGACTGGAAAGGAGTTATCTGACCTCGGATTAAAAGGGGAGTTATCTGACCTCGGATTAAAAGGGGAGTTATCTGACCTCGGATTAAAAGGGGAGTTATCTGACCTCGGATTGAAACGGAAGGTATCTGACCTAGAACAGTGAGAATTACTGATTTATAGCAATAATTTGTCATTCCACTTTGACTTCTAATACTGACGGAATATCAAAAAAGAAAATATCCTTCGTATAAGATTAACTTGAATATGCGAGAAAAAAAATCTGATGATTTAGTTACCTTGGCATATTTGGGAAGGATATTAGAATAATTAAAAACCTACACAGGTAGAAAATCGCTTGCGTGTAAGCAGAAAATCCGTTCAGTAGACAGAAAAAAATAAAAAAGTATTTAAGACAAGGGTGTGTCTTCTCTCCGGACTTATTCAACCCTCTATACAAAGGCGGTTCCGAGAGAATTAGAAGTTCTACTAGGATTCATTACTGACGGACACAATCTTAACATAAATGTACGCAGATGACAGTATTGATAGCAGACATGGAGTGGAAATTACAAAGACTCCCACAGAAGACCGGGAAAAAAGTGAAAACAAAGTACTACACATGATTTGCGAGAAGACGCAATACGTGATTGTTACTAAAAGGAAAAGTTCAAAATGAGAATTACAAACTGAAGACACCAAAAACCAAATAAATATAGCAAATTAATTAGCTGGAAGTGTTTTAACAGAAAACAGAAAGTGCAATACTGAAATCATGTTGACACAATATAACACTATGGATTTCGCCAGTTGAAATGGTCTTGAGCTAGACTCGAGATATTATTATGCAATTAGATTTTACAATTTAATTTTAAGGGAATTCTTTTTTTTTCCTTCATTATTATTAAAACGGATTCTTTTTACTTTTAGACAAGAAAAATAATAGGAATTAAAGAAAATTATAGACAAATAACAATCTGTAAACAGTCATTCTTTCTTACTTGAATGGCAAGAGAAGAAATCTAAGAATTAAAATAAACCAAATCGAAGCGAGAGCCAGTTGACCTGAATTACCGAATTCGTCCATCGTGCTATGCAAACCGGGTGGAAGCAACGCTTTGTTAATTAAAATATATGGGCGCACGTGTCTTGCTGACGTAACGTCTTGGAAATGGGCGAAGAAGATAATCCGCCGCCTCTTCATGTAGGATAGTTATATATATATATATATATATATATATATAACTAAGAAAAAAAAGAAGAAAAACCGTTCGTCGATGAGAGTAGGCGAATTTGGTTCGCCCTCTATGGGACCGTGTCGGCGAGTTGACTGCTCGTATCGCGCCGCGTGAGCTCTCTGCTCATTGATCGTGCATACGCATTGTGACAATGTGTCGCCCCCGTTTTCGGGAGTGAAGCGAATGGTGTTTCTGTCGCTGCTGGCCACGGCTCGATGGTGATATGGACGAGGCGACTGGAGAAAGTCTTGCGGGGGGTGGGCGACTTTCACATCAAGATCTGATCCGATATTTTGAGCATCAGCACAAAATTAAGATTAGATCTTTGATTGGAAGCTGTTGACCTAGACAGGATTTAGCGAAAAGTGGGTAAATGTGGCGAGCCTGGTTCGCGTGAACGGGGCTAGCCTTGATTTTCTCTTTTAGATCTACTAGTCAGATCGGGGAGGTAGATTCCTTTGGAACCCTCCCCTGGTTAAGGTAGTTTCTTTTTATGTATCTAGTTAATGGGATTGAATGTGATTCCTAGCCTGTCTCTGGCATTGTCTTATGATCCAGGTCGGGATTCCCAATTTCCCCAGTTTTTATTTTTTTCCCAGTTTTATCTCGTCTGGGTCAGGATTATTTTCTCTATATCCATTTTATTTTCTCCTCTCCACTCCCTGTAGAAAGTGTGCCTCTTGATTCTGTCCTATGGGCAGAAGACAGAGGCCTCTGTTTTGTGGGTTCGGTTGGGTCCAACTAACATGTTTTCTTTTGTATCTTTTGTTTAAAAAAAAAAAAAAAAAAACTTTTGTTTTGGGGATTTATGCCATGCCTCTCCCCACATATAATTTCATGATATTTTTTAAAATATATATATATATATATATATATATATTGTATTTATCGTTCAAAATTAAGTTTTTATGCTCATTTGGGCTTTTTAGGTCCCTGGTACGTTTGAGGTATTTTGGTGTATGAAGGATTGAATGCGGATGGACAAGTTCTTGTGGTGGATGAGGAAAATTGTAAAGTATGTTTGGGTCGGGAGTCGGATTAGCTAGGTATAGGATAGGTACTGAAGACTAAGCTGAGTTTTTGCACCCCACCACTAAATCGGCCTTGTACCACAATTGTATTTTTTACAATAAATAAAGAGAGTAGGCAAATTTAGCCGGCTACCTGCCACCTGGCGAGTATATATGACCAGAAAAGACAAGCTAAAATAAGCTATGTACTCAGTTATCGCGTCAGCGGAGGCTGTGTAATTTTGACCAGTAACCCGAGCGTCCGCACTCGAGTTCCCGACATAAAAAAAACCGACCTTGTTTCACAACTCGCTTCAGTGAGAGAGGAGAATTTGTCCGGCCACTTGAAGAGAAAAAAAAAAAAAAAGATTCCCAGAGCCTCGCCCGCTTCACCAAGTACCGGGGATATGATCTGATCTTAATCGCCTCCATTAAATTATCGATTTAGGACTCTTGCATCACACCGAATTGGCTTATTAAGTGTACCTACAAGAATAATAATCATCCAGTCCACTATATCTTACATGATCGGCTAAAATTTGTTTATTTGATGACTAGTTTGCCGAACTAGTCATCAGTTAACGTTCGGCAGAACTGACTTTATTTTCAGGGCCCCATCCAATCAAACTTGACCATGTTCATGAGACCAGCGTACCACGGCGTGTTAGGCTTTCATACCGAATACGTAACACAAGGAAACGTCATTGGATTAAGCTTTGCTTAATTCACTTCTGTGGCCTATAACGGCGTTAGTGTAGAGTCTGCACAATGTTGGCGACCTGAAGAGACACGTGTCTGACGTAGAGGTCAGGAGAAGAGAGAGAGTGGTTATAGGGTTACCATTAAAATAGCTTTTGGAATTAATTTTTGGCTAAGCAGAGTACCAAAGAATGAGAACTAAGAAAGGAGTCGTGAACTGTTATATAAATATCAATCGTCTTATATGACAGTGAATGATCGTCTTATATGACAGTGAATGATCGACGATTATACAATCGTCTTATATGACAGTGAATGATCGACGCTTTACTCCTAGATGAAGAAAACTGAAGCAAATGTGCTTGTACAGAAGGATGCCATAGATCGAATATGTTGGTTGGTTGTTTTTATGGCTCATCAACACCTCGGCGGGTCATTTATTGCCAACTAAATTTTATTTATTGCTGGTAATACCTTTTTTCTTTCAACAATTTATTTTTGCTTTTATATAAAATTTTGTGTCTAGTAATACTTTTTTTCTTTTCGAATATCAAGGTTTATTGGGATTTGTTTTTAAGAGCAAGGTCCTCAAGTCCTACCCTTGTTATTTAACCCATAACTGGAGGGAAGGAGCGGATTAATAACTTTCCCAAGGGTACCAGTGCTTATACGAATGCAGAATATTCAACTGGAATTCGAACTCGGCTCACCGATTTCTCTTTCCGAGCCGATATCCACTGCACTACAACGCACATCTGTCACTAAACGCTTACAGCACCTGGTATTCTCAATCTAAGTACTGACCAAGATCAACGTTGCTTAACTTCGGTGATCGAGCGAGAACCGGTGTATTCAACGTGATATGGCCGTAAGCCGAGATCGAATATGTGAGCAACGATAAAGCATTAGATAAGACGGAAACAAAAATCAAATTCCTATTTAACATCAGGAAAATATAATCGAAAATTCTAGGGGCATATAAAGAGGAAAAAGAACTTCGAAAATTTTACACTCGAAGTTCAGACTAAAGGAACTAATAGAATTTCATCTACGCATTGCATAATATTTTTTTTAATCATTTCACCCCAAGCAAGGCATTCCACTGCCACTATTGCGCATGGGGCTACATAGGGGAAGGTAAAGAGAAGGAGTGGTTAGACATAGGGAATGACAGGAGGAAGGTGACAGATGAGTAAGGATAGCGAGGATGAGGATTGGGCAGATGGGAAGAGTGTTTGATAGAATGGGAGCAGGTTAGTGTGTTAGGAGGTGTCTGTTGACCTTACATTTAAACTCCTGGAGATTGTAGCCGTCGGGGAAGCAATCGTGTGGAAGGGAATTCCACAGTCGGGAAGTGCGAGGAAAGAAACTGTTGGAGTAGAAGTTGCGGTTGAATATAGGAGACGAAATATTGTTTAAAAGAAAAACAGAAAGTTTGAAAATAATGAAAATAGAAATATTTTATCGGTTTCACTGTAAAAGGGTGGGACCTAGTTGTTAATCTAGTATCTCGTGCAAATTCGTATTTAGGGGGCACCAGTGATCTAAGTTCATCGGAGCAGAAGCCGTGAAAGTATTTATAGATATTAATTTTTATTAGTTTATATTAATATTAATTTTTACCCTAAAGAAAAAAAAGTGTGAATTTCATTTGGGACCAAATGCCTGGAAAAAAAAAATTACGCTAGAATTGGTATCCGTCTTAATAATCAAACTTTAGTAAATGAGACATGACCAAGAAAAAGGTCATAAAAAAAGGAAGATTATGTTGTGCCACTCCTCTAAATGGAGGAGAAGATACCATAGATTAAATTCAAAATCTTAACTTTTTCCATCTGATCGAAAACACTACCTACTATTGATGGTCGGATATTAGCAATTACTTTTACCAGGCAACACTACATTAATCTTCAGATTTTAATGTAGTTTTGATTAAAAAACAAAATAAATAAAAAAATAAATAAAAATTGGTTAAGATTTAATTTCAACTTTGCTGATGTCTGTTTAAATCTAAGGAGAGTTTTCTGAAGTTCCAAGATTAAGCTTTCTCATTATTCAATCAATTATTGGAACTATTGTCTTCCTCTTTTGTCTTCCACAGTTTTTCATTGGCCGTCTCCCTTGTTGATTCTTAAGATTCAGCCACCAAATATATTCCTCGCTCTTCCTCAAGTTATTTTATATCTTGTTATAATTTTGCATTAAAGGCAACAGAAATAAAAATATAATTCAGTTTAGATCAAACAAAAGGGCTGGCGAATATAGTTTAAAAGAAAAACAGAAAGTTTGAAAATAATGAAAATAGGAATATGTTGATTATTTTTCCCTTTTGGTAGCTCGATTTCTTGAATTTATGTGCAGTACTAGAGTGGCAGCTAGGTCTCATCGTAGATGAGTCTATAGAATTGTCTAGGCGTCTCGCAAGATTTTGTAATGATTTCGTCTTGTGCTACGTCTGAAAAAAAAAAAATGGATAATTTCAACGTCCAATCCCGGTCGGTCGTTAAGGTGGAGCTACAATTATTTGTTGATAGCGCTACACACTTCCTAAAGAAAATAAATGAAAAAAAAGGGGTATTTAAATATTTTAATTATTTTGGTTTTATTTGAAGGATAATAACTAAAGCTAATCTGTATGAAAAGAATCAATTTCTGGTTTTTGTTTTTGTTTTTTTAGATTTCTAAAACATTCTAACTACTTACTCATCCAACCACTATTATAGACGAAAAATAAAAACCTCGTCATTGCTCACATGCTCGGTCCATGATATCCGCAGCATCCTTCTGTAGAACCATATTTCAGCTGCTTCAAGTTTTTCCTTCGTAGATATTAT
Organism: Ascarosepion bandense; assembly: GCA_037127315.1. Classification (NCBI taxonomy): domain Eukaryota; kingdom Metazoa; phylum Mollusca; class Cephalopoda; order Sepiida; family Sepiidae; genus Ascarosepion; species Ascarosepion bandense. The sequence goes on along the minus strand of JBBBDQ010000562.1, from coordinate 6,071,489 downwards.
CCAACATTCACTGTCATATTGAAGAACCGACAACACATAGCAATCCAATACTCTCTTTGTTTCTAGCGAAATTGTCCTGTTTCTTAATACTTTATTCAACTTCTGGAATGCTTCCTTCTCCATGCCAATTCGCCTTCGGATCTCTGTGTCGCACTTTACGTCCTCTGTTAAAACACTTTCCAGGTATTTAAATTTTTGTACCTGCTTGATTTTAGTATCCGCCACCTGTATTTGGCATTTTGGTCGGTCCTTTTTGCTGATGGCCATGCATTCGGTTTTCTTACAGTTTATTTGTAGTCTTTTCTTGTCACTCTTCAACTACCTTCTGTAAGAGGTCTTGTAGTTTCCTTTCCGTGTCTGCTATCAGCACTGTATCATCTTTGTACATTATATTGTTTAAAATGTGGCCTCCGATAACGAATCCTGGCATAACTTCTAGGGTTCTCAGAATAGTCTTCTTGCTGTACAAGTTGAATAAATTAAATTACAATTCATAAAAGCATAACATTAACGAACCATGCCCCCCAAAATAATTCAGTATCTTACAATTGAGGATGAGAATTATGATTCAGCTATTGATTTGTTAAATGAAGAAGTTTTTTTTTGACAAACAAATCACTAATTAATTAAATATTCCGGAGATCAATAAGCGAACCCCTACGTACGATACCGATTTAATATCTTAAAAACGTAATGCTTACAAAATACTAAATCACCAAGGTAAAGGCAGAGGTATATAAATTAAAGAACGTCTTTAACCTTTTTTTTTTTCTTTAGAGGAAGATTCACCTGGTAACAGACATGCAAGTTTTATATTTATATTTACTAAACTGCTAGGTTTTTTTAAAAAAATCATTTATCTAACAGGTACAAATTATCTTTCACTACAGCAAGTTTTCAATAAATCTAGTGAGGTAATAAGAACATTACAGTTAAAACATTACAGAAGATTTTAGTCGTGGGATGTGCGTTGTGGTGTAGTAGATATCGGCTCGGAACGAGAACTCGAGGAACAGTGTTCGAATTCCAGTTGAATTTCCTTGTATTCACTTACGTGCAAATACCCTTGGGAAAGGTATTAATCAGTCTCTTCTCCCTCCAGCTATGGATTAAATAGCAGGACAGATTGAATTCTATAGCCTTGGCTGGCAACCAGTCTACCGCAAAAAGTAATGGCAACCTTAACTGCGGGATAATCTTCTGCCCAGTCAGTCACGTCACTTTCGAGACATGATCGCCTCAAGCGTGTATCATGTCTGAGTCGTGGTAAAAAAAAAAAAAGAAAGAAAGAGAAACAAAAGGGTTTAACACACTCCCCCACAAAAAACAAAAACAAGATCTAACTACTCAACGCTTAAAACTTAGTACTTCTAGTACTAAAAATTTTTCGTCCCTATTTGTGACAGGTTTGAAGACAGTATGGTGGAAACATAATTGGATAAAAGTCTTTAAGATTAGAAGATGCTTAATATGATTTTGATAAAGAAAAATTCAAAACTATTAGTTTTCAAGACTGTAATTACTATATAGAGCTTCCGTGAAATAAAGACAAATTAAAATTAGATCCTTCTAAGTATGTTTTTGCTTTGAAGATTTTAGATAGGGTAGCCAAAGATTTAGAAAAGCGACTTCACGATTATTTCAGTTTTTCATGAGCAGGAAAAGAATTAATCGTGGAACGTATGTTTCTCCCTAAAGATTAAGGGAAAATATATTTGGATACCCAATAAACCTTCTTTCTTTTTTAATCATTTTCACCCCAAGCAAGGCATTCCACTGCTACTATTGCACAGGGGGTTACATAAGGGAAGGTGGTGAGAAAGAGAGGTTAGTTATAGGAAATGTCAGGAGGAGGGTAATAGACGGATAAGAATACTTGTGTAATGGGGGTGGAGTGGATGGAGAAAAATGCTTGAGAGAATAGACGCAAGTTAGTGCGATAGGAGATGTCTATTGAACTTACATTTAAATTCGTGGAGATTGTAGCTGTCGGGGAAGCAAGTATATGGAAGGGAATTCCACAAGCGGGAAGTGCGAGAAAATAAGCTGTTAAAGTAGAAATCGCGGTTACATTTTATCAGTTTCACTATAACACCTAGTTGCTAATCTAGTAACTCGTATAAATTCATACCTAGGGGCACCAGTGAGCTAAGTTCATCGGAGCAGAAGCCGTGAAAGTATTTATAGAAGAGGCACAGGGAAGCCACGTCACGCCAGTGAGAGAGCAATTGCAGCCGGGCTGCCAAGTCGGTATCGATTTCATTACAGATTCTCCGTTGGATTTTGTCAAGAACTCCGATGTGAATAGCAGGGGTACCCGACCAGATGTGGCAGCAGTATTCAATACACGGGCGGATGGTAGATTTATATATGTGCAGGATGGATTCAGACAGAAAAAAAACTTCCTGGCTCTGCACAGTGGACCGACCTTCTTAGCAGCGGATTTCGACAGTCATTCCACTTAAGTCCGCTGCAATTAAAAATAATGAACAAACCATCAATCGAATTAGTCCAGTATTTAATCGTTCACTTAAAACTGTTGGTGCATCACCATTAAACGAAACCGTTTACGCTAGTACCAATTTAATAAACGACATGCTAGATTTGATAATGTCATTTCGAAGAAAGATACTTTCTTGGCTGATACCAGAAAGGCCTTCCTTATGATCAAGTTACAAAAGAAAGTGATAGAAATAAGTTTTGTTTTCTTGAAAAGGTAAAAATTTAGTTTGCTATAGATATGAAACTATAGGGAGATGGTTAAAGTTAATTTGAATCGGCCTTGTGACAAGCGCAACCGACCTCCATACATCTTAGGATTATTATCAGAAGGTTAGAGATTGGAATGTGTGGATTTGTGGAAGAATAAAAGTATACCTTTTGCAGGTTTGAGAAGGTTAACTGTTCCAAGAGAAACAGTTAAAAAGTTAAGGGTATCAAGTGTTCGTAGTAGTAATTTGTTGGAAAGAGTTTATGTGTACGTAAGCAGGAACGTATGTGTGCATGTATGTATGAGCGTTTGTTAGGTAGAAGTGTCTGAAGTATTCACTCAGTCTTAAAGGGTTCCGTGCGGTTATCAAGTAGACGGGAGAACAGTGAGAGGTGAGAGATGAGAGAGAAAGACGTTTGTCAAGTGTACGCGTTAATTGCTCGTAGTCTTATCTCTCTGATGCGAAGGTCGAGCTTGCTCGTCTTTTATTTCGTTTGGGAATTCACTTCCGGATGTGATTCTGGCCTTTCCATTCGACGACAAACATTTCGCATCTAGGTGTGAAATTTCGCGAGTTTTCTGTGTGTTAAGCAAAGTTTGTAAATTCGAGAAAATTTGTTTATTTCTAACAATGAGTCAGATTTGAATTTTAAATGTATATCTTGTTTTGTTCACTACAGATATACAATTTTGATCTCTCGATTTATAGCAAGTTCCTTTATATTAAATTTTATTATCCAACACCATGTTAAATATTATAAAGATTTATGCATTGTTGTGTTCAGAGAATTTTTACGTTGATAATTTGATTTTGAAGAATTGTTTTACTGATATAAAGAATCCGTGAAAAGAATGGCAGATGGAAGTTTTCAGTTGCGTTCGTGTAACTCAAATTGCAAGGAATTAATCAAGTGTCAAAAAGACGATAAAAAAAATTGTAGAACATAGTTCAGAAAATGAAATTTAGGATGCAGGTATAATACCGTCAAAAAATACTTTAGAAATTTCAATAAGAGTTTTAGATCCCTCTGCCAACACCAGAAGAAAATACGGCGGACCTGAAGAAGACTACCACCAACTTTAAATTTGTTGTTTTACTTTTTTTTTTTACTTTTTTCAGTGCAATCTTATCGATTACACCCTAAACTTTCCGATTGACAAAAAGAAAATTTGGAATAATTTCAATATTTAGACACTTTTATGTGGGGCTCAGTTTTTCATACGTTTTAGTAAATCGATCCTCAATTTTGAAACCACTCGTCGGTACGAAATTACCACCACCTATAAATTTGTTTATTATCAATTTTTTTTTCTTGATTAAATCCTAAACTTTCCGATTGACAAAAAAAAAAACAAAAAACAAAAAAAAAAATTGTAAAAATTTCAACATTTAAACAATTTTAGTGGGTGCTCAGTGTAATATCCCTTAAGCTAGGGACTGCGAGAACTACTACAGCCCCTTGGCAAGATAACAAGGTTTGTTTACTTCCGCCGAGCCTCGCTCGGGACGGAAGCACGAGCACGCGTGGTTGTAAACAGGCATGTAAAGACACGATATTAAAGGTATGTTAAATAACCAATTTTTTGTGTGAGTCCCACTTATTTCACTCAGTTTTTCATACAACCTTACAGTAAATCGATCCTGTGCAATTAACCTTTTTGCTTGCGCATAATCAACAAGTGAATCCTTTGCGAAATGTTTGAATAAAGTCATTCCTGGAGTTTCTGAGGAAGATGCCATCGTAAGAACTGAAGAAAATGTGAAAAAGACAAAAACAAGAGCAACAACTCGTCCCAAAAAAGCAAAACAAAGCGACACCAACGCGAGTGGTTCCAAAATGGAGGATCGATTTACTATAACGTTGTATGAGAAACTGAGCACCCACTAAAATTGTTTAAATATTGAATTTTTTTCAAATTTATTTTGATAATCGGAAACTTTATGTAATAATTGATCAGAATGCACTGAAAAAAGAAAAACAACAAATTTAAAGGTGGTGGTAGCCTCCTTCAGGAACCCCGAAAATACTTCTAAGTTATTTGCGGAAATTAAAAATCCCTAGAAAATTTTATTAAAAGAAGCTTGTATATTTAACTTTGATATTTCTCCATATGAGCACTTGTTAACTCCTGTGGAATTGATTTTTGTGTATGTTATGTTATGTTATGTTATAGGTGGTTCGACACTGTCAGCGACAAATGTCCAGAATAACCTCAGAAAGAGACTTGAGACTATTTATTGCAAAATAGGCCAGTTCATTGCCCAGAGTGGGGCAATCCAATTGGCTAAATTTGCTGGCCTGCCAATTGGCTAGATGTTTGATAAAAGTGGTTATCCGGATCTAACATTTTACCAACATGGGGAGGCCATAACACACACCATTGCGAGGAGGCTATGATAGTTTACAAGGCAGCCATGATGTTTCCGGTAAGTTACCTTAACTTTTACATTATGCAAAAAAATAAAAGTAAAAAAAAGCACATACGGTTTTGCTTCCTATATAAGGCAGGATTCTATATTCTCCTTAATTTTTGTCACGGCTAAGATAGTGCCCATAAAAAGCAAAATCTTCACCTTCACTCGAGTTGTTATCGGTGTAATTAGCCGTAAAATGCATTAAGAATATCTCGTAACTTGTATCAAATGTTGATGTTCAGATAGCGTTACTTTGGTTATCGTCGGATAACATTTATAGTGGGTTGCTTATTGTTTGCCCGTTGGAGTGGGAGTCCGTTCTAGTGAAGGGTAATTGTATACTGTTGCAGGTTAACGGAATTTGACCTTGTGGTAGATAGCCCACTATAAGTCATAAAATGATTATAAAATCAAGAAAAGCAAATTGAGTTGAAAATAACATTTATATATACATATGTCAATTAATGTTTTACAATTAAAGCAATAATTGAATATAGGTCCAACGCAGGTTAAATGTTCATGACAAATAATAAGCTGAAAGAGATTTAAGGCTTAGGAATGTTGTTCATTTTGGCAATAGAAGACTGACAAGGAGAATTCGATACTTAAACTAGTGTGGAGGCGTCTTGTATGTAAGGAATGTCTTTGATGTATTCGCTCCTTAAGTCAGTAAGTACTTTTGAGACAGGGAAGAAAGTAAGGATAGGTGAAGGGAGGCGAACATAGTAGCCACTTGACTTGGTCAAGGGAGGTACTAATTACATTCGTCTCTGCGTCGGTCTGTCTGTTGGGTGCTTTCTGTCTCGGCTTTTTATATCTGCTTTTTGGATCACATCAGCTCATTTTGGGATTTCACACTTGTATTTGATTCTGGGCTTCCCATTGACTGATAAATAAAATTCGCGTAGGCTCGCGAAATGAAAATTTAATATTTGATTAATTTTTATTTTTCAACCGGAACATCTGCGCGAAGCCGGATGCGCAGCGACGAGTTTTGGTCATTTGCTTTCTGGTCGTTATAGAGCAAACATCCGGTCACTCGCTTTTGCTCGGTATCACCACACATTAAAGCCAAAAACGTTTTTTCGAGAAGAGATTAAAAACATTAAAGAACTCCTACCAGAGTTAGATTCTAAACATGAGTTATCAGTAAAATTCAAATATGTACCTTTAATTACTTGAGAATTGTCTCTGGAATAGCACAGACAAAACTTTAAATTTTGGAAATATGATACTTCTTGGTCAAAAAGGATCCAGCAGCTTCGTCTGATTGTGGTTTAAATTGCTTGAGTGATTGTAATAATGTGGCTAAACCAAAGTACATCACGTTATCTATGTTAATCCTTTAGAATCAATCATATCTTTGGAGAAACATTCGAAGTTATCTAGATTACTAAAAATATCAATATAATTGTTCAAATTCACTCAGTTAAAACCTTCCGCAGATCCTAAGCATCATACTAAATTGTATCTGCTCAAATTGATGCTGAACCAATCATTTAATAAAGAAATTCAATATCTACAAATTTTTTTAACTGAACAGATCCCTAAATTAGTAACAAATTTAAACCAGTTATAGATGAAAATGGTTTAATTCGTTCTAGTGGAAGAGTAGCTGAGACTAAAATCTATCACTTTGATATTATTTAGCCAGTATCGTCTCCAAAGCATGATTTAAGAGTAACCATTATGGACAAGTTTGAAAAATATAAGCATCTGGGAAATTTTATTGCTCTTAACTGAGACTCTCAGACCAGACAAACTATTAAAATTACATTTCCAGCCGTTATCTTTGAAGAAAATATAATGCACTTTCATTTAAATACCCAAGCTTAAATACCCAAGCTTAAATACCCAAGCTTAAATACCCAAGCTTAAATACCCAAGATTAAATACCCAAGCTTAAATACCCAAGCTTAAATACCCAAGATTAAATACCCAAGATTAAATACCCAAGATTAAATACCCAAGATTAAATACCCAAGATTAAATAATTCTAAGTTTTAGACATTTTCTAACTTTAGCGTTAAGCACCTCATAATATTTTTATATTCAGCTTGGATGGACAGTACATTGGAACGCATGATCAGGACCGTCAACCAATGTCTTTCTAAAACCAAATCTTTAGGATATACAAAAAAGTAATAATCAGCTTATCGCTGTTCTTCTGGTTCAGGTTTGGAAATAATTACCACCAACTGCTTTTTTATATAAACTTTCTAAAGTTAGACATGGATGATGAAAGTATTATTGTCTGAACGCCCCCATAAAAAAAGACGTAATTGCATCTCTAGAAATAAAGGATTATTTAGTAAATAAATTTTAAAAAATTTGGTATAATTAATCTCTTCGCAGTTTAAGGGAAAAACGAAGATCTGCGTGAAAACAAAAAATATTAAGGTAAACAATATTGTAACCATAAGGAATCCAGTTAAATCTTTGCCATTCTTGGCAATTAGAGTAATTAAGCTTATATCGGGTGATGACAAAAAAGTTAGCTCAGTTATCGTTAAGAGTGGATGGTTTGATTCAAATTTGTTTGTGTCATCTTCATCCTTTGGAATTAACTTTTATCCAGTATCTGAAAATGAACCAGTTTCCGGCCACTCACTAAGGGACACTGTTTCAGTCTGAAAGGTTAGCCAAGATGAAAAATAAAAAAAATTTGAACCTAAAGATGGTTACATTTTGTATGGACCTCTTCACATAACATTTTTGTGAATTAATGCAAACTGGACTGACTTCTTTAAATCAGAATTATTGGTTATAAAATAAGGAAAACGAAAATATTTAGTGGTTAAATATTGTTCTACTAACACAAAAAAAATTTTTCTAACTGAATAAATATACATTTCAAATTTGAATGTTTCCATATTCAAGTTTTGCTGGCAATGTGGTAATAAAATTTTGTGTAAAATGACCAACATAAAAAAAATGCAATTTGTTCTTTGTATAAAACTGATTTCAAACATTGTGAAAAAAAAATTTTTGTATGTAATTTTAATATTGTATATTTGCTGTGAAAATATATATTGTACAATTATATTGTACTTATTGTAAAAAAATAAAAATTCTGAACTTTTCAAAGATTCTTTAGAATTTTATTTTCATGAGAAAAGTCCGCCAGGCAGTATAAATTTTATATGCAAAAAAACTGTTGGTTTCTTGCATCCTTGTCTGAGGGGAAAATCTAAGAAATTACAGCTGCTTGAACGTGTATTGTCTGCTTTTCTGAGAGAAAGTGGACGCTGCGTTAGACTCTTAACTAATTTTTGAATTGCCAAAATATTTTTGAAACATTTCAATCTGTTAGAGAACAGCTGCGTTTGTTTTTCACTTAGAATTAATCAAAAGGTTCCCCTTCAAATTCAAAGGTACCGGTGAACATCTACTGCTGGAAGCCAGATCGCCCCAATCCAAAAAAGAAAGACAATACAGAAGAAATTTGACAATTATTCGCCGAGAATGGGAAGAGAAGGGACACCAAAGTCACTCCCACATCAAGAAAAAGTTGAGGAATCTTACTTGGTTTTGTTAAAAAAAAAAAAAAAAAAAAAAAAAAAATCAATTCGAAGTGTCGGTATTCGATAAAATAAATTAAAATCTTGTGGCGGGACTGCTCGTAATTCGACCGTTTATTATAATCCCACAACATTCATTAAAAGAATAAAATTCAGTAGGGAAAGACAACATTAACAAATAACATTAATATAAGAAGTTGGTTAAATGTATTGAATGAGAAATGCCATTTTTTGGTTGTTAGAGTTCTTGGCTACAATATAAAAAGTATTATGTGCGCATGTGAGAACGGTAAAGCGTGTGTGGGGGTGTGATAGTAACTTGGACAAAAGAGATAGGTACAATTTAGTTCTTACTCTCGACGGTGGCGCCGTAGTCTGAGGCGGTCTCTTTAGCTTGGGCAGTGCTGAGTTGAGCGTTGTTTTTGCGTGTAGACGTGCATGAGGTCTTGGAATATCAGCAACCAGAGTAACATGAACCTTGATACAATTTGTGACTTGCTTGGGACTGGACTTTGATATTTATACCTTAATTTCTACGATTCCTAATTGGCCTTAAAATGCCACGTGATACATCTACTACGCCTGTACGATATTTTTATATTATCTACCTAAATTATGATGAACAAAACCTTTCTTGTTTGTATTCTATGGTTTTCCATTGTACGGTTTAATTGGTGTATTTTAAGATTTTAGCACTTTATTGGGGGTTATTGGTTTATAAACATTTTGTAGGTATGTTTTAATGCTTATGCAGCTATTCAAAGAAGTATTTTTCTATATCTTATTTATAGTTTTCTTTTCTGGGCGACTTTCTGTCGCATTATAATTTTCATTGTAAAAGGGGATATTTTATTTGCATTGAAATTTTTACATACATATTATTGGCCATCATTTGACACACAATGCACTTAATTTATGGAATTCATTAAATAGTTTGTGTTATCAATTAATTTATCGTTTGTTCTTAAATTCAGCTCATGTCGTCTGTCTTTGTTGTCAGCCTATATAAATTAAATGTCACTTCCGACACGTTTGAACTAATTTTTTCGTTGTTTTTTTTTTTTAACCAAATAAAATTTAATTCCTTTAAGAGAAAATGTTTTAAATTATGCAAGAACCAACTCAAAATGATTTGAGTTTTATCGAGTTATTTTTCAAATGTTTCAGGATAAATTTTCAAGATTTTCTCAGATTTGATATTGCAAAGATCTTTTTTTTAATAATATCTTGTTTATAAAACCATAAAGATATTTCTCCTCATCCCCTCTTAACAATTATTCTAATTTAGGCGTTTATACGAAAAATAAGTTATCTGAATTTAATTTTTAATCGAATGTCTTAGTTGGTAAATCATTCAAACAACTTTCTCGAACCTACGAAACCAAAGACAGAAAAAAAAAACATCAAGGATATCAGTCAGTCAACTAAGTGCCATACGTGATGCACACTTGGACGATCATGTCTCGAAAGAGACATGACTGACTGGGCAGAAGATTATCTCGCAGTAGGTTGCCATTAATTTCTGCGGTAGACTGGTTGCCAGCCAAGGCTATAGAACCCATATTTGACTCATAGCTGAGGTGGAAGACATGTAGTATATTATTAAGTAGTAATTAGTGGGGGATCAGTTTATTACTTTATAACAATATAAAATAACCCCCCACTTTATGCCCAGTAGTAGCCTTAATCATGTTTTCAACTATTATATTCAGTCAGTCAATTAAGTGCCATACGTGATACAATCTTGGGCGATCATGTATCGGAAGAGACATGACTGACTGGGCAGAAGATTTTCCCGCAGTGGGCTGCCATTACTTTGTGCGGTATACTGGTTGCCAGCCATGGCTATAGAACTCAATCTGTGCTTTTATTTAACCCATAACTACCTTTCCAAAGGGTATTTGCGCGTAAGTGAATGCAAGGAATTCAACTAGAATTCGAACCCCCACCCCATTTCTCGTTCAGAGCCGATATCCACTGCACCACAACGCACATCGGAATTATAGGATTTTATAAAAAGAATCTAGTTACTGATTTATTTTTAATCTATTTTTTAGTTTCATCAAGGGATTGTGACCCCTCCCCAATAAAAAGTAATAATCAGAGGTGATGAGTTTTATTCTTTAAAAACAGGAAGTGGCAGGTCAGTCAACTATTACTTACTAGCAGTATAGCCCGGCGTTGCTCGGGTGTAATGAAAGCTTTAAAACTAATCCATGGTCCTGGAGCTCAGACTCTTTGGACATTGGCACGAAAGACTAAAAAGCAATAGTTGTTTCAAGTTAAAGCGAAACCGTAGACTGAAAGAAAAATGAATGGATGTAAGTCAAATTTTGATTTCCTGGTATCGATATCAAATAAGTTTTTTTCGTCGTAAACTGAATTTTGAAAGCTAAATAAGTCGTCTGAGTAAATGGTATCATGTCTGAGACTAAGAACTACAATGATGCCTACTTAGAGCCAAACCCGAAACAAAAATAAAAGGGCTGAAGAAAATACAGACATACAGGCAGATAAACAGACACACACACACACACACATCTTGCCTTTTATTTATATATATTATCGATTTTCTGCACTATTGTAAGAACTGCAACATTGAAACTTCTGAATATAACCCGATTTTTTCGATTATCGATATTTATCGGGGGGTACCTCGACACAAAACCTAGCTAAGAACAATCGCAGACGCTTATAGTAAAACTGTACATTTTCAAGAAAATCGGTTCAGCCTTTTCGGAGTCTATAGGTAACACACTGATTATCTATATATATATATATATATATATATATATATATATATATATATTATAATAACAATAATAACAATAATAACAATAATTATTAAACCGACTCTGCGTGTATTCTAATCTCAAAATTTTATAGAAGGGACTTTCTAAGACTATGAATGACCAGCAGAATCTAAATCCGTTATTGCCCTCGGCTATAAAGCTTTGGGCAAAGAGGGGGAAAAAAAGAAAACTGCTTGGGACCGACAATACATACGGTTCCTCCCAGTAAAAAGAAAAAACCCTCAACGGAACAAACAACCAGAAAAGAAAAGTGCTCGATACACACAACCGAAAAGTATTTAACTAGAAGGCAGTAACGCAGAGCAAACACACTAACTATATTATATATATATATATATATATATATATAAAGTGCCGAAAGGACGGTTATTCCTTTATTATTGTATACACTCGTTTTCCTCGGCAATATTTATTTGCAAGATTATAAAAATATGAGAACCACGTAAAATACAATATCTATTTACCATTTTATAAAGAAATAAACGTGAAAATAAAATTTTATTAAAAAAAAGTATTTTTAAAAATTATAAAATTACGAAACCATGTAAACAACGCAATATTTATCATTTTATAAAAAATTATGAAAACAAGTTTTTTCGCGCAATCTAATGAATAGTGTTTAATATCTGTAATATGTTAATTCTCAATAAAGAAAAGGGATAAATTTTCGCATGTTTGAGCTTTATTCAAATTTTAATCATCGCTTTATATATGATTTTATTTTGTTTTATCTTTTTCTTTTTTTAATTTCTTTGTAAATCTATTTAAAAAGGAAAATTAGACTGATTTTTCTCCAGTTTCTGAAAGGATTTTTTCTGTTGCTGAGGTGACGTGTTATCCCCCGTGGGGATTTTCATATCGAAATGATCATCCAACATCATTGAATTAATCCTATTTTTAGCTCTGTAATATTTTATTACATGGAGCTCTCTTCCTGTATCATTTTTTAATATTAAAATAAAATTTTTAAAATTAATTAGGATCGGGTTTTTGGAATTTACCTTCCTGCTTTTTCCGCTTGGATTAAAGTATATATATATATATATATATATATATATATATATATATAAGACAATAGACATTGCCGAGGGAGTGAAAATGTATAAAGTAATTGCGGTGTCAAGGGAATAAAATGTACTTTTGACGTACCGCTTGTTTTTGTTCAGTGTTTTTATTTATTTATTTTTGGGGGGGGGGGGGTCACGAAGGTTAGATATTGTCAAATCATTATTTAAGCGACTTGAAAATTTTCGTTAAAAAAATAGAAATCCTGGTGTTTGGTTATTTGGTCAGAAAAATGAAGACTCGACTTATAAACAAGTATGCTCGTTGAAATATATTCCAACGGCTTTTAAGAACATTGTGTACAAACTGTTTATTTCATGTTAGAAATAGTGTATACGGTAAACAAGGAAAAAACGATCCAACCAAAGTTGAACACAGGTACAGGTAATCTGAGTCGTGTTCTTAATTAATTTAAAGGATTGAGATTACAAAATATAAATCTATTCGGACTAATCTTGTTTGTCAATCTTTGTGCCCGAAAATATTGTTTTTAAAAAACGTGCGTCAAAAGATGGTTATTCCCTTGACACCACTATCATTGTATACAGTTGAGTCCCTTGGCAATATTTGTTTATAAAAACATGTGAACCAAGTAAATTTCCGTCTTTGTAAATTCAGGTTTTTCTAGGAGGCTGTTGGAGGTGAATTTCGAACTGAACCCTTTATTCAACCAACAAGCCTCGGTTATTTTCATTCCTCTGTTCATGCTAAACGATATTTCACACCAGTTAATGTCATGCTTTTGTCGCTTGACTTTACTATTAAGCCAAAGTATAAGACTTACACGGATATGTATAGTAAAAAGAACAAAAAAAGTTACGCAAGATTTTTTGATATGGACAACGGGATGAGAACTTTCTGATCTTGTTGACTGAATAAAGGGTTCCGTTCGAAATTCAAATTTAAATTATAACACATACCTGAAGAAGGTCAAACTTTACAAAAGTGGAAATGTGACTAATAACCAACACGAGAACGTCTGTCCGAATAAACCGGTGTTCAAAATTTGAAAAACTACGTAGAATGAATTAAAAAATACAATCTTCCACCACTAAAATTTTCTTAATATAGTCTTGTATTACGCCAGGCTAAACAGATTTGATTGATATTAGTGAGCCAGAAGTTAAACGTATCACCCGAAAACAAATATTGATCACTCAGTGCGGATCGAACTCAGTGTCAAGTCGTGTACCGTTTGAAATACTGTTCTGTCATCTATCACTCGAACTAGTCAAGTAGGTTGCTTCTTGCCCTCCCCTGCTTCGCATAATTTCAATGTACCCTCTGAGTGTTATATTTTCTTGGCCTTCTTTCCTCATGACCAAAATTTAACCCTTTTCTTATTGTTGGCAGTAATTATTTTTATTGCGTACGTGGTTGAGCGTGTAATCAGTCAATAATTCTGGATTTGTTGTGTAGACAAAATAATTATGCACTTCCATGCCAGCACTAGGGTTCGATTCTAAGTAAAAATAAGGACTTCGAACTCGTATTTTCAAGGAGGGGGGGATGTTGGAGCAACAGAATCTACAGTTTGTAAATATTAATATTTCAGATTAAAAATTGATTATTTTGGATTGTGTTGTGCCAGACTTCTAAGTGAGGAGATCCTGGTTTAGAACGTAAACTAGATAAATACTTCCTACACTATGATACTTTTTTTAGCGCAGTCCAAAAAAAATTGAAAACTTTCAATATTTAAACATTTTTGGGGACTGGGGGTCAGTTTCTCATACAACGTTATAGTAAATCGAGCCTCAATTTTGAAATCAGTCGCCGGTACACCCACCTGTAAATTTGTTCATTATCAATTTTTTCCAACTTTTTAGTGCAATATTATCTTTTACACCTTAAAATTTTACGAATGACAAAGAAAAAAAAAATTCAATATTTAAACAATTTTAGCGGGGTGGGGAGCATTTCTCATACAACCTAATAGTGATTTAAAAATGGAGGATGGATTTACTATAACGTTGTATAATAAACTGATCCCCCACCACCACCAATTTGTTTAAATATTGTAATTTTTCAAATTTTTATTTTTTATTCGATAATCGGAAAGTTTAAGTAAAAATCGATAGAACTGCGCAGAAAAAAGTAAAAAAAAAAAAAAATTTAAAAACAACGAAATTAACAAAAACAAAGCTACCCCAACGCGAGTGGATTGAAAATGGAGGATCGATATTTTCCTTTAACGTTGATTGAGAAACTGACCCCACCCCCTACCCCCAGAAATTTGTTTACTTAAATATTGTAATTTTTTAAAAAATTTTTGATAATCGGAAAGTTTAAGTAACAATCTGAAAAAAGTAAACAAACATGAAAAACAACGAAATTAAACGGAGAAATCAGAGAGCCGAGTTCGAATTCCAGTTGAATTCCTTGCATTCACTTACGCACAAATACCCTTGGGAAAGGTATTAATCCATCTCTTCCCTCCAGTTATGAGTTAAATAATAGGACAGATTGGGTTCTATAGCCTTCGTCGGCAACCAGTCTACCGCAGAAAGCAATGGCAACCTACTGCGGGATAATCTTCTGCCCAGTTAGTCATGTCTCTTTCGAGACATGATCGCCCAAGCGTGTATCACGTATGGCACTTAACTGATTGAGTCTGCTTCAGGTCCGCTATTCATCGTATACTGGGAACCTAAGGGTTTAGAATCATTGAGGCCCGATAGAACACGATTTTTTCTTTCTTAATTTGAAATAGGGATTTATCTGTAATGGCCGGAAAATAAGTCAGAGGAGAGGTCATGTTCGAGTGAGGAAAAATAAATTCGGCTTCTGGGGAAGAGAAAAAAAATTTGTTTATCGTCTTCAGAAATCTGTTCAGTTTGGCTGTTATTTAATAAAGAAAATATTTTAAGGGATCACAAAATATTTCAAAGGAAAGAGTACTTTAATTGGAGTAGATAGACTAAACTAAACTATCGCCCGGTTCACACTCCACCCACATCTATTGAACAGGTGAAGAGGCTCATCCCTTGTTTCCTGTTTAGGATGCGGTTTCCGGTTTTCTCTTTTCCAATCTTTTCACTATTTTCTTTTTTTTTTATTATTATTTTTTTCAATTAGAGTAGACAAACTAAACTATCGCCCGGTTCACCTCCACCCACGTCTATTGAACAGGTGAAGAGGTTCAGCCCTTTTTACCTGTTTAGGATGTGGTTTCTGGCTTTCTCTTTTCCATTCTTTTTACCCTTACGTAGCCCCCTGCGCATCAGTGGCGTTATCGCCTTGCTTGGGGTGATATGATTAAAAAAAAAAAAATGAATTAATATGTAAAGTCTAATCTTTATTATGAAAGTGGATGCTGAAAAATTTTCTTTCAGATGAAGAAATATCTTGAAGCAATAGCCATCGGGTTCTCCCAATTAATATTTTTTTTTAATCATTTCACCTCAAAGAAGACGGGATTGCCACATGTGTTCAGTGGGGGATCACAGTGAGAGAAAAAACTGGGCACAGATGTATTGAAGAAAGGATAAAAATTAATGAATTTTAAAATACATGGCAACTGACGTTGAATTTAAATTTTTGGTGATTGCCGCTCTCAGGAAAATAAGTAAACAATAAGGAGTCACACAAAAGCGGGAAGTGCGAGAAAAACAACTATTCGAATAGAAGTAGTTACATTTAACTATTTCAACGATAAAAGGGGGAGACCGAGAGGCTGATGTAATAGCACTCTTAAATGCACATGGATAGGACATCGGGGTGGGGGTTCGTCAGAGCAGTTGCCATGAAAATATAAAAAAGACAAAGGGAAGCCACGTTACTGCGGGGAGAATTGAAAATATCGAGATAACCACGAGCAGAACATTTCAGAAATAAAGTTTTAAGGCGAATAAGAGTTACAAAAAATAAATAAATAAATAAATAAAATAACTGCTAACAAAGATTAAATTTTGGATTCAACTTGAAATGATGTGAAGCAGGAGAAAGCCGTGTGTGGATTAGTCTGTATAAATGGCTGGAAGAACAAGGGCCACACATACAAAGCAAAGGGACCGTAATAAAGACAATATTACATAAAGGAACAAAAGACAAAGAATAAGGAAGAGCCATGATCGCTCACGTATTTAGACAGTATTAGTGTAATCCTGATATGGTTAGTGTTTGGGAGACAAACCCCAGAGACTCCCATTTTTCAGCGTATTGAAACTAGGATTTTATCAGTTCAACTTCACAACGTTTACAAAGATACACACACACACACACACACACACACACACACACACACACACACACACACACACACACACGCACACACACACACTTCGATCTCATTGAAATTCAATCAAGTAAGAATTTGACGTGTGGGGTTTAGCTGATATATATATATATATATATATATATATGAGTGTTGTCCCTAAATAATGTATGAGTAAATGTAATTGTTAACAGCGTGGTAAGTAGAAATTGAAAACAGGGCTCCAATTCTGACAAAGTTTATGGCATTCATTTCAATGTTGAACCTACATGTTAAACAAATAAATAAACGATGCGTAAAAAGGACGTTTATTCATTTGACACCGCTATTAATGTATACACTTTTGACTCCCTCAGCAGTTTTTTTTAAACTATGAGTGAAATTGTAATAAAACCCGAACATATGAGAGTGATTCTATACCTTCTATTATTCTTGAGAATTGACAAGTGATATTAAGCGATACTTGTTTATTAGATTGAAAAAAAAAAAAATAAAAATAAAATAAAATAAAACTTTTCACAGTTATTTATAAAATAGTAAATAGATATTGCATTGTATTTGGTTTACATACTTTGATCATTTAATGTTTTTAATAAATTTTTTTAATAAAAAGATTTCTTTCCGGATTTATTTAATGGTAAATAAAATCTTTTTGAAAAGGTAAAAATAAATATATTGTACTTGGTTCACCTTTTTAGAATCTTTTAAATAAATATTGTCGATGGTGTCAAAAGTTTTCATGCTAAGTTACTAATATTAATAGCGGTGTCAATGTAATAACCGCACTTTTTACACATCGCTATTTTTTTTATTTTTGGCGGATATGAAGATTCATTTCTCACTTCCCATCATGACCCTGGGAATAACAGGAATCTATCTCTTACCCTTCCCTACTCGCTCTGGCTGGATTAAACGGTATGGAAGACAGTGGCAACCACTGAGAAAGCAATCTCCGAATTTAAAAACCATTAATGCAACACTCAACAGGAAACAACAAATCCACTACCTTTCCAATAAATCACTGCAATTCACAATAAAGAAAGGAAGTTCAGGAGAGACATAACCGCCATGAGGATAAACAAAGATTATATTTGGTCATATAAGAAGTAGTACAGACGTCTGTCCTAAAAAAAATAAACAAATAAAAACTCCCCTCTTTTACCACAGACAACCTTACCCATCGCCGGTTGTAGCCACATGGTAACACGTTATTAAGAAGAGCCTCCGGTACCGAATAGAAGCGAAGTGGGAGCAGCGTTTATTTAAATATTTTTTTAATTATGGAAGAAATTCCCTACTCCCGAGCTTATGACAATCTCATTAATTTCGTTCTTTTTAAATAAATGATTTTCCAATATCCCAATTTAAAAAAAAAATGCATTAATTAGTATAGACACATCACAAGGACACAGAAGCAGGTCTGCGTGATGATGAGTGTTAATAACTGCGTAACGGGAGGTGACTAAATTTACTAAATAATTTACAATTACACTTAGTGTTGTTGTGATAGACTTATACTGCGACAGTTAATAAAAATATCACATATCCCCTAATTTACTCACGCCGAACAATTCATTTTTTTTTTACTTTATCAGGATTTTTTGGCATCTTTAAAAGAACTTTACAGACCTAGTGTTACTGTTAAAAAAAGGTTCATAAACCTGTGTTTTTACAATAATAGCTGTTTATTTAAGAATATAAGATATTAAAATGTATATATTTTTCTCTTTCTAGACCTTAAAATATTTTCTAGAAACTTCCTCATGGAACACTAATGTCAGGTAGAAAATATTTTGAAATGTGTTCTGTTTTTGTTTACCTCTTGGCTCTTAGTCTTCTTTATTAGTAAAACTAGAGAGAGACTTTTAGGCTAGGCTAGGTGTTTTTTTTGTCATACGAAGCTCAGTTGATTGTTATTCTTAGCAAATTTAAGGATTTATACAAATCCTTTAAGATTTAATTATCTTTTAAGATTTAATAGTAATTTGACTTAAGATATTTATCAATGCTGAAAAAAAAAATGTTAATTGCGAATAGAAAGTGATTGAAATTTTGCAATTGCATGAAACAATTACGTTGAAACCGTAGTAAAGCATAAAAAACTGAAATGGAAAAGAAAACGATTCGAAAATTCAGAGGGACATTGGAGCGGGGCGCCGGTAAAAACGAAACCATGTCATAAAAATAAAATTTTGAATCATGTCAAAAAATTTTTTTAAAAAGTAAATTTTCGTTGTGCACATTGTTTCGAAATCTATCGAGCAAATAATAAAAAAAAAAAAATAAGTGACGAAAAATATTCTCCGGAATAATCGACTTAAATGAAGAAAAAAAAAAAAACAATTAAAAATATTAGACTATCGTTTGAAAATAAATAGTTGTTGTGTGATTTTTGCTTACCTGAACGTGACGAAAAATACGCTTGTTTTCTCCATTTTCCTTTTATTTCGTCTTTGCTTCTGTTTATGGTACAAGAAGTGTTCACGTTTTTTGTTTGTTTGTTTGTTTGTTTGTTTGTTTTTCTGGTGTTAGTGTTTAAATTTAGTGTTTAAAGTTTAGTGTTTAAGTTGAACGAACGAATTGTCTTCGTTGTCCGCCGACGGACTACCTGAGTAAAAAAACAAAAAAAAAACCAGGTTGTTAAATGTTAAAAACTCAATTCAGTTTGTTCTCCAGCATAAAGAAGCAACTCCGTATTGTTTTCTTCATCTCCATATCTTTTCTATCTCTCTCCTTTTATATCTAACTATTTAAATTTCATTTTTGTGTATGTGTGATTTGTTTGTTTTTGTATCGCCCGGATTTCACGTGCGCACCGACATGGTTTGTCGCTGGGTGATTGTGTCTGCTTTAAACAGATAAAAAGTGACGAAGATCACAACAACCTTTCTCTTTCTTTTTTTCTTTCCTTCCTTCCTTCTTCTGGAATAATGAATAACTTAAATTCTACATATCTATCTCACCCTCACTAACTTTTTTTTATTCATTTACCATCTTATTCTTTTTTTGCTTATCGTCTCTTTTCTTTCTCCCTTCCTGGAATCTGCTTCTTGTGACTTTCTCTCTCTCTCTCTCTCTCTCTCTCTCTCTCTCTCAGAGTCACTTTTATTCCAAATGTCCTTCTCTTTAATTTTTACATTATCCCCCCCCCTCTCTCTCTCTCCTTCTCTCTCCCCGTCTAACGCTTTGGTCTTTCTCTCCATATCTTCTTTTTCTCTTCTGTTTCTTTTTACTTTTGATTCTTTCTCGACAGGACGATTTTTTTTGTCTTACCCGACGTGTGTCACTACTTCCCTTTTTTTTTTTACTGTATTCTTTCTCTTCCTTTTCCTCTCTCTCTCTCTCCCTCTCTCTCCCTCTTTCTTACTGTTTCACATTAACCTCTTTTTTATTTCAACTTTCTCTTCAACTTCTCTCTACATTTTTTTCTCTCCTCTGCGCCTGTCCAATATCGATAAAATTTACAACTGGATGCTTTCTAATAAACAGATCGCCTTCATCATATATAATTTTTTTTTTTTTTTAATCATATCACCCCGAGCAAGGCGGTAACGCCACTGATGTGCAGGGGGCTATGTAAGAGTGAAAAGATTGGAAAAGAGAAAGCTGGAAACCACATCCTAAACAGGGAACAAGGGATGAGCCTCCTCATCTGTTCAATAGACGTGGGTGGAGTGTGAACCGGGCGATAGTTTAGTCTATCTACTCCAATTGAAAAAAAAATTAAAAAAAAGATTGGAAGAGAGCCGGAAACCACATCCTAAACAGGGAACAAGGGATGAGCCTCTTCACCTATTCAATAGACGTGGGTGGAGTATGAACCGGGCGATAGTTTAGTCTATCTACACAGAGGAACATTTTCTTTTTTTTTTTTTTTTTGTGATAAGAGGTATTTTTGTTTTCATCTTTTATCTTTTCGTTACATCGTGTGTGTGTGTGTGTGTGTGTGTGTGTGTAGAGGGAGAGCAAAAATTGCATTGCATATTGTAATTGTTTTTCCTTCAGCTTTTAAGCGTCGCATATATAACTATGCAACACTGTTTAACAAATTTTTTTTTTAATCATTTCACCCCAAGCAAAGCATTCCACTGCCACTATTGCGCGTGGGGTTACATAGCGGAAGGTGAAGAGAAAGAGTGGTTTGATATAGGAAATGTCAGAAGGGTGATAGATGGGTAAGGATACCGAGGCTGGGGGCTGGGTAGATGGGAAGAGTGTTTGAAAGATGGTTAGTGTGTTAGGAGGTGTCTATTGACCTTACATTTAAACTCCTGGAGATTGTAGCCGTCGGGGAAGCAATCATGTGGAAGGGAATTCCACAGTCGGGAAGTGCGAGAAAAGAAACTGTTGGAGTAGAAATTGCGATGAACAAATATAATAAATGAATATGTTCTGATTGAAATTAAAAATGCACACATAAGAGGTGTTTCTCAAAATTTTGGTGAATTTGAACAAGACACACCAACAGGATGCGTTACAAACTTTGGACCAACATTCTACTTCATATGGAGAATACGCAAAAAAAAAAAAAACTTATGTATTTTGCTTATTCTCTCCATTCAAAAGTGACCGTAAAATCGCCGGTGTTAGAAAGTGATTTTCTTCAGGGTCAGTTTCATCGTACGAGTGGGTCTGCCACCCACAATCATGAAGATTAATTAATTCCCCTAAAGATGCCATGTATAATAAAATACTTTCAAAAAGGCTGCACGCACACAGACATATTTTCGTATATCATTTGTAATAAGGAAACGTTTACCGTCTTTTTCCATTTCTAAAATGTCAACTTCCAAAATGCCCTGAGCACCCCCGAAAACTATCGTCATGACCTTTTCCACCTTTCTTTTCTTTTGTATGACTGCAACCTTTCCACCTTTAGGTAATTCTTGCTTTGACTGAACTTTGTCTTCAGGGATTGTATTGGTAAAGTGAAGTTTCATCTTCAGTTACAATTCACCACAGAAAGGCTTCAAGATTTTTACCCCACTTGTTTTACATGCGGCATCAAGGCCTCTGATTGGGAGGTTGTGAGGAGCATGGAACCACCTTTTAATGGTTGTTGTTCCCAGGTCCACCCTGACCTGGAGTGGTAGCACCTGTTAGAGTCCCAGGTATGGGCAAATAGTTAACCTCCACCAAACTTAGGTCAAAACACTTTTAAAGTATAAAAATACACTTTTATAGAAATATATTCATAAAAATATTTTAGAGAAAAATATACATTTTCGAAGGAAAAAATTATTCTCGGCGAAGCATTTTTGAATAAAAAAACTAGAAGCCATTTTTAGTGTTCTAAAATAACAAGAATAAAGTTTTTTTCATTAAAATTTAAATAAATCAACCTTCTCACTATAACCGAACATTTAAAAAATACCTTAAAACACCAGCTTTTTGACATTAGATAACCCACCTTTAAACAAAACTCAAAACCATTCCATTTGTTTAAAATTTCCATTGTAGTTAATCAGGGTGCAACTGTTTTGGTACTCAACTCACAGAAAGTTTGTTCAAGTTTAATTTTTCACGTAAAAGTGTGTGAGCAGAGCCAGCTTAGATGTTAAGAATGTCAGTTGTAATTTCTATTTTTTTTTTTTTTTTTTTTTTTTTTATGATTATTATCATTTCACCCCAAGCAATGCAATAATGCCACTAGGACGCGCTGGGAGGTAGAGTAGGTGAAAGAGAATAAAGACTTTAGTGAAGTAAAAATAGAATAACAGAATAAAATTCAGGAAGACAGAAGATGGTGATAATGCCACTAAGATTTAAGGGGTTACCGTGAGTAAAAAAAATGACAAGGCTATGATGAGAAGGACGATAACAGAACAAAATTCAGGAAGACAGAAGATGGTGATAATGCCACTAAGATGTAAGGGGTTACCGTGAGTAAAAAAAATGACAAGGCTATGATGAGGAGAAGGACGATAACAGAACAAAATTCAGGAAGACAGAAGATGGTGATAATGCCACTAAGATGTAAGGGGTTACCGTGAGTAAAAAAAATGACAAGGCTATGATGAGGAGAAGGACGATAACAGAACAAA
Source organism: Ascarosepion bandense (assembly GCA_037127315.1). NCBI lineage: Eukaryota > Metazoa > Mollusca > Cephalopoda > Sepiida > Sepiidae > Ascarosepion > Ascarosepion bandense. The sequence continues at coordinate 6,048,704 of JBBBDQ010000562.1, read as the reverse complement.
ATTCAGGAAGACAGAAGACGGCAATAAAGCTACTAAGATGTAAGGGTTATGAGAGAAAAAAGAATGAGTACTCTTTGGTGCGGAAAAGGACGATAACAGAACAAAATTCAGGAAGGCAGAAGATGGTGATAATGCCACTAAGATTTAAGGGGTTACCGTGAGTAAAAAAAAATGACAAGGCTATAAGGAGAAGGACGATAACAGAACAACATTCAGGAAAACAGAAGTTGGTGATAATGCCACTAAGATGTAGGGGGGTGGGTAACAGGGAGTAAAAATAAGTTTGATGAGGAGAAGGACGATAGCAGATCAAAGTTTACGAAGACAGAAAACGGTGATAATGCCATTAAGATATAAGGGGTTCCCGGGAGTAAAAATATGAGAATATTTTGATGATTACAAGGACGATAACAGAACAAAATTCAGGAAAACAGAAGATGGTCATAATGCCACTAAGATGCAAGGGGTTTCTGAGTCTAAAAAGAATGTGAAGGCTGTTGTGATGAGTTGGACGATAACAGAATAAAATTCAGGAAGACAGAAGATGGTGATAATGCCATTAAGATGTAAGGGGTAACAAGAATGAGAAGGCTTTGGTGATGAGAATGACGATAACAGAATAAAATTCAGGAAAACAGAAGATGTTGATAATGCAATTAAGATGTAAGGGGTTTCTGGGAAATAAAATGTATGAGAAGGCTTTGCTGATGAGTGGGACGGCAACATAAGAAAATTCAAGAAAATACAATTAAGATGTAAGTGGTTTCTGGGATTAAATAGAATGAGAATACTTTGGTGATGAGTAGGACGATGACAGAAGAGACTTCAGGAAAACAGAAGATGGTGATAATGCCACTGAGATGTAATGGGTTACAGGGAGTAAAAAGAATGACAAGGCTATGATGAGGAGAAGGACGATAACAGAACAAAATACAGGAAGACAGATGATGGTGATAATGCAATTAAGATGTAAGGGGTTTCAGGGTGTAAATGAATGAGAAAACTTTGGTGAGGAGAAGGACGATAACAAATCAAAATTTAGGAAGACAGAAGATGGTCATAATGCCACTGAGATGTAAGGGCTTACTGGGATTAAAAAAAGAAAAAATCATTGAGTGAGGAGAAGGACGATAACAGCAAAATTCAGGAAAACAGATGGTGATAATGCCACTAAGATGTAAGGGGTTTCTGAGAATAAAAAGAATAAGAAAGCTTTGGTGATGAGTAGGACGATAATAGAACAGCTTTCAGGAAAACAGAAGATGGTGATAATGCCACTAAGATGTTAGGGGTTTCTGGGAATAAAAAGAATGAGAAAACTCATGAATGAGAAGGACGATAACAGAACAATTCAGGAAAACATAAGATGGTGATAATGCCGTTAAGATGTAAGGTGTTTCTGGGAGTAAAAAGAATGAGAAGGATTTGGTGAGGAGAAGGACGATAATAGAACAAATTTCCGGAAGACAGAAGATGGTGATAATGCCACTAAGATGTAATGGGTTACCGGGAGTAAAAAAATGAGAAGGCTTTGCTGATGACAATGACGATAACAGAATAAAATTCAGTAAAACAGATGATGATGATAATGCATTTAAGATGTAAGGGTCCCTGGGAGTAAAAAGAATTAGAAAAATATGGTGATAACAGAACAAATTTCTTGTAAACTGAAGATGGTGATAATTCCACTAAGATGTAAGCGGTTACCGGGAGTAAAAAGAATGAGAAGACTTTGGTGAAGAGAAGGACGATAAGCGAACAAAATTAAGAAAAAGTGGAGATGACGATGTTACGTTCTATAACGAAGTAAGATGATACCCTGCTTTGATAAACGGAAGTGATCATCATGAGTTCCAGACTCGAAATGACAAAATATGTCACTGCGCAGGGGGATCCACGCATTGTTCCATCTATTTGATTAATGAGCCATGACCGCCGAATCAGTTTGACGGCCAATCGCAAACTCTTTCGCGGGACAAAAGAGACTGCTCGTTTTGAGCCTTTCAAAAGGAATCAAAAGAGGCGAAGAAATAACAATTCGGCAGTTTTCTCTCACCCGCTAAGGGTAACCCGTGCCGCTACTATTGATAAACTTTTTGACGCCTCATAACTGGACTTCAAATCCAAGATAAGTGAATCATTCCGCTTGTGTATATTGCTATAATCCCCTTGTATGAACTTTGTTGACCTGCCTTCTTCTTCTACGTTATAACTCTCCTTCGTCTATTAAAAAGAAAGAGAAATAAATATTTATGTGTGTATTTCTCGCACCAAAAAATATTATCCTTATTCTCTATTGTCGAGTGGTTTAAATCTGTTTTCCAACCATATGCGTTTTTAAGCCAACAGTACTTATATTTACCCTGTTTAGATAACATTGATAATGCCACTAAGATGTAAGGGGTCATTGGGAGGGAAAGAGAATGAAAAGGCTTTAGTGGGGAGGAGAAGGACAATGACAGAACTTGTTTCAGGGAAACAGATGAAGACGATTGACGTTGCGATTAATTTTTCGAAGATTGCAGGTGTCAAGAAAGGAAGAAATTGGAAGTGAGTTTTGCGATCACGCTTAATTAAATCTCAAACAATAACGATCGTTTCCTCACAAAGTGACATTGATAGTTCGTTATCTTTAACTTTGACTCCTACCTCATTGAAAAGATTCATCCATTAGTAAATTCGCGATTGTTTTCCAAGAAATTATTTTCCAGAAACCTTTCTCAAAACACAAATCAGTCTTCCAACGAAGTTTTACCGCAAATTTGATGTTAGCTCTTGCTTCTGTTTTGACAAGATATCTGCTGTTCCAAAGAGGATTGTTTTCAAGCAGGTGTAAACGTCAATCTATCACCTCGAAATACTTCCGGTTTATAAAACGGAAGTCCAACTTTAGTTTGCTGCAAACAGTTACCAAAGTATTTGCATAGATTTATCATATGCTTTTTTCACGAACTTTTTAAATAATAAAATATAGGCATGGTACCTTTATGAAGGATGTGCGTTGTGGTACAGTGGATATCGGCTCGGAACGAGAAGCCGGGGAGCCGAGTTCGAAGTCCAGTTGAATCCATTGTATTCACTTACGCGCAAATACCCTTGGGAAAGGTATTAATCCGTCTATTCCTTCCAGTTATGGGTTAAATAGCAGGACAGATTGGGTTCTATAGCCATGGTCGACAACCGGTCTACCGCAGAAAGCAATGGCAACCTACTGCGGGATAATCTTCTGCCCAGTCAGTCATGTCTCTTTCGAGACGTGATCGCCCAAGCGTGTATCATGTATGGCATTTAACTGACTGATTGACTGACCTTTATGAAAGAAAAATGAGCTATATCAGCGTGTCTAAATATAAACCATGTATAGACTTATGCATCAATACTGGAAAGCGACAGTCTATTTCATGCTTAGACTGACGATTGTGTTTTAGCAATCCGAAACAGACTGTCACAATCTGATGGTGATATCTGTGTCCTCACTTCTGATATTTATGACCGAGTACTCGTTTCGGTGCACATTAACCAATCTCTCTTGCAGGCCTTCGCTTAGACACATTTGTCTTTGTTCAACAAACGCAGAGTGCACCTGTGATTTGTTCTGCATCTATGCTACACAGACCTTAGTTACAGTTTCTGAGAAAGTGCGCATAATAAACACTTCGAACAAAGTCAGTGCACGCATACTCTCGGTCACAATGACTTGTGATTTCGTGTTAGTACAAACATCGATTGCTTCCGAAACAGTTTCATCTATTCACTTTCACTCATCAAGCTTGTGTCAAAACGTTGTATGGTTTTCAGAGGCACCTTCCACCGGTACCGTACGCTTGGACGGTAACATCAGATCATTCTTCTTGAAAAATCGACAATGGTGAAATTCAAATTATTTGTCTATATTTCTGAGATGAGGTAGTATTTACATTATTTACATTATTCGGACTATTGTCTTCATCTTTGTTGCCATTTGTACGACGTTTCGGCCGTTGTACGCACCGGTCTTCTTCAGGTGCTATGAATTTCGAGAAAACATGACCCAGTGAATATAGACGTTGGTTAATTCCTGTTACTTGACTTAAAGGGTTGTGAGCTCAATACCAGGCTACGGCAGCGGTGAACAAGTAACTTGCAGGGTTAAAGGGAGATAACTCATGACTACCAGAAGAGACTTTACGCAAGGAATGAGGATGATATACCCCAGTGATTGTAATAAAGGATACGGTGGGAAATTCCTGGCACCTGAAGACGGCCGGAGCGTACAACGGCCGAAACGTCGTACAAATGGCAACAAAGATGAGGACAATACTCCGAATAATGTAAATACCGGGTATTATAGTCGGAAAACTTTCTTATATTTTGGCTTATATTTACACACACACACACAAATTCTCTATCTCCCACTTTCCACCCTCTCTCTCTCTATATATATATATATATACATACAGAGAGAGAGAGGGGGGTGAAAAGTCCCCTGACATCCTTGCGCTCTGCGAAACTAACCTCAACTCAGCTATTCCCTCCTCTGACCTCTCCATCCCTGGTTATCTTCCCCTCTTAAAGAAGGATTCCACTGTCCACATGCATGGGCTGGATGTCTACGTCAGCGAACACCTCCCCATAGCTAGGGTGACTTCACTCGAATCTACTGACCACCAATACATATGTCTCCGCTTGTCTCTCCTCAGTTCGGTTAGTTACCTATTCTTTCTTTACCGTTCTCCCTCCTCTCCTGACTGCTCCCTACTAGATAGCATTGCTGACGACATAGATAAGGCTATTTCCTATCACCCATTCGCCCACATATTTGTATTTACAGACCTCAATGCCCATCACTCTGAGTGGCTTGAAAACGCCGTTACTGATCCAGTGGGCATTCACGCCATGAACTTCGCAAGTGGTGAACTTCCCCACTCGCTTTCCAAGCACTCCCTCGGGTCATTCCTCACTACTAGATATATGTTTTACCTCTGCGCCTGACGCCTGTCAAGTCTCGCAGCAACTCCGACCACGCTGTCGTCTCTCTCAGTATTTCTTTCCAATCTCACTCCCCCCAGGAGCCCCCTACCTATAGGACCTCCTACCTCTACCAAAAAGCTGACTGGGATGCCTTTCGCGATTTCCTCTGCGACGTCCCTTGGGGAAAAGTATTCGACCTATCAGTTGATGACTGTGCCTCTGAGGTCTCGTCATGGGTGAAAGCTGGCATTGATGCCTTCATACCCACCAGGAAGTATTGCTTAAAACCTCATTCCTCTCCGTGGTTCTCTCCGGCCTGCTCAGCCGCCATTACCCACAGGAACCATTACTTCAGTCTATTCCGGAGACAGTCATCTGATCACAATAGGCGCCTGTTCATATCTGCTCGGAATGAGTGCAAGAGAACCCAAAATGACGCCAAACGGTTGTTTGCTGAGACAATGCGACAGCACATAGCTGACCGCAAGTTCGGCTCCAAGGACTATTGGAGGATTTGCAAACGAGTGCTCAACAATAGGAAATCCTCAATACCTCCTTTAATCCATGAATTTGAGGTTCTCACGTCATCTTTGCCCGCAGATTCTCATCCAACTCCACATTTGACTCGTCCGGAGTACACCCACCCGACTTCCCTATTAGAACTGAGGCCAAACTGCACGACGTATATATTACCCCGACAGTAGTATCCCGAGTAATTTCAAAACTCGACCCCCATAAGGCGTGTGGAGACGATGGAATCCCGGTGATAGTCCTTAAGAGGTGTGCTTCTGAACTTTCCCCTGTCTTCTCTAAACTATTTAACTACTGCCTTTCTGCTGCCTGCTTTCCTGCATGCTGGAAGTTCTCTTCAGTCGTTCCTGTCTTTAAGAATTGTGGTGAACCCTCGGACCCATCTAACTATCGCCCTATCAGTCTTCTACCGTTATTCGGGAAAGTATTCGAGACCATAATCAATGCTGAAATAGTTCATCATCTCACTGCCTACAAACTCTTCTCTGACAGGCAATATGAATTCCGCTTTGCCAGGCCCACGGCCGACCTGCTAACAACCGTAACGGAGTACATGCTACAGGCCCTTGATGAGTCTGACGAGGCTCGCGCGGTTGCTCTGGACATCTCCAAGGCTTTCGACAGGGTTTGGCACTCTGGCCTCCTATGCAAACTACGGGGTTACGGTATTACCGGTCGCCTGCTTGACCTAATCCAATCTTTCTTAAATAATCGCAAAAGGAAGGTCGTTATGAATGGGCGTGCCTCTTCGTCCTACAGCACGAATGCTGGTGTCCCACAGGGCTCTATCCTGGGCCCGACGCTCTTCCTTATTTTCATCAACGACCTTCCAGATGAGATCAAGTCCCAAGTAGGCATCTACGCAGATGACACTACAATATACTCCCGCACCAGTAAGAAACCTGTCGTGGCGGACAGACATAATCTCGCTGCTGACCTTGAACGGGATCTACACTCTGTGGTGAACTGGGGCAAGAAGTGGCTTGTCAACTTCAATTCATCTAAGACCAAGCTGTTGTCTGTCAACCATTACAGGCAACCTCTCCTGCCTCCCATAAGCATGGACCAAGCGATTCTCCCGGAGAGCAATACACTACGCCTCCTCGGACTTATCCTGTCCTCAGACCTCAAATGGAACTACTATATTGATTCCATAGCAAAATCTACTGCTAAGAAGGTTGGGTCACTATGTCGATCCAGGATATATACAAGTCAACCATCCGTCCGTGCATGGAGTACTGCTGCCATTTATGGTCAGGTGCGCCTGCCGTTCTCCTCAGTGTTCTTGACAGGCTCCAAGGGAGAGTCTGTAATGTGATAGGTACTGATCTGGCGGCTCAACTGCAGCCACTTCCCCACCGTCTAAATGTGGCCTCCCTTGGTCTGTTCTATAAATACTTTCATGGCTTCTGCTCGGACGAACTTAAGTCACTGGTGCCTCCTCAACAGGTGTTTACTCGTGCAACCAGACTGGCAACTGGGTCCCACCCATTCACAGTCAGGTTTGCCAAATGCAGACGACAATTCTACTCCTACAGCTTCTTCTCTCGCACTTCCCGCCTGTGGAACTCGCTCCCGTATTCTTGCTTTCCTGACGGCTACAACCTCCAGAAATTTAAATGCAAAGTCAATACTCATCTACTAACCACTAGACTCTAGCTCTCTCCCCACCCCCGTATAACCTTCCCTTTCTCTCCACCTATGTATCTGTCATATGCACCTGCTTTCTCAGCTTTCTATTGCTCCTTTCTAACTAGTTTGTACTCCTCACTCTTTTCTAATTAATCTTTTTACAGTTATGTAGCCCCTTGCACATCAGTGGCATTTCCGCCTTGCTCGGGGTGAAATGATTAACAAAAAAATATTAAATTCCAGTTCGCGAGCCTACACGAATTTTATTTATCGGCCAATGGGAAGCCCTGAATCAAATACGAGTGTGAATTCCCAAACGTTCTGCTGGGATCCAAAAAGACGAAATAAAAAGCCGATATAGAAAAGCATCGCCAGACAGACAGACACAGACAGACAGACTCGAGAGAGACGAGTGTAATTAGTATCTCCCTTGACCGAAGTCAAGCGAATTACTATGCTCGCCTCCCTTCCCTCTCATCTTATTCTTCGCTGTCTCTAACTACTTACTGACCAAAGGAGCGGATACATCAAAGACATTCCTTACTTAAAACGCTCCCACATGCCTAAGTGTTATGTTGCATGTAAGAATTATTGTGAAATAAATAAATACAAGAACGTAATGTCGTGAGACGTAAGAGTCTGACCAATAGAACACTTCCGGTCCAATGGTCCAATACCGGAAATACCTGACTGACTTGTTCACTCGTCTGACTTCCGAGGTCTTCCTCGAGGTATCATCATCACTCCTTTATGTAGTGCTTAGCACAGTCCATTACTGTAGACAAAAGTGGAGAGCGCTCCAACAGTAAGAATTAATTCTCTTTTCAACATTTATTGCCATGAACATTTTAACGTCCGTTGGAGCCATACTTAAAGGATTACTTTAATTGTAAAAACCTAAATTGACTAACACACATAATAAAAAGTTTCAAAGCAAACGATCAAATTCACTTCATTTTAATATCTCGTGACTTTGCACTACACATGAAGAAATTCTAAAACAAGAAATATTCTGTTAATCTTTTGAAATGATTTGTGAACGACTTTGTGGTTGCCAACACTGTTTGTTTATAGATAGGTAATTTAGAATAAAGCTCATTTTGTCTTTTTGCCTTGATAAAGTCCATCACAGGACGAGAGGCGTAGGCGATTTAAAATAGTTTTCCTCTTGTCTTTATTTTATTTAACCATGCTGTCCTTAATCTCAGATCATAATATTATATATATATATAGTCATCCGCAGACATATATATATATATATATATATATATATATATATAACAAATATACTGTGAGAAATTACTCTCACATAGCTCAGAGCTCAAGCAGTGGATGGATATCAACAAATAGAACAAGACGTACCTGGTTTTAAACAACAAGTTTATTGGCCTTGCAAAAATATGTTGACTTTTTGCAGCTAACTGCTTAGCTTGTTATAGAGGTCTCTTTTCGAGGCGGTAGTTGGTTTCCTGCCGGAGACTTGAAGGGCTTCGGCCTCGTCTTGGAAGGTGGTGAAGTTACGAGTGGAGCTGCGAAATTCAGCGACGTCCAGGAATTATTCTTCTGTAGTCTGGTTCCTTCAGCAGTTTCCATACGGTCGAAACAGGGTCGGTGTACTCGCCATGAAGAATTCTTAGAGAAGTTTTCTCTAACAAAAGTAAGGCATTTGCCTAATAAAGATACCTTAAAAGGTATAATGGTCTTAGAGAGAGTCTCTCTGAATAGAAGAAAAGGCATTAGCCTAATAAAAATACCTTAATTTAGGTATAACGGTCTCAGGATAGACAGACATGTGGGCGCCTATTGTAGGCCCCGCAGCAACGTATAAGTCAGGAGCGGTGCTAATGCGACCGTGTCTGTCGGAGCCGGCTGACCAAAGAGCCGGAATTCTTCCCTTCCGTTCTAAGGCCCGCCAAAATTTCAAAACGAGGTCGGCTTAATTCAGCCAATCAACAGGGTTGTCTTAAAAACAATGTGGTGGATTCATCATCCAATGAGGAGACCCGTTACTATTTGTATAATTTCCAACAATACGTATAATTTTCATTTGTCTTATGTTGTGCGCATACTTTTCTGTACACATGGCAATATCCGAATCTTGAGGGGGGTCGAACTGTTAGTTTTGAAGTAATATTATATGCTGATTTTTTAAACGTAGGTTAGATGTGGCACAAGAATGAGGCTTCCAGTGAGGATCGAACTCACTAATCAGTCGTAATTGTTCTCGTGAAACAAGCTCGCTAACCCTTGTAGCATGTCGACATATTTAATTTGGAAAGATCTTTTCTTCATATAATTTCAGAGAATTATTAGTCATTCATCGAAGTTTTTTTCCATTTTTTTATTACCTTTCGCTACTTTTCAATCATAAAAGAGCGATTCGACTAATGATGCGATGAAATCGTGGAGCAAGAATGAGAAGTTCAGCTTCTCTTGCCTTGAAAAGGTCCTTCCGTTCCAATTTGTGATTCAATCGAGCCGCTTGCTCACTGTGGTAGAGCGTAGTAACACGTTTTTGTCTCCAGATTTAAGCAATTCGTAATTCCATTTGAATCACAACCAAACAAAAAGAATAAGTTTTTCCCCTACCGTTCCACTTGATTTGAAGTCATTATTATTTAACAACCTTAGTTTGGCACATAAGAGACATCAGGTAAAGCATGAACTCAATACTGTTGGGTGGGCGATAACATGAAATCAGGAAGAGAGATTTAACATTTCATCGGTAACTTTTATACTAAAAATAAAACAAGATATTACCGGCGGAAGTTCAAAATTTACGTCACAGAAAAAAACTAGAGGGGTTGGATTGATAAGTAGATAGCAATCAATGTCTATTTTTAGATTTTGGACAACTTTACTTTTATATTGAGTTGTAAGTGAAAAATTTAAAAAATTGGCTTTGTCTAGTTTTAAAAAAGAGGAAGGGGAAGTGAACCTATCGCACCTATCACGAACAGATCACACCTATCACGAAAATTCCTCGAAATTCGCGCTGAACATATCAGTTTCCAACTAACTACTGGGTCCAGCCTTTCTTCCTTCATTTTCCAGAATCTCCGTGTAAGAGCTGTCTAGTATTTCCGGCCCGAGTTCGAAAAGGAATACCTGTGATTTGGTGAGATCTGTGTCTGCAAGAAAAAATACTAATATTAAAGTACCCAAACCAGCACCTACTCTTGAATTTAAGAAAAGAATTCATTAGTAAGTGCCGCCATAAGGCGAAATTTGTGAACATTTAAACTTTAAGTTCTAAATTCAGTTTTTAGGAGAGAAAACATAAATTAAATTGGTTTTGATTGATTGATTGATTAATTAAATTTTTAAATAGTAAATTTGAACCCCTCTACCTTCCTCTTCCTTTCTCCTATTAATATCTATCTTTTAAGAAGTAAGGATACTTAAACTTACTTAACCCCCAATTTTTTCTGCATATATATATATATATATATATATATATTCCCCGCACCTAAAATTTTAAAAAAACCTTTTTAAATTTAAATCTAGGTTTACAATTAATTAAACTAATTTAATCTGATTTAAATAAATTATATGTCAGCTTTTTTCCCCAAATAAATTTTTTTCTAAAAATCTTTTCTAATAACTTCATCTCATTTAAAAACGCTAGTTGTGTTAACACGTCCCTCTTTTTCCTTCCTTTTCTTTCCATTTTGTTTAGCCCACTTCCCCGTCAAACACCACGCCCTATTTAGCCCACTTCCCCGTCAAACACCACGCCCTATTTAGCCCACTTCCCCGTCAAACACCACGCCCTATTTAGCCCACTTCCCCGTCAAACACCACGCCCTATTTCTTCCTTCACTTCCCCTTCCTCTTTTTTAGAGCTAGACAAAGCCAAATTTTTTAATTTTTCACTTACAACTCAATTTAAAAGTAAAGTTGTCCAAAATCTAAAAATAGACATTGATTGCTATCTACTAATCAATCCCACCCCTCTAGTTTTTTTTCTGTGACGTAAATTTTGAACTTCCGCCGGCAATATCTTGTTTTATTTTTAGTATAAAAGTTGCGGATGAAATGTGAAATCTCTCTTAGGGATTTCATGTAGAAATGATCATACAACGGAAATTTATTTTATTTTATAATTGGCTCTGTAATTTAAATATTAATTACATTGAGCCCTCCATCTGGATCATTTTTTAATATTAAAATATTAGTATTAATTAGGATCGGGTCTTTGGGATTTACCTTCCTGCTTTACCTTTTGGATTAAAGTTTTTATATTTAAAAAAAAAAAAAAAATATATATATATATATATACGGTACTGTGCAAAAGTATTAGCACAAAAACTATTTTATCTTTTATGCGGCATCAAAATAATGTTTAAAATCACTTTTGTTCTAACACTTTTGTACACTACCGGTTTTAATTTTACAACTGTCGAAATAAGTTCTAGATTCATAACCATTTAATTGTGTGGTGAGTTTTCTTATATATCCTCCTTCCACCGAACGCCAATAGCTTAGAGGTAGAATCGCCGACTGATGCCAATTCGGTCGGGTTTCAATTCTGGTTAAAAGCAATCGAATGTCTAAACATACTGATGAGCTGTGATACAGCAAAACAGGAGTGTCTGCGGATGACTATATATATATATATATATATATATATATATAATAATGAACTTAATCACAGTAAGGCAACACTAATAATAACAGACTAAAACATCCGAAAATAGTGCTAACTTAACAGTAATTCAAACCGTCTTGTAATCCGGCGAGGACTACGTCGTGGGTTAAATAAAGGGGGAGAAAAAAGCAACAAACAGCGCACAAGAACAATACGTCTAGTGCCCGTTAGAAAGAAAAAAAAACTCAAAACGAAACCTTAACAATAAAGTGCTCTATACGGAAGTACAAAAGTAGAGCGAGAATACAATACAAGAAATCTAGAAGTGAGCCACCACCTACTGCGGATTCACACTACGGTTCTTCAGGGTAAGAGGCTAACAACTAAGATTAAACCCGCAAATATATAGAACTCAAGTGAAGAAAAAACCAAATCAAGAAGGGTAAAACAACCTTTATTACAACAATAACAACAACTATTTGAGTAAGCAGATTTTTACGTGTTTACATTAATTCAGAATTTCAGTTTTAGAATTTAGCAAGTCCCGCGTGGGTTCAAACAGCGCTACGGCTAATTTTCATTCCTCGCATAATTTGCAGAACTTACTACCTACTTTGTAGTTCAAACATCTTTTTAATATCTCCCATTTAAGAATAGGATCTTTTTTAATGATATTTTTAACTTTCCATACATGCGCAGCTAACGCAGTACTGTGGCTATATTTTTCGGACCTAAAAGAACTTTTATGGTTATAAAACCTACGTTTAAATTAGTCATGTGTAACCCCCCAAAAAGTTTTAGGTTTCGGGTCATTTTCGTCTGTATAGACTTTAACACCATACACTACACAGGACTGCTGGCAATTACCATTAATGGGACAATCACTTTTCAATCTACAATTATACTTGGTTTTAGAACTAGTATTTTTAGGTTTTCTCAATTTACTGAAACCGCGGTAGGTGGTGGCTCACTTCTAGATTTCTTGTATTATATATATACTTGTTATCTCATATTGGTATTTTTACTTTATCATAAAGTCATTTTATGAACTAGTAATAATTTTTTATAGTGCAGTGGATATCGGCTCGGAACGAGAACTCAGAGAGCCGCGTTCGAATTTCACTTGAATTCGCTGCATTCACTTTCGCACAATTAACCTTGGAAAAGACATTAATTCGTCTCTACTCTCTCCAGCTATGGGTTAAATAGCAAGACAGATTAGATTCTGTGGCCTTGGTTGACAGCCATTCTACCGCAGAAAGTATTGGCAACCTACTGCAGGAAAATCTGCCCAGTCAGTTATGGATGGAAAGAGAAATAATTGCCCAACCGTGTATCACGGATGGCACTTGATTGACTGAATAAACTTTTATCAAATTTGGGCATGCTTTTAAATATTTACTATACAGGTGGGTAATATATTTTTGTTTGTCCATGTGAAAGTGGGGCGGTGACGCCAAAATGTTTGTAAACCCCTTGGTTAGGGTCGAGGTAGTCAGTTCTGATCTGCCGTTGGTGGAAGACAGATTGTCCCTCGAGTATTTCCCATGCCACCCATTCTTATTCCCAGCCACACCGTCAGGATGTGTCGATGTGCGGAGTGTGGGTAGAAGGGAAAAGCTAAAGTGTTAGACAGACAATTGTCCCCAGGTGTCACCTACCTACCCACCCAGACCCAGCAAGCGAATAAAACATTTATTTTATATAATTGAAAACAGAGTGCGTGTTCTCATTTCTTGACGCGATATTCCGTTGCTTGTGAACGGGTACAGCGTTTAATACCGACTGACGTGAAAGAGAATGGAGATGTAATGTGGCAGTAGCCATTGACCGGTCGGTGAAAAGATGGGACACGGTCGCGTTGTTGAATTTCTTCGTTTTGAATTTTCGGTATTTTATCTATACACTCATTTATCTGTGTCCAGAAAGAAGAGAAATACAAATATTTAAATGCTGACCAATATTCCTTTCCTAAAATTATGGGAACCCATTTTCTACTTTTTAAGAATTTTCTAGGACTAACTAAAATCGATTGATTACACAAGCCATAAAATGCTTTAAAAACGTAAAATATTTTTCCATAATTCATCATACTGGCAAAATTATGGTGTTGGGTAATTTAATATCATTTGATTAATAATCTAAATGGTGCAGCCAATCATACCCGAGAATGCCCGTCTACTGGAGCGGTGAAGTAATCTCTATTGCAGACGCCTGCATTTGTGATTGTTCAACACAGAGCCCAACTGTAGACTATACTGCAACTATGTTGAGCAGACCTTAGCTACAGTTTCTGGGAGAGTGCTCGTTATCTAGCGTGATCAACAGTCTGAACCAAGCCAGTACACTCAAGCTCTCGGTCACGATGAGTTGTGACTTCGTGCTAGCACAACCATAGACAGCTTCAAAAGGGGCCCAACTTCACTTTCAACCTTTGACAAGTTTTCTTAAGCATTTTCCAAAGGTGCCACACGCTAATAATGCCTCCCAAGACCGATAACACCTTTCTGACAAATCGACTATGGTGAGTTGAACCAGTCTCTCAGGGTCAGAAAGCGAACGTTCTAAGTTCAAAGTCGGCCACGCGTCTAATATATATATATATACATATATATATATATATATATATATATATATATAATCATCATTATTAATGTTTTCTACTAGTTGGAATCCTATAGACCCAGGTTCAAATCTCGGCATGCGATTTGCCAGAAAGGTGGCTTCTTGAAGACGATCTCAGCAAAACTCATACCACGGATCGACCCAAGCCTTGTGAGTGAAATTGGGTAAATGGAATTCGTTGATGGCTGTCCTAGCGCGTAATTAAAAGTCCTCGTGACCGAGGGTTTAAGCATACTGTCCTTGTTCAAACTGCTGATGCCGTCAAATAATGCACTATCTCCCAGAAACTGTAACAAAGTCCGCTCATCATTAGTTGCAGTATAAATCACAGGTGAGCATTGTGTATGTTGAACAAGCATAAAATGTATTTGAGCATACCTGTTCTAGCCACCTGGGCATCCTCGCATATCAGCGGTCAATCATCTAAACTTATTAATAAATGGAACTTTGTGTGTGTGTGTGTCCGTTACCTATAAACTCCGAAACGGCTGAACCCATTTCCTTGAAAATTTGCACAGTTGTACTATTAGTGGCTGCCAATGTCCTTAGCTAGGTTTTGTGTCGAGGTAAAAATATCGAAAATCGATAATCGAAAAAATCAGGTTATAGAAGGAGTGGTCCGATTTTAATCAAATTTGATACACTCATAGACAAAGACATAGAAAACGATATTCAGAAGTTTAAAGGGTGCAGTTCTGACAATAGTGCATAAAATTTGATATCGATACCAGGAAAACAAAATTTGATTTAGAGCCATTCATTTTTCTTTCAGTCTACGGTTTCGCTTTAACTGGAAACAACTATTGCGTTTTAGTCTTTCGTGCTAACGTCCAAAGAGTCTGAGCTCCAGGATTAGTTTTAAAGCTTTCATTACACCCGAGCAACGACGGGCTATACTGCTAGTTAATAATAATTGAGAATAAAATTAAATTTCATTTAGATACATTAAGAGTTAATCATATTATATCGTGTTGAATACACCGGTTCTTGTCCGATCACCGAAGTTAAGCAGCATCGAGCCTGGTCAGGACTTAGATGGGTGACCGTTTGGGAATACCAGGTGCTGTAAGCGTAGGGACTAAGAATAGTCCATCGGTACTCCAAATTTGGGGGTTAGGCTCAGGGGCTAACGACTCTGCTCAATAAAAAAAAACAGTTGTTACGGAAACAGTAACAAAAAGTTGCTGCCCTACACACCATTGGATGTAACGGATGAGATGATGATGATGATGATGATAATGATGGTGATTTAATATTAGAAACATCTCCACGGCATTTCGTTCAGCATTCATTTATTATCAGTGGCAGAGAAAAGATATGTTTAATGGACTGTTTCAGATTTTAATTCCTTTGTCAATAATTTCACGGATGTACGAGTGAAAGTGGGATTAGCGGTCTGAGTCTAAATTCCAGTATGGAAAAATGTGAATACATCTCTTTCTCCCTAGCTATAGGTTAAATAGTAGGAGTTGACAACCTATATAGGAAAAAGGCAGACTGAATTCAAAATCATAAAAACTTATTTGTTACAGAAATCATCACAGCCTGGTAAGGCTTATATTCTAAAGGTACATATATTTTTTTTGTTAAGGGTTATGTTATGTGACATTAAAAAAATATGTAAATTAACCGTTTTCTTTGGGTTTTTTTTTTATATTTTTGTTGTGTATGTTTGTCTGGGAAAGTATTGCTTCCATTGGTAAAGGTGAGATTGGGAAAAATCGGGGCGCAAATTAATTTTTGATAATATTTGATGGCGTCGCTCACTGAGTAAATTATTTCTCTTTTGACGAATATAGCGTTTTTATGTTGAAATTGCGGTCGAACTTATTTGTGTCTGACAAGTGCATTAGTTAAATTATTATCCATGATTTCTCTTCTGTGTTAAAAGATTTTAAAAAATTCTTTAAACATGAACTATGACATTTTTTAAATGTTTAATGACGTCAGTTAAACTTATGAATATTAAGAGCCATTTTTTTTTCTATTTTTTTTAATCATATCACTCCGAGCAAGGCAGTAACGCCACTGATGTGCAGGGGGCTACGTCAGAGGGAAAAGATTAAAAAAGAGAAAGCCGGACACCACATCCTAAACAGGGAATAAGGGATGAGCTTCTTCACCTGTTCAATAGACGTGGGTGGAGTGTGAACCGGGCGATAGTTTAGTCTGTCTACTCCAATTAAATAGCCAATATTTCATTATAGATATTTTATTTAGAATAAAATTCATTTCAACTCTTTACCTCGATAAAGTCCGTCATGGGAGGAAACACGTAGGCGAGAAAAATATAGTTTTTCTCATTTCTTCTTTATTTTTATACTGCTCTTTTAATCAGATTATAACCTAATATACTTTTGCCATACAACAGATATTATCCAATAATGTTTGTAAAGTTTTCGGGAGATATTTATATAAATAATATATCGTGTGAGGTTCATAAATATGCTGATGGAATAATGTTTTGTGATGGTATTATTTTTTATGAATAAAACACTAAATGAATATCACAGAATGTCAAAGAGTAAATATTTACATGTAAAATAAAAATAAAATAATTATTTGCTCAGGTACGTATATGAAATATTCTGCTGATCAAATATGTTTCTTTATCTTTTGGATTTGCATATAAATATATCATGAAAATGTTGCCAATATCGGCCAGTCGACTCCAATGTTATGGTGAAAACGTCGACTTGCATAATAAAAATTTGACCTAAGAGTAACTAGGTCAAAATGGTTGTTATTGATGTAATAATAGACTCTGCTCTTGAATCCGATGGCACCTGATATAATCCGATCAATGGACTAATCTGACCAAGGTCTGTCTGGAAACATGGATTGCTCTCTCGCGAAGGCTTTCTCTCTCTCTCTCTCACTCTCTCACTTTCTCTTTCACTCTCTCTCTCTCTCTCATACACACACACACACACACACAGATATATATATATATAACTTCACCGCCAACACTTCATAGGCCAATATTGCAAAATAAGGCCTAATAGTCAGTATAATGTGTTGATTTTTATATATATATATATATATATATCAGTTTGTTCCTATCTGTCTATTCACATCTGTCTATTCAAATCTATCTATTCTCAATCTGTTCGCATCTATCTATCTATTCTCAATCTGTTCGCATCTATCTATCTATTCTCAATCTGTTCGCATCTATCTATCTATTCTCAATCTGTTCGCATCTATCTATCTATTCTCAATCTGTTCGCATCTATCTATCTATTCTCAATCTGTTCGCATCTATCTATCTATTCTCAATCTGTTCGCATCTATCTATCTATTCTCAATCTGTTCGCATCTATCTATCTATTCTCAATCTGTTCGCATCTATCTATCTATTCTCAATCTGTTCGCATCTATCTATTCTCAATCTGTTCGCATCTATCTATTCTCAATCTGTTCGCATCTATCTATTCTCAATCTGTTCGCATCTGTCTATTCTCAATCTGTTCGCACCTATCTGTCTATTCTCAATCTGTTCGCACCTATCTGTCTATTCTCAATCTGTTCGCACCTATCTGTCTATTCTCAATCTGTTCGCACCTATCTGTCTATTCTCAATCTGTTCGCACCTATCTGTCTATTCTCAATCTGTTCGCACCTATCTGTCTATTCTCAATCTGTTCGCACCTGTCTGTCTATTCTCAATCTGTTCGCACCTGTCTGTCTATTCTCAATCTGTTCGCGCCTGTCTGTCTATTCTCAATCTGTTCGCGCCTGTCTGTCTATTCTCAATCTGTTCGCGCCTGTCTGTCTATTCTCAATCTGTTCGCGCCTGTCTGTCTATTCTCAATCTGTTCGCGCCTGTCTGTCTATTCTCAATCTGTTCGCGCCTGTCTGTCTATTCTCCAATCTGTTCGCGCCTGTCTGTCTATTCTCAATCTGTTCGCGCCTGTCTGTCTATTCTCAATCTGTTCGCGCCTGTCTGTCTATTCTCAATCTGTTCGCGCCTGTCTGTCTATTCTCAATCTGTTCGCGCCTGTCTGTCTATTCTCAATCTGTTCGCGCCTGTCTGTCTATTCTCAATCTGTTCGCGCCTGTCTGTCTATTCTCAATCTGTTCGCGCCTGTCTGTCTATTCTCAATCTGTTCGCGCCTGTCTGTCTATTCTCAATCTGTTCGCGCCTGTCTGTCTATTCTCAATCTGTTCGCGCCTGTCTGTCTATTCTCAATCTGTTCGCGCCTGTCTGTCTATTCTCAATCTGTTCGCGCCTGTCTGTCTATTCTCAATCTGTTCGCGCCTGTCTGTCTATTCTCAATCTGTTCGCGCCTGTCTGTCTATTCTCAATCTGTTCGCGCCTGTCTGTCTATTCTCAATCTGTTCGCGCCTGTCTGTCTATTCTCAATCTGTTCGCGCCTGTCTGTCTATTCTCAATCTGTTCGCGCCTGTCTGTCTATTCTCAATCTGTTCGCGCCTGTCTGTCTATTCTCAATCTGTTCGCGCCTGTCTGTCTATTCTCAATCTGTTCGCGCCTGTCTGTCTATTCTCAATCTGTTCGCGCCTGTCTGTCTATTCTCAATCTGTTCGCGCCTGTCTGTCTATTCTCAATCTGTTCGCACCTGTCTGTCTATTCTCAATCTGTTCGCGCCTGTCTGTCTATTCTCAATCTGTTCGCGCCTGTCTGTCTATTCTCAATCTGTTCGCGCCTGTCTGTCTATTCTCAATCTGTTCGCGCCTGTCTGTCTATTCTCAATCTGTTCGCGCCTGTCTGTCTATTCTCAATCTGTTCGCGCCTGTCTGTCTATTCTCAATCTGTTCGCTTCTGTCTGTCTATTCTCAATCTGTTCGCGCCTGTCTGTCTATTCTCAATCTGTTCGCGCCTGTCTGTCTATTCTCAATCTGTTCGCGCCTGTCTGTCTATTCTCAATCTGTTCGCGCCTGTCTGTCTATTCTCAATCTGTTCGCGCCTGTCTGTCTATTCTCAATCTGTTCGCGCCTGTCTGTCTATTCTCAATCTGTTCGCGCCTGTCTGTCTATTCTCAATCTGTTCGCGCCTGTCTGTCTATTCTCAATCTGTTCGCGCCTGTCTGTCTATTCTCAATCTGTTCGCGCCTGTCTGTCTATTCTCAATCTGTTCGCGCCTGTCTGTCTATTCTCAATCTGTTCGCGCCTGTCTGTCTATTCTCAATCTGTTCGCGCCTGTCTGTCTATTCTCAATCTGTTCGCGCCTGTCTGTCTATTCTCAATCTGTTCGCGCCTGTCTGTCTATTCTCAATCTGTTCGCGCCTGTCTGTCTATTCTCAATCTGTTCGCGCCTGTCTGTCTATTCTCAATCTGTTCGCGCCTGTCTGTCTATTCTCAATCTGTTCGCGCCTGTCTGTCTATTCTCAATCTGTTCGCGCCTGTCTGTCTATTCTCAATCTGTTCGCGCCTGTCTGTCTATTCTCAATCTGTTCGCGCCTGTCTGTCTATTCTCAATCTGTTCGCGCCTGTCTGTCTATTCTCAATCTGTTCGCGCCTGTCTGTCTATTCTCAATCTGTTCGCGCCTGTCTGTCTATTCTCAATCTGTTCGCGCCTGTCTGTCTATTCTCAATCTGTTCGCGCCTGTCTGTCTATTCTCAATCTGTTCGCGCCTGTCTGTCTATTCTCAATCTGTTCGCGCCTGTCTGTCTATTCTCAATCTGTTCGCGCCTGTCTGTCTATTTAATCTGTTCGCGCCTGTCTGTCTATTCTCAATCTGTTCGCGCCTGTCTGTCTATTCTCAATCTGTTCGCGCCTGTCTGTCTATTCTCAATCTGTTCGCGCCTGTCTGTCTATTCTCAATCTGTTCGCGCCTGTCTGTCTATTCTCAATCTGTTCGCGCCTGTCTGTCTATTCTCAATCTGTTCGCGCCTGTCTGTCTATTCTCAATCTGTTCGCGCCTGTCTGTCTATTCTCAATCTGTTCGCGCCTGTCTGTCTATTCTCAATCTGTTCGCGCCTGCCTGTCTATTCTCAATCTGTTCGCACCTATCTGTCTGCCTGTCTATTCTCAATCTGTTCGCACCTATCTGTCTGCCTGTCTATTCTCAATCTGTTCGCACCTATCTGTCTGCCTGTCTATTCTCAATCTGTTCGCACCTATCTGTCTGCCTGTCTATTCTCAATCTGTTCGCACCTATCTGTCTGCCTGTCTATTCTCAATCTGTTCGCACCTATCTGTCTGCCTGTCTATTCTCAATCTGTTCGCACCTATCTGTCTGCCTGTCTATTCTCAATCTGTTCGCACCTATCTGTCTGCCTGTCTATTCTCAATCTGTTCGCACCTATCTGTCTGCCTGTCTATTCTCAATCTGTTCGCACCTATCTGTCTGCCTGTCTATTCTCAATCTGTTCGCACCTATCTGTCTGCCTGTCTATTCTCAATCTGTTCGCACCTATCTGTCTGCCTGTCTATTCTCAATCTGTTCGCACCTATCTGTCTGCCTGTCTATTCTCAATCTGTTCGCACCTATCTGTCTGCCTGTCTATTCTCAATCTGTTCGCACCTATCTGTCTGCCTGTCTGTTGCAAATATATTTTCTTCTAGCTGCATTGTTCTTTCGGGACGTAGGCAATCATAGCCTTCAACGTCTCCCCATCCCTGATGGCTCTTAGCACACTTTCTCCTGTAACATCTTGCAACCTCTGTTCTGTCATCCACCTGCTCAGGTCCTTCAAGCTTTCCTTCGTCAATTCGTGTCCAAGGAACTTCAGTTGTCTCTTCCTGATACTCAATATTAATTTCCTTTTCGTTTCCATCCTTTTCGACCCCTCATCATTGTTCACATGTTCGGTTCACGATAACCGCAGCATTCTTCTGTCGAACCACATTTCAGTTGCTTCAAGTTTTTCCTTCATCTTTGATGATATTGAAAAACTGACATCACATAGCAATCTAGTACTCTCTTCTTTGTTTCAAGTGAAAGTTTCATGTGTCTTAATACTTTACTCAGCTTCTGGAACGCGTCCTTCGCCATGCCAATTCGCCTTCCGATCTCTGTGTCACACTTTCCATCTTCTATTAGAACACTTCCCAGGTATTTGAATTTTTGTACCTGCTTGATTTTAGTCCCCACTATCTGTATTTGTCATTTTGGGCTGGTCTTTTTGCTAAATGGTTTGAAAAATGGCTAAATCAGCCTGATGATCCAGAGGCTGAAACTGTAGTACTGGATGTGTTATTTATATCTTTTTTAAAACAAACCCCCTGAATTTTTTGTACAGTTTGTGGTGAGCGTTATATATATATATATATATATATATAATATTTTTATATTGAGCACTGTTTAAATTAGTGTTTTGAACCTTGCACTTATTTTCTTCGTTCTCAGTCATTTGAATATATATATATAATATATATATGTGTGTGTGTTTTTATATATATATATATATATATATATATATATGGAGCTACCATTTTTCAAAAAATATTCAAACAGGAAAAAGACCTGCATAGAAATATCCGCAGGAAGTTGGAAACAAAAGTTTTACAATCACCGATATTCTTCAATGCTTTCTTGAAACATCAAAACATTTTTGAAAACTTAAAGATGGAGGATTCACCCTGCAAATTAAATGGAAGATCATCAGCCATGCATAGACTCCCAACAACTTCTGGAATAGATGCAATCTATTCTTGACAAAAAAATTGCAATAATAAAATAAAAATTCCAGTGAACAACTGAACCAAAGGAATGAACTCATCTTCAAATTCAGACATAAAAACAGAATTAAAATTCTATAATAAAATGGAATTTACACTTAAAATGTTAATTCCGTTGAGAATTTACCAACATTAGCAATTTTCTAAACCCCTAATTATTAATTTTAATTTAGATGTAGTTGTACTAAAATTTTGATGAATATAATTGTTTATATTTTTTATTGTCATTAGCTTTAACCTTATCAAGAAATGCATATATATATATATATATATATATATATATATATATTGATGTACATATGTGGCTATACGAGTGTAGATGTGTACATGTTAATGTATTGATATATGTATATGTGTGTGTGCGTATATGCTGATGTTTAAATGTAAGTATAGAGGAAAAATATGTGCTAGTATATATATATATATATATATATATATGCGTGTATATATATGTGTGTGTGTGTGTGTGTGTGCAGATGTGGGGAATGTAAGTGTGTTTATATGGACTAGCGGAACCTATGGAATTTCCACGGAAGGATAATTATGATTTTCTGGAAAATACAAATGATAGTAACATCTTCAAACATAAAAGTATTGGATAATAAAATAACGATAACACAGAGTTTAATTTTATTAAAATATCTGTAAAAGTAATGTCCATAGAAGCTACTTTACTGTGAGAGATTTTGAAAAATAATTTTTTTTTATGACTGAAAAATCATGGCTCCTGTGTTCATTGTAAACATTTTTCTCAAGATTTTTAAAAAATAATAATTTCACAAATAATTTCCTTCATTTGTGAATGAATGCTGATATTTTCATTAAAATTTAACAATTATTTGATTTTTGAGAGAATTTCCAAATTAATGTGTTTGCCACCGAAAAAAGTGTGTGGTGCAATCATTAGGTTTCCGTTGTAAAACAGTCGTAACGTTTCTTTAGCCGCTAACTCAAATCAAAAAACTTTCTGACAAAATTTCAAAAAATGTTAGAAGGGATTAAAATTTTTTAAAAATAATTAAAGTTACTTTAAAGGCTCCTGTGTCCATTGTAAACAGAAAAGACCAACTGAGTAATGGCCAAGGGTGTAGAGGCCAGAAATTTCGTTATTAGTTCATAATACAACAAACCTACCTATTTTTACTATATTGTACAGTACACACATGTACGCACACACGCAATTACTGCTACAACCACCAGCTTAAGCTGCTACTGATACGGTAATGCTATATGCTCTCTCCTCCCACTCTCTCACTCTTTACTACCCTTCCGTTTGGCAAAGGTGAGCGAAAAGCTGAGGAGAGTAAAAAGATAAAGGGGAAGGAAAAGCTCGTGTAGAGAGTGTGGTGTAACGGACAAAGGGACTAAGTAACTAAGGAAGGAACAAGCAGAATTGTAATATGTACATGTATGTACTTACGTGGTTACAAGCAAGCACGTGTTCATGTAAGGGGTTATATAAGCAAATAGGTATATAATTTAAGACCCTTAAGACGGCCCTCCAATGTTTTCATAAAATACTCATGTATTTTCCCGTTATAGGTTTTACACATTCTAAATCTTAGTAATTTCAATAACCCCCACTTTTTTTTAATTCGGTTTATTATTATTATTATTATTATTATTATTATTATTAATGATAATAACATATATATATTATTTTTATATTTATCTAATATATAGTATTCATTTTTTGTTATAATCAACATTATCACACTACTATAATCGAAAATTAAGATTAATATTATTGTCATAAAATCGAAATGATTATAATTATAAGAAGAAATTTATTATTTTGCCGTTGGAATTAATATAAAAAATATAGCAATTCAGTTTATCTATTTAAAATACGTTCCCTAAGTTTACTGTCCTGCATTTGAAAACGTTCAACCTTAAAAAAAAATTTAAATCCAAGGTCATCTTAGTTTTTTTTTTTTTTTTTTTCGTAACCTCACTATTGTAGGCACTTCCATTCATTTTCGATAACTAACTTTTAAATTGAATTTTTAAAGATAAAACAAGTTTTCTTGAAACTTTTATTTTAGTTTTAATTAAAAGCTAAATGATTAAATTTACTATTTCCAGTAAGCAAAATTCTCTGATGTATTTGGAACAGAAATTATATTGATTGAAATCTAAAGTTTTGAGATTTTTTTGATCTTTCAAATTTTTTGGCCATTTTTGAGCGATCGACACATTTGTAAACAAAAGTTACCTCTCGGTTTTAAAAATCTTGCAAAAATAACATATATATCTGTGAAACATTGTTTTTGAAAATTTAACAAATTTAGTGTTAAATTAATGTGATTACTTACCTTATTACTTATTTATAGCATGAAATTTAGAATAAAAGTATTTCTTAAGCACAGAGTTAAACGTGTTTAACCTTTCCACCGTGACAGTTTAGATAAGATAAGTGTATGGCGATCTCAAGTGACATAATTGCTCAATTTTTTCCTGTAAGTGAAAAAACCCTGAAACACTTGACCGTCTTAATGTACACATAGAAATTACCATACAAAAAAATCAATACACAAAAAAATAAATTATTTTAAACATACGAAGGCACGACGATTTGTATTAAACTTTTTTATTTTCGATTAGTAAATGTCATCTCCACTTAATAAGTTTATAAACTAACCATAACAAATCTTTGAAGTAATTTTTAAATATTTTTGAAACTTTATAAATTATTATATTTTAAAAAAAATGAAAACAATTCTTTTAAAATTTCACTATTAATCGAAAAAAACTTTTTTCTTTCGACTATAATGCCCTTAATTTATATTATTTATTAAAGCAATTAAAAGCTCATCAAATTAAATAATGTTAGTTTTATTGCATTGATATTTTACTATTCGGAGCAGATTTTCGAAAATAAAAGCAAAATGTTTCAAAATAATAATGGATGATTTACATTCCCCAATGAGTTCTGCGTTTAAGTAATAAAACTAATTTTCGCAACAAAATTTAATTTCTTAAAATTTTATGAATTTGCGTGGAGGCGGGTCACAGATAAAAAAAAAATTTACCAATATTTTTTTAAAATAATAATTTCAGAAATAATTTCATTTATTTCTAAATATGTTCTGAAAATTTTATTAAAAGCCGACAATTATTTGAGTTACGTAATATTACGTTTTCCATTGTAAACTCTCGTAACGATTTAGGCATCTGCTAACGATAGACTTTTTAGACTTTTAGACAAGACTTTTTACCAAAATTTCGAACATGTTAGAAAAGATTAATAATTAAAAAATATGTTGATCTTTCCTCTTAATAACATAAACATTTTGATGAAAAAAGTTCATTTTAATAATTTGGGGGCCTTTTTTTATTGATACTATGCTATTTTTTTCAGGGATTTGTTGGAGGTACCTACTGTATTGCAACCATGACATCAGCGTTTAAATTTTATTATTGTAAACTTTACTCTCACTTTTAGCAACAAAATGTTTTCCTTCTTCCCCTTCCATCCCCATTTTCCCGTCTGGATAATTTAAACCCATTTCTTTTTGCAAAAAATTGCGGTCTGATGAGCTGAATATTTCTAATATTCACGAAATAAATTATCACCGATGGATTTATAAATTTGTCCGACTTATTTTCATTACAATACTCTGTTAATTTCCAAAATAGAGTTCTCATCGGAGTAAAACCCTTTGTAGGTATTAACCTTACCAATTACCAAGGATATTACTGATATATATATATGTTTTTTTTTATTCTTTATCTACTTTTTAAAATAAATATGCTTTTTCTAAAAAGTCTTTTTTCTAATACTTTAACCCATATAAAAGGTTATTTTTGTTTTGACACGTATCGAGCGTTTCTAAAAGGAAAATGTTTTCTTTTTTCTCCCCTTTTTTCCTTTCTATTCTTCTCTTTCCTTGTCTTTATTTTTCTTACCTCCCACTCCCCTTTCCGTTTTGTTTAACCCTATTCTCAATGTAACACCACCCCTAACCCATTCCCTTTGTAAGCCAGCCAAATCCAAATTTCCCATTTCTTCACTTCCAGCTCTATTTAAAATAAATTATTTCCGGAATTTTTTGTCACGTAATTTTCTCAATCCTTAACCGGCATTTTTTTATTTTATTTTATTTTCTCTCTCTCTCTCTCTCTCTCTCTCTCTCTCTCTCTCTCTCTCTCTCTCTCTCTCTCTCCATTTTGAAAGATGTACGGCTGCTGAGGAGATGTGAAATCTCTCTTAGGGATTTTATGTCGAAATGTTCATTCAACATTTTTGAATTTTGGAAATTTATTTTACTTTATATTATCTCTGTAATTTTAATTACATTGAGCTCTCCTCCTATATCATTTTTTAATATTAAATAGGATCAGGTTCTTGGGATTTACCTTCCTACTTTTCCGTTTTGGATTAAAGTATTTTAATAAAATATATATATATATAGTCATCCGCAGACATATCTGTTTCGCTGTATCACAGCTCATCAGTACGGTTAGACTCCGATTGCTTTTAACCCAGGATTGAAACCCGACCGAAGTGGCGTCAGTCGGCGATTCTACCTCTGGACCATGGGCGCACGGTAGAAGAAGGTAGACTTTTTAGCATGTATATTATCACTATACACGCCCAATAGCTAGAGTGCTTTAATTCATTAGCGAATGAGTGATGCGTAACACCTAATGAGCCAGACGAACCTACCTAGGTTTCACCTAAACGGATCGTCAGGGAAAGCTGGCTAAATAGGACACGACAAAGATACATATAAGAAGGTAATTGAAACAACCTACAGTGCTGAGGTGTCTGAACAAATAGGGTATTTATTGCTTTATAGGCTAAATGAATAAACAGACTTTAACAACCACGGTTTATACCCCCCCCTTGATGATGGATTATTCATAGATGACAACAGTAATCCCCAAAAGTATGGACTTAATTTTTGATGTTGAAATTAATTTAAAAGTGGTTAATTATTTAAACATTACGCTTAATTTACTGAATGGAACTATATCCCCATACAAGAAAGAAAATCAAGACCCCCAATATGTTAACGCTAAATCCAATCACCCTGCACATATTGTGCGGGGTATTGCTAAAAGTATTTCTCATAGACTGTCAAACAATTCATTTAGTAAAACTATTTTCGATGATAATAAAAAAGTCTACCAAGATGCCTTAACTAAAAGTGGACACAAAGATAAATTAGTATATACGGACACTAAGTGAAGTTAACATAAAAATAGAGGTAGAAACATTTTATGGTTTAATCCCCCGTTTAATTTAGCAGTAAAAACTAAAATCGGTAAAATGTTTTTTAATCTATTCGAACAGAATTTTGGCAAATATAATAAGTTGTATAAAATATTTAACAAAAACAATGTTAAACTTAGATGCCAAATTTGGAGAAAGTAATTAGTGGACTCAATTAAGAAAAAAGTCAGCGATAATCCACGCATTGAAACACGGGGTTGTAATTGTAGGATTAAGAATAGTTGTCCTTTACAGGGTAAATGTCAGGAGGAATGCGTAGTTTATCAAGTTGAAATTTATAAGAACACGGAGGATACTGACCCCAAAATATACATAAGAGCTACAGAGGATGGATTAAAAAAAAAGATATTATAACCATATTAATAGCTTCAATAACAAAAAGTCTAAGCATATCACTACTTTATCCACTTACGTATGAACCATTAAACAAGAACTTAATAGAGACCATATTTTGAAATGGGAGATACTGAGGAGATAGCAATTTTGTAGGCTATGTAGCGAGGAAAGAACTAGCTATAGATTTGTATAAACAAGCGAATAATTTATTGAATTCCAAGACGGAAATATTGAATAAATGTAGGCATAGGAAGCCTTGGCTGTTGGATGAGGTTCCTTTATCATGGGATAGTATCTTTCGTTTTTGTCTTTGCCTTTCACCTCTCTATATAAAAATTAATCTTTTTTTTTTTTTTTTTTTGTAATAAAGTTGTTGATTCCCCCTCCTTGTGTTTGGTATCTCCTTTCATGGTCACGTGAGTTGTCTTAATTTCCTTCTTATATGTTGTTTTTTCGTTTCCTATTTAGCGAGCTTTCCCTGACGATCCGTTTAGGTGAAACCTAGGTAGGTTCGTCTGGCTCATGAGATGTTATCTATTTATTCCGCTCTACCTTTGTAGAGCACTATCTGTTAGATGATTAATCGTATCGAGGTTTTTTCTTTGGGCTTCGTGCTGATCTCGATCCGAACACTTTTGACTGATGTTCATGTACTAAGCTCTTTCTTTTTTTTAAACCATTTTTTCCTTCCGTCAAAAGTCTTCGTGGATATATATATATATATATATATATATATATATATTATTCTGGGTTAAAAGAAATCGGAGTCTAACCGTACTGATGAGCTGTGATACAGCGAAACAGATCTGTCTGCGGATATATATATATATATATATATATATATATATATATATATATATATTCAGATACTTTAATCCAAGCGGAAAAAGCAGGAAGGTAAATTCTTTTTTAATTTCTTTGCAAATCTATTTAAAAAGGGAAATTTGACTGATTTTTTTCCAGTTTCTGAAAGGTTTTTTTTTGTTGCTGGGGTAATGTGTTATCCCCCGTGGGGATTTTCATATCGAAATGCTCATTCAACATCCTTGAATTAATCCTATTTTAACATATATATATATATATATATATATATATATATATATATATATATATATAGGAAAGAATATTAATAAAAAGTTTTGAATTTAAAAATGTACTTTTTTTTAATAGTATTTGTTTATTTTTATTATATTTTATATTTCAGACCGTCCTCGGTCCTTCCTCAGAAACAAGTGATTTTTAAATTTGAATTAGAAACGTATTTCACGATAGCGTCCGAATATTTTTTGTTTACATTACGTGGTGTGTTTGTTCACAACATGCGGCACGTCCGTAGAGAAAGTCTGTTTGTTTTAGATAAAAATTTCTTGGAATATCTGAAAAAAATCTTTACCTATTGAAATATTTGTAAAGATTCAACACACCTAAGTCTCTCAAGCTAGGGTTAAATAGGGACTTAGGTGTGTTGAATCTACTAGTTTCCGATACAAGAATTTCTTAGGTACTAGAAGGTCAGTGGAGAGAGAAATGACCCTGAATGCCGGTCAACACTCTCTAAAACATATTGACTGATTTCCATGGTTAAGACAGCGCCTTGCCCTAGAAACGGGAAGAGTTATAGTAAGGTAAGGGAAGGCGTTCCTAACACTCCTCTTCAAGATCGAATCCTTTGTCAATGCACGTTATAGGAAAGCCAAACTCGAGTCGTGTCAACGACTCGCCATGTGTAGCATTCCCAGTCCCCTCATGACAAGGACACTTGGCACAGATATCTTTGCAGACATCATGCCTGCGACTACCCTACAAGAGGGAGAAAAGCAAGATGGATACGTCAT
Organism: Ascarosepion bandense; assembly: GCA_037127315.1. Taxonomy (NCBI): domain Eukaryota; kingdom Metazoa; phylum Mollusca; class Cephalopoda; order Sepiida; family Sepiidae; genus Ascarosepion; species Ascarosepion bandense. Next base: position 6,019,320 of record JBBBDQ010000562.1, on the reverse strand, counting down.
CGGCATATGTGGAAACCCTGGCTCGGGAACTACCAAGGACAGCGACAGTTAACAACCCTGACAAACCGACCGAGACAATGCAAAAGCGCGCGACCACTTTCCGTTCCCCACATCACTGGAGGAGTGATACAAGAGGTTGATCCCCCTGCAGAAGTTGCGAATGACCAGTTTTTACACCCTCTAAGGTTGCTCTGAAGTGTTCGGCCCTTCACAGCACAAGTTTGCTCGGGTCCCAACAGAATCTAGGCAAGTGACTGCATATACTCTGTCAGGATCTTGGCTCAAATCTTTAACTTAGTGTTTAGAAGTGTTATGGGCCTTTAATTATCTAAATCCTGTCCACCATCCTTGTCCTTTTTCAACAGCGTGATCAAACCCATGGAAATCTAGTCAGTAACGGATCTCTGCCGGAACAAGTTGTTGAACATGACAGTCAAAATTGGTACAAACAAATACAACAGCCTCAATTACAATTCGTAAAAAGACCAGCAAGCCCGGGGGACTTTCCACTGCAGACCCTCTTCAATGCCAAGTAGACTTCGCCTGTGATCTCAGTAAGCTAAATAACTACAAAACTATTTGTCACAGAGACGAGGCACCTTGGTAAACCGACTCTCATATTGCCTTCCATATGTCTTCTGTTGACCTCAGAGTATGCTACTCCGGGGTATCGACCTCCTGAAGGTAACGATCGGAATACTGACGGATTCTGTGCCCATTTTTACGGTTTCGTTATTCATCTTATTCAATCTACTTCTTACTACATGATCCTAATAGCGCTTCTCGCTGGTTGCTCAAGAACCTGCCAAGCTTTAGGGAATTCTACGCCCGGGACAAACTGTTCTTGAGTCTTCACCTTTCTAGCCTTATCTATGGCGTGTCGTTGGCTATATCCGGTGGTAAAAGACCTAATACTACCCTTATTCCGTATAATCGCCCCACTAGTTCCCGTTTCACTAATCTTGTTAGCTGTTGCTCGTAGTCGAGCCTGATCAGTAAAGATAAAATTAAAACTTATCTTCACGGTGTTTTTGTTGAAGATTTTGTGAGACTCATAAAATGGGGAAGTATTTATCAAGTTTGAAAAATATTTCTTCTATATATATATACTAGCAGTATAGCCCGGCGTTGCTCGGGTGTAATGAAGGCTTTAAAACTAATCCATGGTCCTGGAGCTCAGACTCTTTGGACGTTGGCACGAAAAACTAAAAAGCAATAAAAAAATTCAAATTCAGTTTACGATGAAAAAAAATTATTTGATATCGATACCAGGAAATCAAAATTTAACTTACATCCATTCATTTTTCTTTCAATCTACGGTTTCGCTTTAACTGGAAACAACTATTGCTTTTTAGTTTTTTGTGCCAACGTCCAAAGAGTCTGAGCTCCAGGACCATGGATTAGTTTTAAAGCCTTCATTACACCCGAGCAACGCCGGGATATACTGCTAGTTTATTTATATATTCATGTATTATTTATATATTAATGTATTTGTTTATATATATATCTATATATATTTTTCTCCCTTCTCACATACTTTCTCGAATTTTGTTTTACCCCGAACGCTCATTTAAATTCTCACCAACACCAAAAGGTTATAAATCGAGTGATAGAAAAACAACTGACCTTTTCACTGCCTTGGAAAGCAGTGGTGGGTGTATTTGATTTCGTACCGCCAACAGAATTTGAATGTCGGTAGACCGCAATAAGCAAAACGAAGACTTGAATGAAAAACGAATCACCAAAGTTTATTGACGGACATAGGGACAAAGATGTGAAAGTATAGGGAATAGTCGACCTCAAGTCAGGTTGAACATCTCCAAGGACAATCCAACATATGCACAAGTTGTTTGATGCGAAGGTATAGAGAATGGTCGACCTCAAATCGGCTTCATGTTGAATGAGAATGGCCGTTGGGACGGCTAACAAATACGTCCGAACTCAATGGCTGGGAAGTGAGAACAGAATTATTCTTCTTCTATGTGCCCTGTCCCTTCAGGACGTAGGCGATCATGGTTCTCTGCGTCTCCCTATCCCTTGTGGCTCTTAGTATATTTGCTCCTGTTACACATCGCAACACCCGTTCCGTCATCAACCTGATCAGGCCCTGCAAATATGTTATCCGCTGCCTTCCTCTGTCTCCCTGGCCAGTCAGTATCAGGGTCTCCAAGTAATCCTTCCTGTTTGCATGTCCCAGGAACATCAGTTGTCTCTTCATGATGCTCAGTATTAATTTCCTTTTTGTTGTCATTCTTTCCAGCACTTCATCGTTGCTTGCATGCTCAGCCCACGATATCCGCAGCATCCTACTGTAGAACCACATTTCCGATGCTTCAAGTTTTGTCCTCATTTTCGATGATATTGTCAGAATAATCACCTCTTTTCCGGAAGTGGGGTGTTATAAAATTCCCACGTGACCGTAAATCCTTTTTTGGTTTCCTTTTGCATTATTAGAAAATTACATTCTTTATTTTTATTATTTTATTTATTATTTTATTTTCATTCTCCCACAAAGCATTCATCGCTAGAAATCGCCGTAGCGGAAAAGGTTAGTGTTTGTAATATTTTAGAAGATCTTATATGAATTTTGTAACGTGTTATAAGTTGCAAAAAAAGAAGAAAAATAACTGACCAAAACACAGAGCTTAATCACAAACAACTATTTAATTTACGATAACATAAAAATAAAAAATATTTACAAAATATACAATTTTTGCATTCAAAACAAGAAACATAGTTTACTACTGGCAGGCGAAGTGTTACAAAGGGGAAGGTAAGGTGTCAAGTATCTTTACCCAGTTAAGCTAGCGAAGTAGTGTAAGTGCTGTACTTTTTTGGAAATCTTGAAATGTGTATATAAAGAATAATTATTAGTTTGGTCAATGAAAGAGTCAAACATTTCTATTTACCCATTTAGTTCCATGAGGTTCTCTTTCAGGTTTTAGTTGGTCAGCAACTTTTAGTAAAGATTCTTTCGGCTGGATATACAAATCCTTGAATGAAAGCCGGTGTTGATAATGTCAGCAAATTCTTTTAACAACTAACTACTCTCTTCCCAAAATCTATTTTTATAGGAACTAACATCTAATTTGCATATTTCTAGAATCCTTTCGAATTCTCTCGATTTTGCTCGAACATTCTATATATATATATATATATATATATTGTTACGAGGATGCATTTATATATAAAAAATAATATTAATAATGTTAAAAGTTATAGTAAGGGATTCATTTGAGTCCTACTTGTTGTGACAAAAAGTTTTAATTCATGAAGTAGTTGTTAAATAAAGACATTAGGAATAGAACGTTTGGAAGATGCTAGAATGTTCGAGCAAACTCCAGAGAATTCAAAAGATCTTCTAAAATATAAATATATATATATCTTTAGATCTTCTAAGATAGATAGATAGATAGATAGATAGATATAACTGTAAATTTATCTTTGGACACGTCTCGAAAAACCAACCGAGTATAAACGCGTAGGGGAAAAAAATGGAAACGAAAAAAAGAAACGAACTAAGCACTTGAACATTAGTCAAAGTACTAGTCGAAAGAAAAAAAAACCGAGATGAGGAACCTAACACTTAAAGCGCTCAATACAATAGCAGAACAAATAAATAAGCAAGTAGCGAACCTAGCTCATATATATATATATATTGGATGCTGTTTTCTATCTGAATTTCTGAGATGAGGAGTTATCATTATTTCTGTTTGAATTATTGTCTTCATCTTTGCTGTTATCACTTCTGGACTTCAACAAAAGCTTGTCGATCCGAATAATTTTCAGGGAATCAGAAAAAAAGGTTTTTACTTCACAAGAAACAAAACTCAAATTAGCAAGAAGTAACGTGATTCTCGTTATGAGACTAAATGATTGATTTTTATTTAACTGAATCTTTATAGAAATTAAATTTTAAATAGTTTCAACTCATTTATTTATTTCAAGAATTACGTATTCCACAGTGTTTCTGGACAAATTTAGTAAAAACAGACAATAAAATTAAATAGCCTCGTCATATATTAATCACTGAAATCTTCACCATGCTCACACTGTATATTAAACGACCTTTATCCGAATAAGTTTACGCCACCATTTGCTACTTCGTAATAACGAATTTTGTGTACACATATTTATGTACATCAGTATATAAACGGCTTTTGCGCGTCGTACATATACCCTATGTTTGAGAATTTAATTTATATTTTTTCACGGTATGGGTTTTTACATTGACACGATTTTCTTTTCAATACGGCTGTTACTTGTACCAGCATTCTCGCCTGTTGTAGCCAATTTCAACCAAACTACGCGCTTTGGAATATGATTGGCCGACTCCTACTCGCTCCTTCGCCATTTGTAGTTAACATCTTGTTCTATCTGACGAGTGTATATTTTATTCAGTTATGCCTCCTCTCTGTCTTTTTAATGGCGTTCTTCGTCTAACGTGTCATGAACTTCACCCCCTTCTCAATTTATGCTTACGTATTAGCCTTACTGCTGCTACTATCGCAGTATATCTTTTTAACTAAGACAATTTCTCTTTCGTTTATCCGCCATGTTTACCGGATTCAGTTTACCGGAGATGTATCCACTGTTTTTCAAAGGGTTGACAATGAAATATATTTCCTTTAATTAAAGATGTTTTCTGCCCTAAAAGAAGTTACTTCTTGGCATAAAAAAATTGTCCACGTCGTTTTTGTTTTCAAACCGGATGTAATTCATGAAGTTCCACATATTATTATCTTACTTGCAGCGGACGGCACATTTAAAAATTACAAGAAGAATTACTTGCTAGAACATTTCCTACCCACAGAAAGAAATTGCCTCAGCTTCTGGATGACAACATAAGAGGCACCAGCATAACCTTCACAATTTTTGCAAAGTTTCCGACATTTACTTTACATACACTTATTGGTAATAATATACTAACTGAAAATACACGCTTCGTGATAATACACCAATTGAAAATACATATGTTGGAGATAATACATGAATTGAAAATACGCCCTTGGGTATAACACAGCAATTGAAAATTGTTATAAAGTAAATAATACACCCGCGGTAACCTTAAACAAAGAACTCAAAGAGAGTTCAGGGACAGAGATCCAACAGAGTGCTCATTAGAGTACCACTGGAGTCAGTCGAGACGTATTATAACTGTTAGTGGCGATGAGGAAGCGAAACATACAGAGAAGGAAAAATAATTTTCTGCTTTGATGCGCTTAATAACAGCGACAACGAGAAATTAGAACTACGTTGATTTATTTTTTCTTAGCTATGCGTTAAAAAAACTAATATTCTTAAATATGGAAGAATTATTAACCAAGGAGGTAAAAATACTGTTGTTGTATTTGTTGTTGTGTTGTTGTATCTAGAAACAACGACAAAAATATTGCAATAATTCAGAAGAAAATAGAAAATTCTCCAATTTCTTTTACTCTTGACACGGTGGCAAATACCATAGTTGAATTCCCGTATAATTCACAAACAATTCAGATAATGAAAGTACCTTTCCTACTTGTTTTGGAAGATACAAGCAACATTTACAGAAAATATGCAACGACTGGGAAGACCAAAAAAAACAAAAAAAAGACTTATGTTGAGAAAGTTAGCACCAACAGAACATGAAAACTGAAGTAAAACACAGGAGAAATAAACGCTAAATATTCTGATTAAAAATTTCATTATTCAATACTCGTTGGAAGTGTATGAATCTGATGAAAATAGAAGAATTTTCACCGATGCCGGAATTCGTAACAAGGAATGTGAAAGATTCAAAATAAACGAGTTGACTAGGATAACTTCGTTCACGGTTTAACAGCTAAAAAAGACGCAGAAATACGTGCCAAATCCTAATGAAACTGGAACACAATAAAAAAAACTAACACTACAAGAAATATCGAACGAATATCAGAGAAAACAAAATCTAAGATGCAATACGAAGGCAATTGAAAAAAATAAAATCGCATATGTACAAGATAATGAAAAATGTGGGAAAAAAAATGAATCGATGTTTCAGATGTGGAAAATTAAATCTGTGATGACTCTCCCCTTAAGAATTTAAAGTGATAAAAGTGTAGAAAAGTAGGACATAAAACGACACACTGTAAAACCAAACCAAGGAAAAGTTCTCACAGAAAAAAATTCGTGCACAACTTTGCGATGGCAAAGATAATTCCAGAAAACAAAGGAAAATTTGTGTTTGTGAAAATTAATAATGTGCAGGTAAAAAATGTAACTAAACACTGGTAGTAATATCCCAATAATCAATGAAGCCACATGGAAAGCAAACAAAAAAATCTAAAGAAAAAAGAACTTTGAAAATCACACGTGTCGTGTCGAATGAGAAATTATTTGTTATTGGTGAAATGACATCATGCCACGTTTCATTTCGTAACAAGTGTGCAAAAGCTAAGGCTTATGTGTTAAAAATACAACAAACGTATTCGTTACTAGACGAAAATGAATCAAGATATTAAAAAATTAGAAGAGGCCTGCAAAGGTAATGCTCTGTCATCAAAATCACCCACCAAAAAAATTATAACTTAAATCAAAGACAGATACATCGTTTTCAAGACTGCACATAGATTTCGCAGGTCCAATGAACGGATCGCATTATCTTGTGATAGTGGATAGCTTTACTAAGTGGCCTAAAATTTATAAGTGCAAGAAAACAACTTCCGTGGTTATAGTTTTACATGAATTGTTTGCAAGATATGACATTCCGAATGTCATAGTCTCGGATAACGGAACACAATTCACTGCTTAGGAATTTAAAGAATTTTGTAAAATGTTCTCGATTGAACCTATTACTACCCAGCTATATCATGCAAGTTCAAACAGATAAAATGGACGGTTTCAGAGAGTTTGAAAAAAAGCAAGAATTGAAAAGGCAAGTGAAAAATCACTACAAAACTTCTTGAAAGTATATCGGATAAAGCCGAATCCCAATACACCGATTGGCATGTCAGCAGCAGAATTGATGTTCGCAAGAAAGATCAAATCGCTTTTCGACAAAAATAAGAACGAATAACAAAAAGACAGTAACTTATATAAAATTGGCGAAAAAGTATTTTTCAAGATATATAAAAATGGAAAAGAAATGTAGTAAAACAGTGTAATAAGTTCACGAATGGGGAAAAATGATTTATATGGTGAAATGATTTATATGGTGAAATGATTTATATGATTTATATGGTGAAATGATTTATATGGTGAAATGATTTATATGATTTATATGGTGAAATGATTTATATGGTGAAAGAAAAAAATGGGAATACCGAAAGCATTTGTATCAGTTAAAGACAAGATTTACTGAAGAAAAGACCGCAAAAAAAGGAAGAACCTATGCAAGTACTGTATGATATCTTTGGCGAATCAACACCCCAAGAATTCGTTGAACGTACCAGTTTGACTACCAGAAAAAAGAAACACAGGGAAAAACTAGTTGTTAAAAACGAAAGAAATGCAAAGTTCAGTACGTGGTGAAAATACCAGAAACAGAAGTAATTACTAAGAAATTAAAAATCTCAAAAGGGGGGGGATGTTGTGTAGTAAATCAGATTACCCTTGTAACACAAAAGAATAAGGCAAGACACCTTAAATAAAGAACTCAGAGTTCTACGGTAGAGTTGAATAGAGTTGAATAAGATACCCTTGTAACACAAAAGAATAAGGCAAGACACCTTAAATAAAGAACTCAGAGTTCTACGGTAGAGTTGAATAGAGTTGAATAAGATACCCTTGTAACACAAAAGAATAAGGCAAGACACCTTAAATAAAGAACTCAGAGTTCTACGGTAGAGTTGAATAGAGTTGAATAAGATACCCTTGTAACACAAAAGAATAAGGCAAGACACCTTAAATAAAGAACTCAAAGAGTTCTACGGTAGAGTTCCACTCGAACTCCACCTGGGACTCTCTGCCTTCGAGCAAAGAGGAACCTGGACGAGGCTATGTTGAACGGCAGTCTAGAGTGGGGAAAACTAGACAAGACCCGATCCCGTTTATGTGGGGGTCTAGGGGAACTTTTGCTCGAGTATACGTGCACGGAATGCCCCACATAAAAAACCTGCCTTGTGTCACATCCCGCCTTTTGTGGGGAGGGATCTGGTAGAAACCCAAAGTTTGACATGAACTCGAAGCTCTCAGTCAAATTCTCTGTCTTCGAACGGAGAGCGACTCAATCGAGGCTCCGACTCAGCTGGGAAGAAAAGACAGGCTTACTTCCCGATCCCATGTATGCGGGGATTGAGTAAATGTTAACCCTTGGCCCGAGTGTCCGCGATAGGGTTCCCCACGTAAAGTGCGATCTTGTATCATATCCCATCTCAGTGGTAGGGACTCAGGGTAAGTATCCAGAGTTCTGTTCAAACTTCGTTAGATTACTGAGAAAGTCGAGACATAATATTATACCCTTCAGTAGCGAGTTATCACAAAAATACACATGATGATACATAAATTAAAAATACACACCTGGGGATAATATACCAACTGAAAATACACCTATTGGTGACAATACATAAATTGAAAATACACCCTTAGTGATAATGTATCAATTGTAAATACATTTATTGGTGATAATATATCTATTGAAAAATTGACTGTAGTCGCAGACAAGATTTTTGACACTCTCTGGGGGCACATTCAGTAATTCAGAATCTGGTTCAACGGTGAAATTGCTAGATGGTCAAAAATAAGTGAACGCTCTTCTTGACAACCTTAAAGAGAGGCAGAATCAACTTTACGTCGCAGACGGAGTAGGAATCAATCCTCAGTCAGTCAGTTAAGTGCCATACGTGATACACGCTTTGGGCGATCATATCTCGAAAGATCCACGATTGAGTGGACAGAAGATTATCCCGCAGTAGGTTGCCATTGCTTTCTGCGGTAGACTGGTGACTAGCCAAGGCTATAGAACCCAATCTGTCCTGTTATCGTTCTGAGCCGATATCCAATACACCACAACGCACATCCGAATCCTCACATTATCTGAATTTTTAAAACGCTTGTCTGGGTTTTTCTCTTCATTTCACACCCTGCTAATCGAATTCCGGTAAATTGAGGGACAGACAATTGAGGAAGTACCGTACTGGGTGCTACTTTTCTCTTCATATATGGTGTGATGGTGGATATACATGTTTCTAACCATTTCATCTCGATCAAAGCGACGAAGGGTTCAGTCAGTTAAGTGCCATACGTGAAACACACTTGAGCGATCATGTATCGAAAGAGACAGACTGGGCAGAAGATTATCCCGCAGTAAGTTGCCATTGCTTTCTGCTGTAGACTGGTTACCAGCCAAGGCGATAGAACCCAATCTGTCCTGTTATTTAACCCATAACTGGAAGGAATAGGCGGATTAATACCTTTCCCAAGGGTATTTGCGCGGAAGTGAATGCAATGAATTCAAGTAGAATTCGAACTCGGCTCCCCGATTTCTCGTTTTGAGCCGATATCCACTGCACCAAAACGCACATCCTGACGAAGGGTTACTGAGAGAAAAAAATTGAGATGGCGTAATTGATGAGAAAGTACAAAAAAAAAACACAATTAAGAAAAAGCAGATAAGGATTGATGTTGCATTTAAATTTTTAAAGATCGTAGTTGACAGAAATGTATGAAGCCGGTAGAGAGTTTCTCAGGCGAGATGTGCAAGTGAAGAAACTATTAGAATAGAACTTACATTTACAATTTCAATACTAAAACGACGCTACCAATTTAGCATTTATGCTTAAATTCACGAAGTTGAGGTCCAAAAAAAAAAAAAAAGCTCATTAGAACAAATGACATGAAAATATTTATAGAAAAGGCCCAGGGAAGCTACGTTGCGATCGGAAAGTGGTTGAAACCGAGATACAAGTTCACGAACAATAATATTGCAGATTCTTCTTTGGACTTCGCCAAGATTCTTTAGATACATAATAAAAGCACCAAATCAAATATGGCGACAATATTCAATGCACGGACATATGGTAAACACTATAAAGTTGTAAAATACATTCTGACAAGAAAAATAGTCTAACAAAACACAAGGAACAAACTTTCTTAGGACTAAGACTTAAAATTGGTTCGATATAATGGTTCCAGTTCATATCAGAGGAAATCGTTCCATTTTGAGAATTTTCCTCTATCCAGTATTGATATGACCTTTACTTTATATTTTGTCCCTGAAGGTAATGATTCGTGCTCTGCTTGTGGAGAGTATCCTCTTCTTCTTCTATATGCCCTCTCCCTTCAGGACGTAGGCGATCATGGTTCTTCACGTCTCCCTATCTCTTGTGGCTCTTAGTATGTTTGCTCCTGTTACACCTCGCAACCCTCATTCCGTCATCCACCTGATTGAGCTCTGCAAATATGTTATCCGTGGAGAGTACAGGGCGCTCCACGTTGAATTTGGCCACTAAACCAGATCGATATACCCTGTTCCCAATGCTTCAATAAAACTGGTTACTGGCAGATTTGTTTGGACTCGCATGAGAGCGCAGATATCCGTCTTTAATCGAAAACTTGCATACACTGCCAAAAGTCTGGAGTCAGACACCACACATACGCAAAAACACACAACATACACATACGTACACACCTCCAGACTTATTTCCCGTCCCTGATAAGAGATCTGTCATGTTCATATGGATAATACTGAGCTTCTCCTAAACTGTGAAGTTTTCACTTACTTATTAACGAGGGTAGACAGATTTTTCCGTTGGTGTGAAAATCGCTGCAATGACGAATATCACATCTCACCCGACAATGAACACTTTCTTTTTCAGATGGATAGCGAGTTTTTTATGTTCCAGCAGTCATCACTTCGGGCACCTCGGCGTGATGTAATGGTTAGAAAGCTCGTCTCGCTAGAAGCATTATAGTAGTGAGTTCGATCCTCACTGGGTAACCCTACTTTCGGCCGTGTGTCACGTATAAGCTACGCTTAGAAAATCATCTTCTTCCAGGTTTGGGGGTTGTGCGCAAGGCTAACAACCCTGCCCCATAAAAAAAAAAACTGTTTCGGAAACAGCAAAAACGCTGTCTTACACACCATTGGGTGTGATGGAAAACTTTATTATTATTTTATTAGTCATCACTTCAAACAGGACACCAGTTCGAGTCGGACCACTTTTGCCAATTAATGAGACAACTAGGTTTTAAAAAAATTCACACGACTTCATACAATACAGAAGCTAATGGTAGTGGGATTTCATTCGTTCTGCTTAACAAACTAATTTAGAAAAATGAAATTGCATGGGAAATCTGCTCTTGGTCGTTTTAGATGTAAAAAAAAAATGCAAATGGCGGGTATGAATTTTTTTTTTTATCATATCACCCCGAGCAAGGCGATAATACCACTGATGCGCAGGAGGCTACATAAGAGTGAAAAGATTGGAAAAGAGAAAACCGGAAACCACATCCTAAACAGGAAACAAGGGATGAGTCTCTTCACCTGTTCAATAGACGTGGGTGGAGTGTGAACCGGGCGATAGTTTAGTCTATCTACTCCAATTATCCAAATGTTAATCTTTGTACGGTATGACTCTTGGTCTATCAGGAAAATATTTTGTGAACCATCTTAAAAGGTCTCGGATTTTATTTCATTCGTGGACTGATTTACCCCAAAAATAACCAACTTGGCATATTATCCTTCTGGTCATGGTCATAAAAAGGTTCATATAATTAATTTTTTGAAACATTCCATCTATGCGTTCGGACATGATTCTTCTAGAGATCATGTTTCCTTTATAAAAGACCTCTTCACGTCACTCGGTGGCATAATTATTTAATCTTTTTTGTCAATAATTCTTTCTACCATTAAAAAGACCATTGTGTCTTTAGAAGAAACCAACCCCAAAACAAAACAACACTTATCAACCCCTAAACCAAATAACAACACGCAAGGCGCCAACAGCCTAAACCCATACAAGATAAATAGATAAACCTATCCTGAACTCAGCCACAAACAAACACTTAACCCTAAGACTTAAAAAGGTGAACAGAACTCCAATTACAGACCATTCCCTCTAACACAAAAAAAAATCCAACACAAATAAACGGTCTTTTCAACTAAATAACTCTCATTTTAAAAAAATCACCTGAATATGAAGCATTCTACATAAAGAGCTAGCTTCGAAACCCAAAAATTTTTGTGTAGTGATACTATGAATTTATAAACCATTGTAACAACCATTACAGTATATATATATATATATATATATATATATATATATATATATATATATATATATATACCTGTCACGCTTATGAGAAATCCGTTCGTCACCAACCGAGAGATCAGAGCTCAAAGTTTCCTCATAATCTTCAAAGAGAGACCATGTCTCTGTCTCTTCAAAATCCGTTGAAGTGTCCTGAGGGCGGCTCCTGCTTACGCCTGTGGATCTCTGCTGGAGCCAAGTCTCTCAGTGAGACTGTGTCTTTCCGTTCATCCGGATAACGGACACGCGCATCTTGGGTGGGTGGCATCTAGTAGCTCTACCAGTGGTTCGTTTTTATTCAGTCGCATGTGTCTTTTTAGAAATATAATTTCTAGTTTCGAGAGGGACGAAGTTAGTGACGCTCCAGTTAAACTTTTTCTTAGAAACTGGATTAATTGTTTATGCATTGTTGCGTTAGTGGCTGTGCATAGCAGCGTCCTAATAGCATTCAGGGCCTCTGGGGGTAATTGTTCCCAATTCTCTACAGCTACCCCTTTATCAGCAGCTGATAATTCAACAGTTTTCCAGATTATTCCATTATACCTCTCGTACTGACCATTGCCTTGAGGGTCATATAGTGTTGTTCTACTTCAGATTACTCCTTGGTTATGTAGGAATTGCCATATGCGTTCGGACATAAATGAAGCGCTTCCACCCGAATTTATATACGCGGGTAGCCCGAAGACGTCAGAAAAAGAGCGAAGTGTTTGTATGATCGTTGTAGAGAATACATCTTGGCAGGGTATCGCGAAAGGAAACTATGAGTATTCGTCAATTATTGTGAACATGTATTTCTTGCGAGTTTTTTTGTTTTTTTATTTTTTTACAAAAGCGGACCTTTAAAATCCAATGCAATTCTTTCGTCGGGATGCGTGGCTTTTATAATCTTGCTGATGATTATTCCAGCTTCTAAGCTTTGTTCTACCTTTGTGTAACGAAAGATCTGACTTTACTTGGAATCCAAAACGAGCGTGAACGTGTCTTGCCTGCAGGATAATAACAAAAAAGAAAGATGACCGCTATTGAAGACAATTTATGTGTGCCTATCTCGTCCAAAACGAGACGATATTTGCACACATGCAAATTTTGGCCGTCTTGGAATGGCATAAAGAGCGAGTTGCCAGCGCTGCTGGGGTGGACAGGATTTTCTCCGTGGATTGCGTGTGTCGAAGTTGCGCATTGACAATCAGACTGACAAAGAGTAACAGCGGCTTAGTTGGTGTCTGTTTCACAACTGCCCTCTGACGGTGGGGGAGGAGGACAAGAAAGGGAAACCTGAAATCCATTTCCTTGAGGCGACCAAAGAAAGAACGAAAGAAAAACAGGTGGCCTGCGTCGCATTGCACTTTTTAGCCATCCCACTCCTCATCATTCATCTTTTTTTTACTAGAATTTGATAACATAGTAATATATATTTGAAATGAGATGGCAAGACTGCTTACATAGGGTCTTTTATGAGTTAGTTCTGTCATTCGAAATACTCTGTGGTCCGGTAGTGGTCTAGTCCCAATGGATTAAATAGGTCGAACTGTTGGTGAACTAAATAATCTTTCAAAACTCGTCATTAGCTGATTTGGACTCAGTTCTTATTCGTTCAGTCAGTTAAGTGCCATAAGTGATAAACGCTTGGGCGATCATGTCTTGGAAGATACATGACTGAATAGACAGAAGATTTTTCCGCAGTAAGTTGCCATTCCTTTCTGCAGTAGACTGGTTGCCAACCACATGCAGTGGATATCGGCTCGGCACGCGAAATCGAAGAGCCGAGATCAAACTCCAGTTGAATTCTTTGTATTCACCTACGCGCAAATACCCTTGGGAAAGGTATGAATCCGTTGCATCTCCCTCCAGCTATGTGTTAAATAGCAAGACAGATTGGATTCTATAGTCTTGGTTGGTTACCAGTGTACCGCAGAAAGTGATGGCAACCTACAGCGAGGAAATCTTTTGTCCAGTCAGTCATGTCTCGAAGGAGACATGATCGTCCAAACGTGTATCACGTATAGTACTTAAATGAATGGCTCACTGTTATTCGTTCACCATTGTTTTTTCTCCTTCTATATAACATTTTAGGATTAACAAAACAAAATAGCTTTACAGATTTTGCACTTTTT